>JAQQZR010000002.1:7885500-7909346 GCA_030068235.1 Notoglanidium macrostoma
ATTCAGTATATGCCGTACGTGTTGCGTCATAGTTTTGATGTATTCAGTAATGTTTTACAACGTAGAAAGCAAAAAAACAAAAGAAAAACCTATGAAAAAAAAGTAGGTGTGTCCAAACTATTGACTGGTAGTGTATATTTTTCCACAAATATTATAATATTGATGTCTTCTCCTGCCTCGCTCTATTGGTCCATGTCTATTCCTTCTTCAAAGGTCTAAAGCCCTTGCGCTTCAGACAGTGTTTAGTATCTGATTGTCTATTTCTACAGTCTCAGCTTTAGGTGTTATACACTCACAGGTCATAAAGAGGCCGAAATACGTATGCTTCTCTGCATTTCCATGTATGTGCACTAGCGCCAAGCCTTTCCGAGCAAGATATGAATAAAATAGTATACAGCATCTCATTTATCTCATTTATGAGTTTAGATGAAATGGTTAGTGGTATGTATACAAGATAATCTTTGCCAGTTTGCCAGTGGGCTATGGGAAAGGGTCTGTGGTCGGTTATCTGCCATGTCAGTGAAATTACCTCTTTCTGGACTTCCTGAACGTTTGTTATTTAGCTAGGTCTGAAATGCTTTTATCACCACCAAGACCAGAGATATTCAAACTATGGGGTACGTTCCAAATGTGGGGGAAAATAAATCTTGACCATTTCAGACCTGACAAGTTTAATTTGTATGAGAGCTCCACATTTTAACAACAAAATCCAAAAATATGCCAGAACTGTCCCCAATGTGTTCATTAAAGTGACAAAGTCTATCAAGGTGTGTACAACTTAACCATCATTAAATAAGTACATAATATCAGTTAACTATATTTATTAGGGACGTCACTGAAAATGTTTTGGCAGAAAATAGCACTTTTTTTTGGCTGAAAGAGAAACGAGGCTGGAAGTTTTGACTAGGAAAAAATAAAACCCCATTTAATAGACCTATAATTATATGTACAATCTATCGCTTTACAAATGTTAATTATAAGTGGATGCTGATTTAAAACACTGTGGGTTTGCTTTGCTCTCCTGGGACAGTCAGAAACCATTCAGGTTTTAGGAAGGACATTTAGGCAAGTGATTTGTGACAGGATTATATCAGAACCTACTGTTGAGTTTCTTACTGTTCACGGTGTTACTGCGTTCATGGTCCTACATGCCGCTGTATTGTAAGCCGTGTACGTTTTCGCATGTTTTTTCTTTTTTTTTTTTTTCCACATGCGAGTTATTTGAAGTATTTTTTTGACTGCAAATTTTTATACTACCTGCGTCAAACATCTAATCTGCAAAGAGTTAGCATGACTTTAGACACCCGACTCTACTTATATGATCAGTTGGTTGTAGTGATTAGTTTTATCAGGTTTGGTCGCAATGAAAACCTGCAGCCATAGCAGTCCTTAGTGAATGAGATTGCCTTGCCCTAGAGAGTAGTACACACTTTTTCCATAGCATTTTGAGCACCTTGCTCTTAAAAAGACATCCCTGTGCCAGTCCCTTTGCCCATAAGCCTCTTATCACATGCTTACACAGCTTAAGCAGCATTATTATCTTCCCAGACAGCTGCCCGTCCGCTGACTTTCCATTATGTTTCACAGCATCTACAGGCTAATGTTGCTTTAATTGAATTGCCCACGTGCGCAGACCCATTTGGACAGTCAAATGTCAAGACACTCACATATGGTCGGGTGACTGGAGTGCTTCCTAGAAAGCAAACAAGCCAAAAGTAAATGGAAAGAGTGAAAGAAAGAAAGAAAGAAAGAAGTGTACAAGCTAACAGACAAACCAAGGCATAGAAAGAAAGAAAGAAAGAAAGAAAGGAAACAATAAATATATGAAATATCTATTTCATATAGAAATAGACAACAGTTGAAAGCATGCATGCAAACAAACAAGCAAGAAAGAAACAGAGAAAAGAAATAAAAAAAAAAAAACAATAAGAGAAGAAAGAGAGAGGGGGAAATGAAAGAAACGATGGGAAGAAAGGAAGATGATCATATGTTGCAAGGTTTGACTATACAGAAACACATTTTTATCAGCATTTCAATTGCACTAATGAATAACCTTCATGCTTCAAATGAACAGCCACCACAGGGTTAATCTTGAAGGTCACAGGAGCGGCGCCAAGTAGTATGTGGTCATGGGTCACGGCAGAAGACCAATTCAAGAGCAATATTGCATCTTTCTAAGCTATACACATTATCAGCTTTACCAACCGGTCATTCAGTTACAGATTGGCAATTTAGATGTTAAATGATGTTCCACAAATTTCTCAAATTGTACAACAAAAACAACAGCTTCAGCTCATGTAAATTACCAGTAAGCTCAAACAGTCTCTATGTTTGTAATATTGCTCCAGTCCATATTTCAAATAAGCATCTTATTCAAAAGCAGCTAATTAAGCATTGGACATAGATGCTGCCCTTGTCTAACCTCAAATATGTGCTTTACAGCTGTGACAACATCCCTACGGATGTGACGCACTAATCAATCACACTGGAGCTCTAGGAGAATACGGTTCGACAGACAATTCCTCCAACAGAATGTCAAAGAATACACTGCGGTCAAAACCAACAACGCATTCAAATGCATCAGCACATAACCCTGTATCATTATTCATGAGTCAACTGCACTTATCTATGCACTGGACAAACCCAATCCATGGAGCTATTTACAAGAGCAACTGTGGATATTTTCTCACTGCCGTGGAGTACACTCTCTGTGGACGCCGCTGGTGATTAGGTCCACAAATGTCTGACCTGCACATAAAAGAACGCAGCATGGGTACCAAACAAACCCGTAACAAGCGTACACAGGGAAAACTGGTACTGCCTGAGGCAACCGATGCCATATATGGGGGGGGAAGGACCAATGTATGATCATAAGCAAATATTCTGTGAAACTAAATATAATTGAACCCCAGGGAGTTCGTTTCTGAAGACCCCAAACATTTGCATCCAGAGTAAGCTTCAGAGATATTCTTCTTTAACTAACACAAATTATTTGACAGAGACCAGTTACAAATTACAGGGATCTAATTGAAATGCTTTGGGCTATCATTTAGAATTTCGTTCCTAACAGCAAGTAAAAAGCAAGGCTGGAATATAATAATGTGGCATATGCAAATCTTATTTTGATAATGTTCTCTATCACTGCCTTGTAGACGTGAGAGGGATCACGGATACTAGTTTGAAAATCAAACAAGTGAGGATGAAAAAAAAAAAAAATCATTCTAAAATATTAACCGACAATTCAACCCAGGCTCAGTTCTAAAATTGTCCTTCTTTCCCTTAAGAAAAGCAGCATCAGGCTTTCTAAATAACCATCACAACTAGGAAAAAGTAGAGTAACCTATAGCAGATATTTGAAAAATTTGTGATCTGTCCAAAATTTAAAAAACTGGATCAGCAACTAACCTGACTAAATGGCAACAATGTGTTTTCCTCCTATTGTCAGTTTAAAGGTCCACTATGTAGGAATCAGTTGATTACATTCAAATCTCCTTACTCTTCCCTTAACGAGCATGTATTAGAATGTACGGTGGCCATCAGGTGCCCGTAGCATATTTCGAAGTACTTACATTCACACTCTTTTGCTTTTCCCGTACTAATAAAGTCCTCCATTTAAAAAAAAATTTCATTTCTCTTTCGTCTCCCTTGTCTTCCTTTCTTCTTCGTCCTTCCAGTGCTTCATTCCAGATTCACGCTGCCACTTGTAAAAACGTGATATGTGGACACTGTGTGACATCTCTAGAGGTTTGTCCGTTCGGGGCTACTGTAGTGGCACAACATGGCCGCTCAGTGGAAGAGGACCCGCACCCTATGTAGATATAATGGGCTCATTCTAAGCTTAAGAAAACGCAATGATTCGTAGTTACCGGTAATTATACACCGATGAAAACATAATTATGAATATTATATTTCATTTCTGCTAATAGAACCCCCTAAATCCTACATAATGGACCTTTAATCACCTGCCAGTTCCCACCCACCAACCAGCTCTCCACCATCATATGACCAATTCGGCAGAGTGAAGGCTAACACATGCTTCCTGAAGACATCTGAAGCCATTCAACCACATTTTCAAACTTACAAACATGAAGGAAAGCACAATCTGCCCTCTTCTGCATACACAAGCTCACAGAAGCCCATGCTTGGATAGGGTTGCTCTGATTGACAGGGGAGAAAATGTATGCTATCTCTCCCACCCAGAGATCAGGTCCAATTTCGCTGCTTTGGCTCCAAGCCATAGACGGCTGTGGCATGGTCAGGATTCAAATTCACAATCTTCAATCGATAGGGCAAACGCTTTTCTGTTGTACCGCTCTGGAGCCCAGGGCCTGTTTTGAACGAGCCATGTCTTCACTTCACCGTTCACATTCCAGTCTGAGAAAACCCTTCCCTTTCTTGATGTGCTGCCTTTCTGTAAATTATTTATACCAATGCATGTGAATGGCTACAACCAGAATCTGCCACAGAAGCTATGGTGGTTTCATGTTTTAAAAATACAGTAACTATGGAGTAACTCTTTTTTTAAATATTGATCAGTATTGTTCGAGTAATTAGTTTGATCGGCTGAAAGACTTCAGTGGTCAGCCAGTTGATGACCCCTGATCTATAGTTTCCACTATGAAATATATTAGATACTCTTCTCCATTTGAATAATAACACCCACTTGGTGTCTTCGCCTTCCATATTGTTTCCGCATCTCTCTCTTGCCGAGTCATTTGGAGCGGCTGAGTGGATCTCACGCCCACCTTCACACTCGCAGCTCCCACCTCCGAAGCCGTTTGCCAATCTCCCACTCCCACTTCCTTCATTCGTGGCAGCACAAATGTGGCCAATTTCGACTCCCACACGTGTAAAGATGCCTGACCTTCTTTCCTCGGCGAGGCCAAAGCATGATTAATCTCTTGACAAGACAAGTAGCTTGAGCTGGCCAACGAGCCAATATAATTGTCCTTAGGCAGAGCATTTTCGACCCAGAACGCACCTGATGATGGACAAATGCTCTCCTCCTCCCACATAAAAACAAATGAATCAGGCAAGAGGAAAAATAATGGACTGGAATATCACTCTTTTTTTTTTTGTTGATGTTGAATCATCTGCCATAATGCTTCATCTGATGTCTTCGGAGAAGGCCATTATTTTTTTCTTTGAAAGGATTCTGAAAATTTCTGTATCTGCCTCATTGAGGGCACAAGTCCTGATGTATTCATGATTTAAAAAAAAAAAAAAAAAAAGGCCTTCCAGGAAGGATGAGTGCGAGAAAAAAAAAGAAGAACAGAATGTTCAGTGAGGGCATAAATATAAATGAAAAGATAGAATGAATCAACAGAGATAGATCTGTCAGACTACAAACAACAACCTAAAGCCATGTGGGATGAAATCAAGTTTTATAAGTAAAGGATAAAACGTTTAGGGACGTGCTGCTGTAGTGAAAACAATCAACTATAGGGCGTAGTGATACGGTCTTATGTGAAGCTGATGAAGTTGATTTTCAAATAACAGCATGTTCTGAAGTGTTGCACGTCACAGCGCTTTGTCGGTGCTGTCAAGGTTAAATGTATTAATGAATGACACATCATACTTTTATCTATTTGTAGTTACATTTCATGCTGTGGAACAGCCGCAACAGAGGTTATTGCTTACATTACATCGGGTATGGAAGAGGTTGATGAACCCTCATCAACCTCTTTTTCTCTTTCCCTTAAAGTTGAGACCACATAAAAAAAAAACACGCAGCATATCATGTTCCAGAGAAACCAGAAAACGCGAAGCCCTTTGTCCTTACAGAACGCGTCACCATATCAAGAATACATGTTTCTCTGTTAAACAACATATTCGTTCATCTGTTCCGCATTAGCCTTGGATGACGTGGCCTGTCCAGCATACAAGTCCTTCTGAATGAGTTGTTACTATAGAAACAATAGCGCATTAAAAGGAGCACATTAATATAAACCTGTGATTTGAGTTCTAGCCGACACTTCTGTCATAACAGTAGCTGAAAGTCATATTTGGATTTCTGAGCTATATTATATTATCCTGAAAGTACATGGAGGTTTTTGTTTCCGTCGTGCGGATGACTCGTTGCGTCTCACCTCTGGAAGACTTTATACATTTTGATGATGAAAATGAAAGAGTTCAATATACCCAGGTGCTTGCATGGAAGAAAGCATTGCAATGCAGATTGGGGGGACATCCATCATAGAGAACATGTCCCTGTACTGTCACCCAGCTCAGATTGTAATGCAAAGTGGAGAAGAAACACTGTTCTGCTGCAGGGGATCAAAAACAACAGAAGAGGCTTTTATAACTGCATCCTAACCTTCAAGTCTTTTAAAATACCAGATATAGATAAGACATTGGCTTTTCCTGCTGGGCATCACATATAAATAGATATGAACAACTGAATATCTGCATTTTATAGCAACAAATACAGAACTGAATTCTTGAACCTGACTGGTCAGAAGGCGTTAATTAATTGACAATAATAGAAGCTCTGACAGCGGCATAGTGTCGTGTCTTAATGTGCTTGTTCTAATATTATTATTGCTCCTGAAGTAACAGCTCACTAACTGGGACTAACAATAAACGGATTTAAGAACATGTTGTAAAACAAAGAATATATATACTATATGGTAATATAGAAGAGTTTGAGATTTCTGGTTTCTCGGTCTATTTTCTTTTAGTCTCATTTAGTTCTAGGAAGAGAAAGAAAGAGAGGTTGGTGAGAGAACATCTGTTTCTAGCTGCTGTAATGATAAAAGATAACGGGAAATATCTTGTTTCTTACACTTTCCACAACATTAAATGAAATGATGCAACTATAAAAGCATGGCACGCCTGCTAATAAATTAAACACTGTAAATACTGGCAAATTGCTGCGGTGTAAGTGGAATAAAACATTTTATTGTTTTGGGATGGTAACCTCATCAGGCAGCCCAATCTTTGATTATTTATATAACCTACGTGCTTTATTCCTTGCATGTCGTTCATGCCAACACTGATTCACAAGAAAAGAATGGTTCTAAAGAGAAGCTACTCTTGATATGCTGAACTCGCCTTGTTAGCTGAGCTCCTTGACAGAAATATACAGAAAGAAAGAAACCTATAAAGAGAAACTCTACCATTGCTAATAAACAGCAAAGCTACAGTATGCTCCATTAAGTAGTGTAACAGCTATCTGAGATACAGGACAGTCTAATGGAAAGGACACTAGAAGGTAAGATGCTGTGTTTTCCAGCCACTGAGGGATGAGTGATGAACTGAACTTAAACTGTATACATTCTGAGACATCGTTTTCATTTAAGCTTGTAATGAACACTCTGGGGCAAAGAAATGAAAGCATGTTATTACACCAGAATTTTGATGGATGAGCCCTGAGAGAGCACTCCACTCCACCAAAACACTATTTTAACTGAGATGATTTAGTGACACTACTAAAGAAAAATGTACGCTATCTCTTGCTCTTGCAGCAGAAAGTAAACAGTCTATGTACTTTCAAAGGCAATAGTATTAATTATGTTATGGTCTGGTATAGTCGGAGTTTAATATACACCCTTCCGTCCAAAAAGTGGTATTTTCCATCAATGTGGTTCCAGTTTTCCAACCTTAAACGTAATCTATAGAGAAAGTAGGACGTTGAACGATAAGGCTCTACAACAACAAAAAGTGTACAAAGTGAATTCTGTCCGAAAAACAGAATGACCAAAGAAATCGATTTTTTTTTTTTTATGCAACTCATCGACGGAAAATATCTTGAATACAATCAAACCTATCTAATATTTCATATTATAAGATGAGCAACAATCCAAATATAAGATTATTAAACCTACCTCGACACATTGCAGATTTATTGCTAGAAAGAAGCACAATTATCTGCCCATGGAATAAAAAAATTCTACGCTTGAAATTAGAAGAAAAGAAAAAAAAAAACATGTCTAGAAATAGGATTTCTAAGCTTATATTGGTTTAAGGTCATACTTTAATAGGAACTATTAGATAGATTTCACAATTGGCGTTCCAATCTATCCCAAAAGTGTTCAGTTGGGTTGGGGTCCAGGCTTTGTGCAGGAGTTCTTCCACTCCAACTTAGTGTACAAGGAAACGGTCAACGTTTCACACCCGACATGAACAAAAGCATTTCGAAGACTCACTGTCTTCTGATCACTGAAACCACTCTTGGATGTGGTCTTTGGCCGCATCACATTTGTTGTGTGAAAGCTAATGCGTCTCGATGCGCCCCGGACGCCGACGGAGGACGTCCGGATCGATTGCGTCATTTCCCTAGCCCGAAAGAAAGCATGTGATCATTGTTAGACTGTTTGTAAATCGCACTGGATGGTAGAGCTCTCTGCTGCTGGGCTAATGGATAAGGACAACGCTCTAACAGCAAAGACGAAAGCATCTGCCTTTCATAAATTCGTTCGTCTTATCTCTCATGCGTTTAGGAGTTTCGTTAGCAGAGCGGGCGAACAGTCTGTACACGTACATAAGATAGGATTCACGGTACATTTCTGCCTGAAAATAAATGCAGCGGAAGACTGATGTGATAAATGTGCTTGACAGCCTTTCTCTAGGACGCATGTTAACGCCAGGTGCAAACAGGACTCCGGTCGCAGGGAAGGGGAATTGTAACACATACAAAGAGATTCTATACACTTCCAACTTTGTGGCAACGGATTGGGAAAGATCCGCATAAGGCTGTGACGCTCAGGTGTCCATAAACGTTTGGCCATGCCGCTTAGATTCACCGGTTAAGGTCTCATTTAGACGCAATGTATTCTTTAGTATCTGTACTTTAGGAAATCATAAATGTGTTTTTTTTTTTTTTAATTCTAACCAGTTTACCAAACACAGCTGTCAAGACATCTAAAACCTTGCTAGTTAAGCGTGCTTTCCTGTACGTGGGTCTCTATTTATTATCATTAGAGATTAGGATACTAAGCTTTTACATTTTTTAAACGGATGTACTTAAAAATATGGGAGAAATACAAAGCTAAAGCATGACTTTTTTTTTTATTCGGATTTTTCAAATAAACCATATATAAGGACCAAAGAATAAATATAACAAAAATCAATCCCAGGAAATCTCTTTATATGTAAACATTTCCAGTAACAGGGAATCATTTCCATATATAGATATACCAATATCTGATCAACGAGTATTTGGATGGGTCTGGGGATCGAATTGGTGCCATTGCAACTAATCATTTTAGTACAAGAAATACCAACTAGAAGGATTCTCACTGGTTTTATTTGTTTCTATGCCTACGTTCAGTCATCCCAGCTATTTCATTACGTCTCAGTGCTTTACTCCGTCTGATGATGCATAACTAAACGCACCAAGTGGTCAAGCGTACCCAATCTTATAAACTAAAAATGATTGAATGCACAATAGACTGGCTGCATCTACTGTAAAAGGGAAAAAAGTCAAAGAAAGACATCAAACAAACACTGCCATTTTTTTGTTCATTAGGAAAGGGCAAGTGATCAACACACACAAAAACAAACCCCGCAAATGAACAGCCTCTTCTACTGTATTTATTTGACCACACTGTAGATTTCAAGTCCAAATGTTCCACTTCATATTGTCATGTCGGCACTTTGATGTTTGCTTTAAGCCATGCTCATACGCCTAAGGCTTTGATTAGGGCGAAGAAACCGTCATGCAGCAAATACACAGTACATAATGACCGCCATCTTTGAAAGGTTTGCTCATCTAACACTAGAAATAGAGTGATAATGGTAGAACTTTCAAAAAAGCAACAAATTGCACACATTTAAACTCCAAATGAATATTAAGCACGGTGTTCTCTAAAAATGATGCAAACGCTATTAATAAGCACGTAATTAAAACAACTGAAACAACGATGCAACATATTGTATTTAGCCAAGCTGATTCTGTTCCAAATAAAGAACAGACATTCGGTTAAAGGTCTGTGACATTTCAAAGCGTTGACAGTATCTGCTTGACAACGCAGAAAGGAAATCCTTGCACAAAAAGCTGATCTTATTTAGCAGAAGACATCGGTTCCGAGGACTGCCGCAAGCTGGATGGTGAAATTTACTGAATTTAATTTGCGGTAGGCTTGTCCCGGCTAGTCAGCTAGGGGAGCAGGGGGAAGTGTACGCAAAGCATTACGCTGGTCCTCCATCTTTGACAGTAATACAGTGAAAATCTTTCTTTCTTTCTTTCTTTTTTGTTGTTAGGTTAAAATGAACAATCCCATCCAATGACAACGGCAATTCATCAGGAAAGGACTTGAGGCAAGCCCGGAAAAGGATCCCTTCATGGCCATTTTACATACTCGTGTTCGATAATGTTGATCTCTCTGCCATGCCCCCATGAAAGACTACAAATAGCTTAGAGTCGCAAGCAGTACTTTTACACAATGGCTGAAACCGCAAGTAAGCGGCAGCTCTATTAGCAGCCTTGGCAACCACTTCCACCGTCCCTCATATAATGACTTAATGTCAAGAACCTTTATTGATTAAGCTGCCATTTTTAAAATGAATTTTTTTTCCCCCAAATGTCGGATATGACTGAACTGAGTATCATGAATCACTGCTCGTCTTGAACAGGCAGCTTACAGAGGCTAAACGGCTCACCTTGGAGCGGAAGAGTAGCAGCCATTGTTAATTTTTAATACGTACAGAAACAGTAATTACGTCTCCCCCATAGGAGCTGGAAATTGACATGCTCTGGAGAAGCAGTGACTAATTATATTTGCGAAGAGCAGTGATACAAGAGACTTCTGTCTGACTGGGGCTCATTACATGTTATTATAGAGACACTGCAACCCAGGACTATACTGCAACATGTGTGCGCGCGCACACACACACACACACACACACACACACACAATTCTTATGAGGACGCTCTATTGATATAATTATTAACGCAGCTAATTAGGACTGCAACGATTAGTCAACATAATCGATGATGTCGATTACAAAGATTCATCGACTTCATTAGTCTGTGCTATTGCTAATGACAGCAACTTTGTTGTGTCTATAAGCAGAAACAACAACAACAAAAACAACGTGAGAGAACCAGCCAAATTTCCGATACCTGTACTGACATTTGTTCCTCACCACACATACACTCCAGTCTATAGACTGGTGCAAAAAGAAGCAGTTCTGTAAACAAACTAGATTCCTTAGTTACCTGATTCAGAATTTAGGAGCCTCTAGATCTCCATATGCCACATCCTAGCATGTGGGTCTTGCCAGTGTCCCGACTTTTATAATTAAACATTAAACCTGTAATGAATTCTCATTCATCTAAATGAAGAAGGGCATAGATCTAAAGCTTTGCAAATGGAGCCCCGGGAGAGAGAGGGCTGACCCTTTGAAGCAATAATTACTGTTTCTATCAGATAGGAATAACACAAGCAAACCGCAGAAGGAAAAAAATTAGGCAGGATGGAACAGAGGTCGCCGTTACTGTCGGTAACCTACATAGTAATCGTGACATTTGCAGTCACATAACCTAGATTGAAAGAAGATGGTATCATCCAGACACAATTATCCCGGACGAGTTCAAAGTGCTTGGTAGTACGAGGACGGGTACAGCAAACTCATGGCAGGAGGAAGAGGTGCGGTGTTGGGAAACGGCTTTGTTGAATAATTGACGCTAAAAAGAACAACGCAATTAAATGCTAAATTATACACTATGGCAATGTTCTGGGTTTGAGTCGGAAAACTGTATGTCGAAAGCTGGAAATATTCCTGAAACCGCTATGTTTCATTGGTTTTTTTTTTTTTTTTGGTTTTTTATTTTTTGTTCAAAGCAAATGGGCTTTTGAAATCCTTCATGATGCCATAACAGAAAAGCAGAAGGGCATGTGTCCGCAGGAAGTGAATGCTCCACAGCACGCTAGGGAGTATATGACACATTGCGGCTTGAGACATACCAGATTGGTCACTTATCTGTCACTAAGTGCTGACTCTAATAACGTGTTGCGGAGCATTAAAATAAGATGCCGTGGCAAACAGAACCAATTTACATGCTAAGCCATTGACCTCCGTCCTTATACGCAGCAGCAGACTGCTTTCATTATTTTTTCCCACATTTATTATTTACGTTAACGCCGTTAATATAAAAGGGACTGGATTTCACCGGAGTTTCGTTTGCGATTCGTCCGTGAAACTAAAACCGCAGAGGCCGTATAGACTTGACTTGTATAAGCTATATACAAAAGTGTAATAATGAATCACGATGTATATGATCTGAAACAGAACCAGCGAGACGTGCATTAGCGAGTCTTCTCATGCGTAAATGTGTTCACTCCAGAACACGAGTAACGGATGGACATTTTCCCCCTGAATTGCATGATTTCCGTGATTCCCGGATCTCTCGTGTAAGCGCTCGTATGAACGATTTACAATAAAACTCTGCACGTATCCAAGCAGGATAAACGAGGGCCGATGTGCTGTATCTCAGTGAATCATAACCTGCGGCTTTTGCTGTTACAGATCATAATTGTATGTTCAGACCAAGCTTAATGGGCTTACTCAAATCACCTATGTCAGGAGAATCTTTTAAAAAAAAGCGGCGTACTACAACAGAGCCGCGTATGTCGCTGTCATTACAGTCGCCTCGTCTATTTTCACTTCATTATATTGTCTAACTCCCTGAGCCGCAATTATTCCCTGCTCATCCTTCTAAGCTGCCGAATTAAAAGATTGCTCATTCTGCATTAATATCGCTTTATTTATTTATTTATTAATGCCCTGCATTAATATCGCTATATTTATTTATTTATTACTGCATTCCTTGTCTCTGCATTCCATACAGGCTTATTTATTCAAATTAATTCTATCATTTTTTTTTTTTTTTTACATATTGCATAACACTGGCACCAGTGCATCACATTTGCATGCTTGACCTGGTTAAGTAATCGGCAAAGTTGATCAGAAGATAAATGATTTAGAACGAGCAGTCAGATCATGATTGTTGCTCTCGAGACTGTCAAATACGTTCTCTGACTATTTTTCTTGCTGTTTGTTCAGAGTGGAATATTTTCTGTGATAGTTTTTCCAGATAGCGAGAAGAAGGTTTGCCCAGGCATGTTTAAAATTGCACTTTTCAACAAGCTATCAACAGCAACAACAAAAAGAAGGAATTGGTAGAGGGGAAAAAAACCCCAGGCGTAATGATGGCGTCTCTGGAAGTGGTCTGCACTGCGGCGAGCGGCCACAAATAAACCTATATAAACATATACATAATGAGGTTTTTATGAATACGTTTCCACTGATATTCAAGGTCCCGCTTTCGCTATTTCCATGAAGAATTCTTATTCTCTTCTCCAACATTAAGGAAACTAAAGTAAACAGAGATGTTGGGCAACGTGCTTATATTTAGCTGAAAGATAAAGCAAAAGGAAAATCCCGGATATGTACTTCAACTTGCTAAAACCGTGCAAAGCCCAGAGCCTGGACGTTAAAAGTCAACATTCAAACGGGACACAATCTTTTGGGAAATTTTTGTCATACATTTCTTAGCAAAAACAGATTAGGGAAAGTCTAATAAATATGGTTTGTTGGAAATGAACGTTCAACTCAATAAAAAGCCGGGAATGAATCGATAATTCGGGAAAGAAGTGAACGAAAGATCGTCCGATCGTTCAAAAGCGGCTTACCTAAGACGCCGACCCGGAAGTTGAGTGTGATGACGATGACGTTGCCGTAGCTGGCCAGCACGCTGCCGTCGATCATGTTCCCTGTGCCCTCCATGTAGGAGCCTCCGTGAATGTAGACCATCACAGGTTTGGCGCCGGTGTCTCGTATGTCTGCAAGAGTGGCCACGGTTAAACCTGCTCTCTCAGCCCTAACACACAGCAAAGAAAAGCTCAACACTGGACCCTCCCAGATACCAGCCACACTTACATGGCTGCCTGATCTGCCTCTCGTAACAAACTGGTAATGTATAGCAAAGAGATATGAACAGATGAAGCCATGTGCAAGGTCAGGATTGAACCGCTTTACCTAGTCGAGGCGTACCGTTGCCGCCTCGGTGATGCGATGACGTTCAAATTTAACGCATGCTCTAGATCTTATTATAGCAAATCGCTGTAATAGAAGAACATGGAGGTGCATGCCCCAGTAGGGGAGCGAAAAGAATATGGAATAAGATGCGATTATCTGCCGTGGTGCTAGTGGGGGGAGAAAAAGCAGTTTAGTCACACAGAATTCGTGCTGCCTTTGATTCATCTTCATGTCTAGAAAGTCAGTAATTATTTCTGAATGTACCTAAGCATAGCATATAATGCACTAAAGGGACTGTTGAGCTTTTAATGAAATTCTATTGTGGCAGGAAAGGGGGGGGGGGGGGGGGGGGAGAGAAAACACAGGCGGCCATGGTTGAAAAGGGCTGAAGGGCTCTGTTTTGACAGACGTGATTCTCTCTTTGTCTCTCTCTTAGGTCTGGTGGTTGTTTGGCACCGACTGCTTGCAGAGAGCTACTGGGCTCACAGTCAAACAATTATATGGTATTTGTGGTTACCATGGCTACTGCAGACTGAAAATTCTAAATCCTGGAGAAAAATTGCAAATGACAAACAGTGTGCTTGCTTCGTCCTCCTGCAGACTAGAGGGCTCTTCATATTGCATTCACGCCTGTTTACGTAGAAGCGGTCACGGCTAATTAGCGCCACTGTGAGATGGACGAAATGTGCTTTGTAGGTGCTGCCTTTTTTTTTTTTTTTTTCCCTCCCCTTCTCTTCCGATTGCCTGTGCCTGAGGACTTGTGTGACTTATCTGGTATCTGAGAGAGCTGTGATAAGGCATGGGTTTAATACTGACAATTCTAGGCTAACACGTATCTCACACAAGAGAGACGATGCATGGCGTGAGGAGGACGAATGGAAAGATGGAAGATTTCCTGTACCGGTGAGGCATGGGACATTAAACCAATTGAAAGCAGACAGAGAGCGAGAGAAAGAATAAATATGACAGGAAGAAGAGTAAGATAGAAAATAAAAGTACTGGGTGGAACAGGAAGAGTGATTAGTCATGTCAGTGTTATCAGAAGCCTCTTTTGTTGAATCACACCAAAGCAGTTTGGAACTTGGATCTGCATTAAAACCATTAAAACACCTGACTGGTTGAAGCTGGATGCGTTTTGTCCTTCCAGCGCCTGAGCTTCTCGACTAATTATCACTAAAATACTGAGAAAGAATTGGAATAAGACACCTCCGCAGCATGCCGCTGCATTTTCCAAAAAAAAAAAAAAGGAAAACAAATTAATAAATAAACAGTATGCACTGGAAAAAAGAAGAAAGGCACAGTGAAAGGTTGAATACAAAGCAAACACATTCCTATTTCATGCATTCATTATTTGGAATAAGAGAAAAACGTGAACCGTGTATGGGATGTACGTGACCTCCAGGGTCAGCTTCAGGAATACAGAATAATGTTTGATATGCAGAAGGTAAGGGGACTCGTTCTAGAAGGTGATGAGACACATCCACGCATGCATGCACACACTCCCACACACGTGCTAGCTGCCCTGTACTTCCTGGGGCGGCACGCAAGCATCAAAATCTTAAACATTCTCAACGTCATCTGCGAGTACATTGGGAATACGGTTTACTCTGATGTTAATAAAGAACTTGCACGATTCTGAAGACCCGTCAAGATAGATGAGGCGATGACCATGAGATCACGCTTTGCCATCTGGTGATTAGTGAATCCACGTGTAGTATAAGTCATCCCTGAGCCCGCAGCGCTGTCACTCAGCCCGTTCTCCAGCCCTCATAAATCTCACTGGGCCACTTTGCATGGTGTCAGCGGTGTCACTCCGTAGGAGCCGAACGGCACGGTATGAGCAATGAGTGCCGCCGACAACGGGTGATCCGGGTGACAGGAGTTGATTTTGATGGAACGCATGCAGTTACTGTCAATGCGAATTACGTCATACGTGACGCAAATTACAGCTCCACGACAATTCAAACTCACGACTTTGCTTTCCTCGACCCCTCTGGATATTGAGAACTGATTTTACTGAGCTGTTAAAATTCACTTCAACTATATATGTGGCAACCTTTTTTTTTTTTTTTTTTTTTTTGAATATTTTGCCTTGGATAATGAAACTGCAGCCCCTGAACAAGATGGGAGAACGTGACCTTTGAAGAAGATGACTTCTTCAGGCTGCGGCCATGGCGTTTGTGCATGAAATATAATGTTGCTAAGCGCACAGGCAGGTGGTTTGATGTGCTCTTTTGAAGCCTGGCCTTTGGTAGCAGAGGGGAGCTGGAAAGAGAGGGTGAAAGGAAAAGAGAGAGGGAGGGAAAGAAAAACACACAGAAGAAACAGCCTCTTCTCACACCTGATACACTCTCTTACAGATTCAACAATAGAATCATACCTAACACATCTGTACTGCCAAAATATTACCCTAAAACTGATGGATAACAAATATTTACCTCCTGGAGGAAATATCCTTCCGTAGACTTAACATAATAGGCCGAATAATCCCTTTTAAATCTCTTCATTTGAGCCGTGGAGGCTGGAGCCGAGCGTTCCTCTCATGACAGCAGGAAACGCACATAAACTGGCCCATTGTCTTTTGAAACCATGCTGACTGACAGCTGGAAGTCAATAGAATCAATCCTAATAGCTAGACAGGTGGAAAGAGTCAAAGCCAGGCGTTCTTTGTCCTCATTAGGCAGCGTGGCTCTCGGAGCCAAACAGTTGCAGATCCATTTCCATAAAATGGGAGAGGCCAGGCAAAGGTGCATGCCTCTGACTAACAGAGCCGCCATTCATCATCCATGTTGCCTCATTCGCTTGCTGTGATTTAGAACCTCCACCATTCCTAAATATGCCTCAACTACGACAGGGATGACACAGTGCACCCTGGCGCTAGCCTGATTTCCGCAGGGCCTTCCGGAATAACAAATTCCCTGGGTTGCAGCAGACTTCTGTGACTGTTAAGAGCTCTAAGTGGATGAGGGGCCACCCGAAACAGGTTTGCGATGCTTTTTTCAGTCTGCCAAATGAGCAGAAGATGAAGCGCCTGCTGAATCGAGATGACAACGCCTGGCTAAGTAGATTGCAAGATGGTGGGCGCAGTCTGCTCAAGTACACAGAGATTATATGAAACAGAGGCACATACAGAGGCTGAAGTGGCTTTGTTATATTCCCGGAGATCTTCCAACCCAATGAAAGGCCAAGCGGAGGACGGGCCACCGTAGCCGAGCCTCCAGCTCTTCTTCTGTTCGTAGCTGCCACTTCTTACGTCCCCGTTTTTCTCGAACACTTCCGAATTCTTTTACAGCCGTGGCGCCATATATCCGTCGCTTGGCATCGAGCAGGACTGGATTATTTAAGAAGGACTTCCGTGTCAGTTCATACTCTGTGGCAATTCCGATTTAAGAATCTTAAACGGTTATTTATAGAGCCATCTGCTTCTGAGAAAAACTGATACAACACCTGAAGAAGATCATTTCAGTGCTATTAAAGCATCAAAAACGGATTTGTAGCCTTTCCCTACTCAATTATCACTTTTACAGGAGCTAACGATAAAAGTAGCATGCCTATATTCAATTACTTTAGAGGAGATAATAAAATACGGCAACAAAATAAACAAGGTAAATAATCACTCCAAACACATTAATGTCACCAGCGCCTGGCTTCAGGCACATGTTTTTGGGGTTTTGTTTTCAGCTTATTTAATAGCAAGCGTGTTTCCAAATGATTTTCCCTCTAGTCCTGTCTCCAGGGGCAATTGCAAAGAGATAGCACTGGATGTTAGGCAATAAATACAGGCCAATTGGCTTGCTTTGCAAAAAATGGGAACGGACAAGCACACCTAAAGCACCTATATTCCACCCCAGAAGCGTTTCCATGCCTTGCTTTCGCATCCTACTGCTTTGGCAGTGGAACTGGCCTCCAGGCCAGGTGGTAAAGCATCTGGCAGGACACTTTGCCATTTGAGCTCACCACTAGACTATCCGTGGCCAAGTGGATTTTCACAGAGGGCAGCCTCAGGCACCATATCTTTGGACAAGGCAGCAATGGAATTGTCTGGACAGACCAATTGTAAATCTAAAGCGAACACATTGGACCAAACCTGTTTTCGTGGAATCTGCTACCTCCCCTGATACAGAATGCTGAGACATGCTTCAGTACATGCCCTCCACCTCGGCAACCACCAGACAGACAAACCGATTCCATATCGATTAACGCCATAGCTAATTCTCCCAACCATGCTTCCAGAATAAGTCTTGTTTTTTTTGTTTTTTTTTTAGCTATGCACAAACGCTCCAAAAGAAAACCTTTGGCTGCTGGCGAAGAAAAAGCACCGGGCCAAGACTGACAAACCATGCTATGGCTGACCTGAAAAAATCAACAAGCCACAGCAGGGGGTGCTTAACACCGAGCACATGTTCCATACAATATAGCAGCCTAGCGCCGAGCATATAACTCACCTGAGTAATCCGGAAAAAAGGGCACATGAGCAACAGAACAGCAGTGGCTGGGTTTGCGAATAGATTCTGGGGCTTAAGCCGTTTGCTGCGGCATGGAAAGAATACTTCCCCTTTCCTAATCTTGCCAGATATCCATCCTGAGCTCTGGATATCCCAAGAGAAATACTGAAATTGAACAATGCTATTGCTGAGCGGCAACTTTTCTCTTTTTTCCATTCTTTCTCTGCTGTTAATCCTCTTCAGCCTCCGTCTCTTCAGTTAACCGCCTTCGCCTCGCTCTTAAAAACCAGCTATCACATTACGCTTTAACGGTCACACCGGCAAACATTTAGTACAGCACAGACAACACCATGGTCGAACCATGGAAATTGGCACCAGTAGTGAGACCTAAAGCCTTCCTTCCTATTGTGCCCGCAATATCTGGCGCTTAATAGATTATGCAAATAAAATAATAAATATATACATTAAATGCACGTAACATGCTTGGCACTGATGACATTTATCTCTCCAATCCTGCTGTTCACAGATCATCGTCACACGTGACGGCGTTTCAGTTACAGTGACCGCATGATCAGCTTACATCCATCACACAATACAAATTCACTAGACTTGCCCTTTTACCTTGTCCTACATTTAAATGAACTCACTAATGTTCAACATTATTCTGAGTACTAAAAGCGTTCAAAATGACCCATCACACCTTGAATGTGTAAATAATGCTTTCAGAGAGATGCCAACTCAATGAACAACAAATTATTCAGAATGTAATTACAGCTGGCCAGCTATTTCTGCCCATATTCCCCATTACTCCTGCAACCCTTTCCTATCAGAAGAATAATCACATCAGAGAGCGTGCTGCTAGTTTGACCCATTTATAATTACGGCTGGCTATCAGTCATGCAGCTGGTAGTTTTTCTGACCTACTTTCGATGGAGCGAGTTCTTAGCAAGTTAAATAGTGAGAGATTCATTTAAAGCTGCACTTCTTTTCCTTTGTACCAAAATGATAAGTCATGTTCACGTGTTTCTCTCTTTTTTTTTTTTTTTTTTTTTTTTTAATAATAATTATAAAATGTGAAAGCACTTGTTTTGATGTTAATGTTTTCTACAATTATATTCTAAATTGTTACAGATTTGTTCCTTCATCACTGATAATTCTTTTTTTTTTTTTTATATATATATATATATCATATACTGATTTTTCCACTGTGGATTTTAGGAAGGTCTTCAAGTATCTGGATATAATATGTCTGGGTGGATCAGAAGTACCAGCCCAACTACAAATTATATAGGGGAAACCAGTGACAAGTCAAAATGTGAAATAAGGAATTTTTGTATGTTTCAAATGCTACATGATATACAGTCTTGGGAAAAAGAACACACACCCTTCTTCAATAATATGTTTTTATTAGTGCCTAAATAGCAATTGTGTAACCACATGTGATGACAACAACAATAGAAAACAAACATAGATTTCGATATGTAGTAATCCCCTCCTCCAAAAGGGAAACCAACTTTTAGAAACACTAGGGAAAAAAAAAAAAAAAAAAAAAAAAAAATACGTTCACCTTTCTTACTTCCCCAATCATTAAGAGAATAATTAGCAGGCAGGTTTTACTAACAAAATGTGCAATATTATTTAATCATCAAGAAGTGTGAACCTACATCATGCCAAGAAGAAAGGACAGCGGCTATGACCTCAGAGAAGCAAATGTTGCTGCTCAACAATCCAGGAAGGCCGTTTGCAAGCAATTTGAAATTCACCATTCTACAATAAGCAGGATTGCATACAAACGGAAAGCCTTCAAGACCTACAGCAAATTCAGTCCAAGCTCGGGCCGTCGAATGCTCAGGGACATAAAGAAAAACCCAAGAGCTACATCGTGTGACCTACAAGCCTGTTCACAAAAATATTTATACTCATGACAGAGCATTCGGAAAAAGACTTAACAAGTACGGCTGTCATGGAAGGGTGGCTAGGAAAAAGTTCCTTTTTTGTAGGATGAAACTGACGCAAACCCCGCACAGAAAGGCCCGGGGATCGAACCCAGGACCTTCTAGCCGTGATGCAACAGTGCTAACCACCGCACCACCGTGCCGCGACAGAAAATGTTTACATCAGGTTATTGTTGCTGAAGGTGGTTCTACTGAATTACAGCACACACAATATTTTTCTCCCATCTGGTTTCTGAATGTTGGTTTTTTTTTTGGGGGGAAAAAAATGACTACATTTTGAATCCTGTTGTGTTGTCACCTGAGGCTCTTTGTTTGTTATAGATGTTGGTGAGGCCCACACAATTGTCATTTAGGTCCTGATAAATAAAAACATAGAACTGAAGGAGGGTGTAATTTCGTTTTTTTCATAACGGCAGTGGTGTATTCTAACTGAAACCTGGAAGTTCAGAAGTCACACTCGGCATAAGACCTCCTGTTAAAAGCACCAGGAAGTCCTGTGCTCATTCGTGTAATTTCCCAATGAGCCAATCATGTAGCCAATCGCTTCTACAGGTGAAGACAGGGTTCGAGCTTCTTCCAATCTTCCCCTGTGTGGTTTTGGTGAGCCTGCACTTACCATAACCTCAGTTTCCTATAACGGCATGATTTTATGCATTGCACTGCACTGGTTGGTTGATTGGATAGCTGCTTGAATAGGCAGGTGTGCCCAATAAAGTGTCAGTGAGTGTACATATTCAAATATTATTACTTTGGATGTATCATTAGATACATTGCAAGGTCTGTGCTGTCTGCTACATTAACATGAGTGATAATTTAATGGGGTCAAATTTCAAAATCAGAGCAAGCTCAAGCTGCTAGTTACATCCAATATTACAACATTTTATCTCCAATTAAACACCAATTATAAACTGAATTATCCTTTTACTAATTTCCTTCTACTTCATACAACCATGCGGCAAATTTGCTGGTAATCGATTTCACTTTAGTGTGTTCAGATCCATTCTACAGTATATGGTAAGAATACACTTCCACTGGAGTTATATCAGTTATATCTCCTGATTAGAAAATCCGATTAGATTTGACTTTCGATAACATTTTGACGGCAGCAAAACGTTTGAGGAAGAACTCGAACAAAACCAAACCCCATTCATTCACATTCACTCTCACCATGTTGATGCTTCGGGTCATGATAATGAGGAAAATACAAATATATACCAAAGGTTTCGTTCAAATAGTTATTGGAAGAGGAAAAAAAAAAAAAAATCCCAAACAAATTCAAAGACATGCTACCGCCTTCATCGCCAAAAAGAATACCTTCGTCTTCATCGCCGTCATTATCTGCTAAATCTTCACCCTGTTTTTTAGCATGGGCCCCTATAAATAAATCAGGAAAAGACACAAAGAGGCACAACACAATTCACAATAGTAAAACCATCAAGACAGAAATGGAAACCTGTCACAAGTGTAAGATGACATTGTATCAGCACATACATTCAAAGCTTTGTAATGTTTTTTGTATAGTGTTTTATACATTTGAGAGAAATATACATAGTAATTTCAAATAAATACACACGTAAGGCATACGGAATTGGACAAACCTAATGAGAGGTTAAAAACCAGACTCGATGGAAAAATCCACCCTGAACGACTTCGGCACAATTAATATGAGATATTTGGACTTTTTTTTTCCTTTTAAATTTCTTTCCTCGACATTTCACGTCTTATTTTCATTTTGGTTAATGGTTTCCTACGTTACTCACAAAAACGTCTGACTACCTGAGGACAGAAGTGGCGGTGAGATTTAGCCTTTGCTTTATCTCTCCCTAAAGAGAACCATGCGGTGCGTAGTCCTTCAATCCGTCCAGCCCGCTCACCTCCCGGTCTGCCGTGCACCTGCGCTGCATTATGGAACTGTGAGTCCTATGTATGCTGCCTCCTCTACTTCTACAATGGATTTTACACGAATAAAAAAGCCAGGGCTCTTGTTTTTCGGAGATAACGGCGAAACCTGATAGTTATCCCTTATGTCTGAGCTCGTTTAAACGGTTTTTATACTCCTTCGTAACTGTGCTAGCAGTGTCAAGCTGTGCTATCAGCGTGGCAGACAACCGCTAACGTCTCACAGGGATAACGAAAATACAGCGTCAGCCTTCAAATTAGCAGTAGTGCTTAGCGGTTCACCACAAATATTTCAGTATGACTTATTTAAATGGGGTTCAGGGTGGAGTGTTCCATCTTAGGAAGAATGTCTGATGTGTCTTTTATGAAGCTACATCTTCTTATTAGGTTTGTCATTCACAAAGAGAACCTAATATACCATAAACACTAGGCATGGTTACATTTATAACAATTGTACACAAAGCCAACAAAACTATCAAGGATTCATTATTAATTAAGTGAGTTTTTCCATCATGATTATTTGACTATGTTCATTTTCCACCTGTAGAAACATGCCTATATACGGTCATCTAGAACCCTATAAATATATATATAAAAAACTTTTACTTGGCCTTGTGTACATCAAGAACATCTATGACTGGTAGCTACAAAAAAAATGTTCTAACCTACCTACTGATGGAGTCCTACATGGAACAGTATCTATACAGAGAGATCTAGATAATCAGGGAACCGTAAAAAGAAATGATCCAGTATCTATAGCAGAAGAGAGATCTACAGTAGAGTACTCGAGTACAGTAACAATCATTAACCCTTACATTTTAACCAGTACATTTTCCAGAGCGACTCTATGTTCCGTTCATGGAAATAAGAAAAGAAAACAGCTTTTTCCAAGCATGAAGCTTTAAATGTGCTATTTATTATTTATAAAAAAAAATAAATAAATAAATAAATAAATAAAATAGAAATAAATAAATAAATAAAAAATTCAGTTGAATCTGAACTGCTCCATTACAGTCCCATTTACAAGCACTCATCATAGTCTGTTTATAATTATGTCCTGCAATTATAACCTCTCGTCATGATGAACGGAGATGTCAGCTAATTATATCGCATATTATGACTCACTCTGCTGGTTTACCAACAGCATCAACATGTTTGCATGGTAGCTCATTAACAGAAGTTAGAGAATTGATAGAAGTGATGGCAGAAAGCTATTGCTCAGTCAATCTGTTGATCTTGTATATAAGTCGGACAAGCCAGCCGTCATCTATAGACAACAACCTAGGTCTAAATGACGAGGATGTGAGAAGGATTCAGAATAATCAAGTGAAATGTCCGAGAAATTGAGGATCCGAAACTCTCAGAATAAATAAATCCTGGATTTCTGTGTGCATAAATTTCATTTTATTCAGAACTACAAGCATTATATATATATAAATATATATATATACACTACCGGTCAAAAGTTTGGACACACCTACTCTTTTTTATAGGTTTTTCTTTATTTTTTTTGCTTTCTACGTTGTAAAACATTACTGAATACATCAAAACTATGAAGCAACAC
>JAQQZR010000002.1:7916796-7935321 GCA_030068235.1 Notoglanidium macrostoma
CCGAAGATGCTGGGATTGGCTCCAGCTTCCCCGCGACCCAGACGGATAAAGCGCTATAGATGATGGATGGATGGATGAATTAAGTACGAGTCAGCTCCACGCTTGGGTAATTTTCACGATCCCTACATGCACATTTATATAATTATGTGCGGGGTGGAACTAAACCAAACCGCGTAGCAAACACATTTCCAACCCAAAAAATCAGACTCGAGTATGTGAAAGAATCTGATTGATAATCAGTCCAAACGTAAGCTTGAGGGTAAGTGAGGACATTGTCCCAACTCATTCCAGAACAAGATGCCGGGGATCGCATTTAGATTAGAGGGAAAGGAAATCCATGTAGAGCAAATCTCTCTGGTGATTGTTTTCTCTAATGATCCTGTAATCATTGCCTTGATCATTCCAGATTTGCGGTTCTGAGCCTTCTCGGGCAATAACTTTCCTCGAAATGCTCGCATTGGCCTTTTTTCAACGCCCATTTGCAGCTGACAACTTATCAATACATTTTCATTTCTTCCCCAACACTTTAATAAGCCATGTGTGAATTTTTTGTCTGACTCGATCAACAGGGATTTTCAGTGTTCCATTGAGCCTGGCACGTGTCTACGTGTGCGCGCTCTGAAACACGCTTTTATGACATTTCTATGGTTTTAATTAAGACAATGTAAATAATTTTCTACAGAAAGTCTCCACATTAACTCCAGATTGCATGTTTGGTAAATGGCAGGCAATGGGAATTTCAGCAGAATAGTGGTGAATGCAATCACATCCTTTTTCACCCAAATGACTCGGTTCTCTGTTAGACTTTGCACTTCAAAGAAACCTATTTGGAATCATTTAACATTTATTGCTTGGCACCTTAGGGTAGCCAAGTCAAATTATATTACTCAAATATATCAAAAGTAAACACTGATCCATAACGCAGATAGTTATGCCAAATAGATATAAATGAACAAAAACTTTATTTTCTTTAACAGATGATTCTTTTGAGGTTTCAGAGCCCTGAGGCAAGTTAAAATTGGTTTAGGGAGAACAACACTGCTCAGAAATTCCGCAATGAACATATCAGTCTCTCACAATTATTCCAACTTTCAAATTGCTGATTGAGAGGTCTGCACTGATCCCTTTAATGTGACAATTAATCAACTGTGGGGATACACTTGCACTGTCACTTGCAGATGAATCCCTTTAATAAGCCGAATTCAGAGTGCTGGAAGTCTACAATTCAGTCATCAGTTACTCTTAGACTGGCGTTTGGCCGGGATATAAAGTCGTCTACAATAACGTGGATCTTGTAATGCTACGTAAATATTTCAAAGCGCTGTGATTACAGCTGTATCAAATAACATTCAATAAAAGAAGAAGGACTTTCTTGGAAAATACTTTGCTATTCAGCAGCTCAACTGCCATTGATAGTGCAGCAGAAACATCTTTCTGTTTATACAAAGAAAAATACACTAATATACTTTAGCAATCTTATTGTGTTTCATATGTCAGTTCTACAATTTTCAGGTTATCCTCCAGCACTCTTAAAAATAAAGGCAGAAGAAGAGATTCTTTAGAAGAATAATACTTTGGTTTCCCAAATAACTCTTTAACCATTTTATCACAGAGGACTAACATCTGCCCATAAAATGTTGCCATCCCGTGGGGTAAATATGATCGTTCTGTTTATATTTTGCAGCAATACAAACTGTAAAGAATCATGGCCTGAACCGTTCCTTAGAAAACCAAACAAGTAGAACGTGACGCCAGTGGAGCGGACATGGATGCCGCCGCCACCAACCACGAAGTATAGTCCTGCTTGTTACTAGATTGCATGTCTCAAATTCCAGCATGGAAAAAGCTATCGAAGAAAACGATTCAGCCATGTGGCCTTTTTGAATCGATTCCCAAATAAATTCATCTGGTCACAATGACAATACAATGATAAATCCTACAAATCGTCAACCACTCGTTCTTGAGTTACCACACTAACAGGAATTTCCAAAATGTGCTGAGAACCAGAAAACAGTGTCTGCAAATCATGTTAGCCTAACAAATTTTAAAAAAGAATTTAGGCAAAGAAGTGAAATTAGGCGCGTTTCAATTTAACCCGCTTAACGTGCAATCGTGATCGCAAGCTACGAACTGCAAAACGAATTTGTAAAAACCTCTTAAATATTGCAAACAGTGAGGTGGTTTTTCAGCCAATTTGACAAAGCAATATTGCTCAAAATTGAAATCGAACCACATTTTTCGCATTTAAGTCACATGACATGACATGACGAGGCTGTGGATGCAGCCGTGCCAATACATATCGGGTCTTGGAGATCCATCGGCATGTTTAACTGGAATAATTGCAACAGGAGAAAACCTAACGTTATTGCGGTTTGTCGACTTGGGTTGGGGGGGAAAAAAAAAAAAAAAAAAAAACTTCTATTTTGCGCAAAACTGCAATGGAAACCCGGCTACCGATACCTTCGGTTCATTTGCTGTCACAGCTAGCTTTTACTTTCTTTTTTTGTTTGTCTGTCCAAATACCCAGAACACATTGCACGTCTACGGTGCTATAGCTCTGTCCTCCGTCTTATGGCTTAGTTTCTTATGCAAAAAAATAATAAAATAAAATAAAAGTCGCCAGCAACCCAAAATATACGTTTGACTTATATGGTTCACTTCCTGCAGTTACATCTATTCAAGGTCGACTCACTTTCTCACCGCACTTGCGCTCAGGTCTGCTCAGAACTGGACATCTCACTAAGACAGTCTCTGGCCGGTTATTTTGGTCTGCACCTGGCTGAGACCGCGTCGTTCTAACCTGCCTAAACAAACCGTACCAAAGAGGAAAGTTTAGAGTCAAACAGAATAAATACTCAATACGTTACAGGCACCTTTCATTTTTAAGTGTTTGTGAAACAGAAAAGAACGACCCGGGTGTGTAAAATGGAAAACATGGCTAGACAAGGAAAGGAGTTACACAAGCTGACATTAGATCTGAGCCGAAATCTCTGTGGGTTTCTAATATATTTATAATTGGAGATATTGCATGTGGTTGAACTAATTCAGTCAGTCATTTTTATGGCTTGTGCTTCTAAAGAAAGCAACGGTAATGAAAGCCAGGAAGATTTTTCTCACAGTACTGTTATAATGATTAGGCCTTATAATGTTTCTATATGTTATAATGATTAGGCCAGAGATTAGTGAGCTCCGCATGATCACCGAGGTCATCATTTTTTCACCTTTGGTTCTTCCAAAAACTTCAAAACTGATATATTATACAGAGGATTGAATCTTTTAATAAGCAGAATAGTCTATCTTGGACAATACAAGGCAGTGTCTATTGCTCGGCTATTCATTTTACAGCTACGACGTGATTTACAGGGCCTGGAAATCGCTTGGAGAACGGCCATTGTACGAGCAAATTAATAAGACCAAAGGGCAGGTATTAAATTTGTATAAGCCAGTTTGTGCAATCTGAAAACCAAAAAAAAAAAAAGAAACGTTTCTTGAAATCATGCCTCAAAATAATGAGAACGTTTGATTCTCAGAAGGATGCCTGAACGTTACCAAGGTAAAGTTGGTTCCGTATTAGATATCCAAGGCACGTTTTCACCTCTGATACCGACACGGGCCTATGAAAAGTTTTTCATTTACGCATATCTTTGGTGTTCGGTTTTTGGATGCGTCTCTTCCCCTTTACTCTGTATTATATCATACCTGACACTTCATTTTGCAAGCGTCGGAGTTGCCACAGCTGCTGCGACACACGGAAACCTTGTTCCTTTATCGTTTCCTCCTCCAACTTTGCGAAAATGTGTGCTTTCGTCACTAACTGAACGCACGTTAACAACTTGCATATGCAAATCGGTGCTTTCCATTGGAAAGCTTAGTAGATCAGGGCATCGTTGTATAGAAGCGTATAGAATGCATTACGTCACGTAGGCGACATCGGAAATATCGTCTACACTGAAATTACATTATGGCACAAACTACACATGGTCGAGAATCAAATGAACCTACGCGATACGTCTCGCTCTAAATAACTTCTTGTTCGGTGTTTAGTGATTGGACACGAGGACCCATTAATTAACACAGACTATGATGAGTATTATGGTTGGTTAGTACGCCGACCTTTCCTCAACAACTGTAATGCACAATACAATGCTTCCATATGTTAGCTCTAGCATTCTGAGAAGCATAACATTCATAAACTCAAGGACCTTGGAGCATCAAAATTCAACTGATTATTACTTATTACTACCTTGTGTAAATCAACAGAAACACTGTAGATGAGCAACACTTATAATTATGCACTCTAGCAAATATACACTCTAAACTCACTGGAAGTCACACATGCTGAATCACTCTGCTGCTTGTTCATATATAACATCGTAAAACATACAGACATAATTCATCTGCACTCCAATTTCCATGTTGCCCATTCCAATTAGTGCTCTGACTCCGGGGATGATGGAGTTATGGCGCTGACTTTAGAGAGGACGTACCAGTCGCTCTCTTCTCTTTTTCGCTCCCCCATGATGGCTTGCTTACATACCTCCTTTTCTACATATTTTCTTGTTGGGTTTTCGGGCACATTCCTTGGATATTCTTTTGACTGTGAAATGAATAAAAGACTACAAAATAACAAAAGTCTCTGGAAGAAAATCGGGAGGACACATGCATCAAATTGTTTCAGACCACCATCTCCCTTCCTCCTGTCAATATCAACCGCAAGAACAGCAACAAAGTGTTGAGAAAGTTCGCTGGGGTTCTTTTTTTCTTTTTTTTTTTTTTTTTTTTTACTTAGGTGCATATTGTAAAAATGGTGGAACACGTTTGCGGCAGGTCGGGACACAGGAAGCCTTGTTTCACATGCACTTCTATATAAGACCCGTTACAGCCATGAAGTCGACTGGGCCTTTCGTTATTGCTTTGCCTGTACCATTGGATAACTGGTCAGAAATGTTCGCGTTACAGAGCAGAAAATATTGCAGGCTTTTTGTAGAGCTGACCAAAACGAATCCCAAAAAAATGTGGCATGGGTTTTAATATCCGTTTCAACATGCACATTACATTTTGATCATTTCCTTAATTTTCGGAAATGGACATAAAACGTTTCCACGTGGAATTTTTGCACGTATGGAAAAACATCTTGCTTTTCATGTCATCGTCTTGAGCTCGACCTTGTCCAGGTGCCGCTCTTATTATAATTTTTTTTTTTGATATTGCGTGTTTTTTGCGTGCAGGTCGTAAGAACAGTTTTAAGGCAGCATTAAAGGGGGAAAGGTGAGTAACGGGTCTTACATGGCTAGGACTGATGCTACAGGCCTCTTGTGTTCCTGCATCTTTTACCAGCCCTACAAAGGATCAATGTACATCAAGAAGGCCGATCTCTAATCTCTAATCCCCAGAACAGTCAAGACAGTGAGGAGAGGGAGGTGCAGCAAGATCATTAAGTCCAATCTTAACATCCGATTATAATCTGAGCTTTTTTTTTTTTTTTTTTTTTTTGCTTTTTTTCATGATTGATTACATTCTTTGGCTTTATCTTAACAGACACAAAAGAGGAACCTATTAACAGTGGCATGGAAGGGAAGAGCTGATGAAATGACATCATGGGAGATCAAGTCAAGATGTAGTAACACGGTGGACAGACACAGCATGCGCCAGACAATTCATGCTTCAAACACAATACAGAGGGTGACAAAAAAGGAAAGAAGTGAAAAGAATTATTTTCCTGTATACCCAACACACTCACCATCTTCGGTTGGCACGTATATGTTGAGGTACAAACAATCCTCATTTTGCTCCTGTATATACGTGGCGACTATATCCAAGTTAAAAGTGAACCAGATGGGCATCATGATCTCAGGCACGGCGTTGTGGATGTTCTGTGGGCATACGGGCGCAAAGTGGGTGGCATTCTTAATGCCCGACCATGACGAGGGCGGCTCGGGGGGCAGGAACCGCTTCTCAGCCACGGGTGGTGCGGCGTAAGGTACGCCCAAGTACTGGTCCACAGGGCCCAGGATCTCGCTGGGAAGCGGGACGCGCATACCGCGTAGCTTCCCATAATGTGTGTTCACTGTAGGGTAGTAACTCTGCGCCCGTGCCAATGCCAAAACTGAGCAAAATAACCATATCCACAGCCCGGTGGCATGGCATCCAGGCCAGACCACTGAAAGCCGATTCCTCTGCGCTGTTGGCCGCATGGTCTGTGAGAACACAAAGATGCCGACAAACACTTTCCCTCAGCACGTGCCTCCGTCCTTCAGGCCCTCAACTCGTATTCTTGTCATCGGCCAGGAAGGAGGGGCTACGTAGCTCGTCAAAAATGTGGGGGGAAAAAAACAAAAAACCCCAAAAACCACGCGTTCTTTATTCCTGTTCAGAAACGGGTGTTTACTCGCTGACTAGTCCTCGTGTCGAATCTTCTGTCCTGCATGTGGGAAAAAGAGGAAAGGAATTAATGATAATAGCCAAAGAGCTAAGTACTCCCATTTGTATTTCTTTCTCCCTTTACTACATTGTCTCACTTTTATGGACTCGCCATGTGATTTGTGGTGCCGCTATAAAGCAGCACTCTGGGCTAATGCTGCCAATCTGTACCATCCAAACATGGTGTACCTGATGACTAGGAATGGATTGCAATAATACCATTTGTATTTGTATCGGTTTAGTGCTCCAAATATCTGCATGTGACTTTAACCCCAAAGTGTACATATAGCTAAAATATTGCGCCAGAGATAAAAGGTCCCTTCCTTTTATCAGTGAATAATATTCCCACCTCCACCACATCCACACCTGAACCTTATAGATGTGAAATAACATTTGCAGCCGAAGCCCTCTGGGCCCTACTAGAAAGATCACATTTGCAAATGCTACAGGGGCGCCGTGCACTGTAAATGCTAATCAGTGTCAGAGTGAAGAGAGTCCCTTGTGGAGGGAAACTGCGCTCCACACAGTACTGATCAATTTTCAGTTCTTAAAGCTTAAGACGTTCAGGCCTGAGCCGTTGCTCCGTGGGCCTGGAATGAAAAACAGAAGAAAAGGCAAAGTCCTAGGGCTGGATATTGTGTCGCAAAACCGACTGTGTCAATGATTTATAATGTATTGGCACCCCTTCAAGGGTATGCCGACCACCTGGGAGAAGCAATATGGATGTTTCCTGGAGGTGCACTGATCACCGAGTCACACTTCTCTCTTGCTCGAAGCCTTCTCGTGTATTCCTGCACCTCATGAATGCGAACCACATCTATACACACTTATCACCCTCAACGAAATGGCCAGTAAGGGAATGTGAGACCCAGGAGGAGGGAGTCCACTTAAGCACAGGAAACACAGCTCAGCTATACATCAAACCCTGCTCAGTATGCTGTAAACATAACGCTTTTTTCCTCCAATGCCACGGTGTATCACTTTCAATAAACTGAGCGATACACGGAAAGAAAGAACTGATTGCTTTCGGTTCCTCTGACTAAAGCCCCACATCACGTCGATGATTTAGAAATTATTTTGAAGCTCAATGTAAGCGACAGACTCGTTCTCACTAAGCTTCCATTTCATTTAGGACGTTACCTGCTGACATTTTAAAAATTGAGGCTATGATGAGCGGCGCTGCGTCGAATGGCAGCTCATGTCAAATACAATTACATTATTCATGTTCGTATCGGGTCTCAAAAAGAAGCATGTTAAAAGCGGCGTATAGCCAGCGCCTGTCTGATTGCAGCAAAATATTATCGGCCGTGTAAATGGTTTCGCAGCTGTGTTGTATTTACGATGATGAATTAAGCAGCTGAATTGGAGAGCGACTCAAACTCCGGCGTTGCACTCGGGATTCGTTCGCAAGAGATGCAGCCCGTCATTCGAAGAACATGCTGCGGGATGAAATGCACAGCCTGCGCGCATCAGAATCAACCATGGCACCCGTGTGGTAAAGTCACATGACTGGAAGTGAGTCGAAGCACCTGCTGAATTCCTGGCAAGGAGAAAAGCACGGAGGAGCTTTCACCAATCGCCTTTCCCAGAAAGTATTGAGCGAGTCTTCGGCTCGGCCTTGAGGCTAGTCGTAAATACAAGCCACAGACACACTGCTCGGGCTGAGAGTGGTTATTAGTGGTCGTGACTTCCTGTATGTACATATTTTCTCTTTCCTAGTCTCGCTCCTTCTCTCTATCCCCGCGTCTCTCGAAACATGTCAGACCTGTCATTCATCCACTCTCTGGAAGCTCTGTGTCTAAAACATATCCGACAGCTAAAAAAAATAAAAAAAAATAAAAAAATACACCCGACTATGTTTTACGATACTGTGCAAGGAAAAATATCTGTGCTGCATTTGATGCAAGCTTAGCACCTCCAGCCAGGCGAGGTTCAATGATTAAGATTCCTGTAACAGAACCGTTGTGCTTTAAAGTGGTCCCGGTGAGCTCACAGCCAAATCACCGGTGTTAAGTCAACACCTGCTGTGTTCATTTGAAAACAATGTCACTACACTGTTCTTTAATATACGCTCGGAGTTTAAAGCTGGTGATTTTGTTATTTTAGGTTAGTGCTCTTTAATACGCAGGATAAAGACTCAGAAAAATGACGAACATACAATGTGCGGAGCTCATTTAACACCGCTCGTTCCACCAGTTCTGCATTTCCTTAACAGGAAAATGGTGCCATTTTGAAGACAGCCACTTTCCTGAATGGCATTTGTTGGTCCTAAAAGCCTTATTTTCATTTTCAAGAAATTGCTATTTATTGTCGCTAACAAAGTGTCGTTAAAAAAAAAAAAAGGGGGGGGGGGAGAGAAAGTGGTAAGACTGAAGAAAACTACTTAACCAAAAATACGTAAGTCCATTTGCCGGCCCATTAAGGCTCTGAAAGCTTATTTCACCTGTTCGGGTTCTTTGTGCTTTCACTGCGTCTCCAACCACGCACTTTCAGACCTTGATTCATGTCCCGCAGTATTGTTTTATAATCATTTTATTTAAATAATGCATTAACGTTCACTGCTAATGTTCATGTAGTTTTCTGCACAACATACACTCAGGTGTATTATAGGTATTAGTTTGCCCAAGGACTTTTTTTTTTTTTTTTTTTTTAAGTTAAAAAGTAATTATGGACTCTGAAAAAAGTAGGTTGAACATTGCTGTGAGCACTTCAGTAACACCTATTAATCATAACTCAGATTCTGGCTGGCAGCAAAATGGCACGCTGCACATGGTGTGATAGAGAACAGAAAGAACTGAGCTGGTGGAAAGCCAGCTGAAAAAGTCGAGTGCCCAAACGATTGTTCTGCACAAAGAGCCTGTCGGTGTTTTCAACGATGTCCAAAAAAATTAATTCCATTTATTTTTCGTCTTTTTTTTTTTTTTTAATACCTCGAAGAGAGCGGTGATCAACAGTAACCCCTGTGCTCGAAGTTTGGCACTATTCGGTACCTGCCTGCTGTGAAAAATGCCGCTTTTAATCAAAGAAACTGACGTGTTACACAAACAATAACATTTGCGAAATGTCAAAATACATTTGCGCGTTACAAATAGTCCTGGCAGAAGAAACGAGCGCTATTGCGTCATTTAATTCTGCTATAATGTCGGAGGCAAGTCCAGGCGCTGTCTCAACTCCAGCTCGATGCGGTTGCACCCATGCTGCACGTGACACTTGTGAAATTCACGCCCAACAAGCGAAGCGTTTTCCTGTATTGTAGTTCACTCTGGCCAAAGAGCTTTTAAGCGACTGCAAAAAAGAAAAGACATTTTCACTGTCTCATTGTTTCATTTACATTTCATCATTCGCTGTGCCACGTCGCTTCCATCTGATCTCTCAAGGACGGAAATGAAAGTGGTAGGGTTTGGTGGACCAGTGCAAATGCTTAAAATCATAGGGGGGGAAAGATTACGAGGCAAAAACAATCCAATCCTTATCCTTAACCATCCACTCTGCAAAGTCATACCAAATAAAAAATTTAAGAAGAAACGTCAACTTCCGATCCTTCCATCTCTCCGAACAAAACCCAAAGCCTTCTTTGAGACAGAACCACAGACTGGCAATAAACAAGGAGGAGCCCGACGGTGCTCTCTCTTTATAAATCCAAGCCTCTGTCTTTTAAATGTATAATAGTCGAAGAAATATATCCATTTAATTTTTGCTTTCCATGTCAAATGAAAATGTCACCCACCTGCCGTGCAATCTATAGTCTAGCTGCTCTGCAAGCTGGGTGAATGCAAAACAGATGCTATTGTATAATTTAGCAATACAGTAGAGCATAAAGTGTAATTTTCTTTTAACGCCAGCATCGCCAGAGTTGCTTCGCAACACATCACGCAGTCAAGTACTTAGAATATAATGTTGGATTTTACCAAGTTTTATTCACCAGAACTCCTGTTCGTTTATATATCGATGCCTTTTGCATAAATCGCTTAAACCCTACAGTCTGCTTCTCACGCAATTGAATGCGTCATGACCAGGAACAAACCGGAATATTCGTTTGCATAGATGAAGGTTAATGTGCTCCTAAACGATCATTTTCCAGGAGAGAGACGATCAAAGCTGTTCAAAGTCAAATTAGAAACTTCACATGCTAACTACCTGCGCTCCGGAGGGGAATGTCTGTTTTCTGCGACTTTCATTTCACAGCTTCAAACGCATCTGATGAATCAAATGCCATATATTATTACACTTTTATGATAACAGTCACCCGGGTAATCGCAATAGCTTTGAAAACGGATTGGTCATCTCAGGAAAATAAACACCGTCGAGCACAAAGTGTCAGATCGGATTTCGCGGCGTGAAAAAGGAGCTGATTTTTAAACGGGATTGGCAAGCTTAGATCTGTTTAATTAGATATTTCCTTGCTCCTCAACATTTTAATGCCGGTATCGATCTGCAGTGGACCAACTAGACAGCACGATAGTCCCCGGAGTAGGGTATTTAAAGACGCTATTAATCACTGAACATTACTCAAGGGACACATTGAGAAGCTCGCAGGGGTCACAAAAGATTCACAATAGGTTTAAGAGTTACAAATAACGTATCAGTTTATGTAGACGTTTATTACTGTAAAAAAAAATGGGATTCAACAGACTGTTTGGAGGCCACATAAACAAGCCACGCTTTTAGCAGTGTAGCACTGTAAGCTGTTATTGATTTCTTCTTGGAATTTGCTATAGTTTGTAAAAATTGTTTGATGACACTAGAACCTAAGTCTGATTATTTTCTCTATAATGGCAAACGTATGCGAATACATGGTCGTGACGGCATGCCAAAATCGACCAGATGTCCTCTGGAGTCACAATGCATGCTGGGTGCATTGCAAACGCTCTGACTATAGTGGGGGTGATATAGTAAAAAAAAAAAAAAAAAAATCATATTGCAATTTGTGATGATATGTGTCTTTGCTGACAAGGTAGAGACAAGCCAATGGAGACGAGATTTTGTCTAACATTTGAATTTTTGTCACACACACCGCAAAACTCATTCTATAATTCACTCTAAAGCAAAATTTTACGTTGCTTTATTAACCAGTCCTTTCCTTTTTTCCCTGTGTGCCTGACTTATGCAACATCTTAGAGATTCTTCATCCGAGAAAATGTCTGTAATTAGCCAGGAATGTTTCAGTGGATGTGGAAGCTCTTACTGAGAAAATGCAGAAGACCAATCCATTTAACTAAAGACTCTTACCTGATGCAAACTATACACATTTTGGACCATGTTTTGCTCAATTAAGCATATCTCAGACAGTTTTATTCTTCAGGTCAGTGTACTACTAAGCTCACCTGAGTCCCACACACTTCCTTGTGTCCCTTTTTCCCCTCCTCGTCAGTAAGGCTGATCAGCCAATACTCGCACTGGTACTCGAAATGGTATTGAATTAATTAAAAACAATGAGTTTGGTCCATCCATAAGAAATACTGGATATTTCTTTGATACTTAACTAAGATGATATAACAAGGCTGTTTCCTAGTTTCACAGCTTTCCCAGATTCTTCCTCTTAATTAATGAGGTCACCGTCTCCTGCCCTTGCGCTATAATAGAAGTGAAAACTACTATCTGCTGAATGTGTTGTTGGAGCTCCTCTGGGACGTACTATACCCTTGGCCCAAATAAGCACAATATTCTCTGACAAATAAGCTGGAAGAGAGACATTCATAAAGAGGCAGAATAGAAATTTACAGCTAATTAAATACGTTCGGGGGAAAAAAAAAAAAAAATGCCACAAACGTGGCGTGTCATACTAAAACCCCGATAGTCTGATAGTTCTGTGCAAAGGACATTTCTTATAATACCATAATCTCCGTAAACTCTAAAGAGTCTCGGTATTAGAGATGTAACCAACTATGAATACATTACTCGCAATGAACAATTAATGTATTCTAAACAGATACAAATACAAATACAAATAGGAGGCTCAGTATTCAGGGTTTTTTTCCTGGGATACAACATAAAATAGTTGTGAAAGAGGGATGCAGAACTCACAGGCCGTTTACAATTGATTTAAAAATGTGGACGGAAAAGCCGAGACCTTTCGATCCGATCACCTTTTATACCTCCAAGGTGTCCAGCTGGCCACTTGTGCTCAGATTATATTACTACCTACATCACTTCTGCTAGAAGGTTTTTTCTTGCACTCCAAGAAACTCCAAGTGTTGGCATGCTGTCACCACCACATCCTGCATCAATGACGTATTTTGCGGTTACATACTTGTCTGACGCTTTAGCGTTTACACTACAAAAGGTATGTGGTCAAATGCATCCCAGACCACCTCGGCAAGTGGTTTGAGTGAATTTGTCTTGGTGGTTGTTAACACTTGAATTTAGCGTTGTCCACTTGTGATCTGATCGCCCAACACACATTTTAATACAAAGTGCAAAAGCGTCACCGAGACCGTAGTGCTGGGCAATATGACCAAAAATGTGTATCACGTAATTTTGGCGGTTTCACGGTATATCACTGTATTTGTTTATCTATTCATTTTTGCATGACTAGCCCTTTATGTAGGTTTGGGCCTTACTGAAAAAAAAACAGTGAAGATAAGAGTGCAGAAAATCCAATCCATCTTTGAAACGCAGCACACAAGAAATAAGTGCGCTTGCTTCTTGCAACCCTGCGCTCTATTCACTGTTTCCTCAGCGTTCCTCAGAGTACTGCTCGCTTCTGAAAAAGTTTGCTGCTCGTTACAGTACAGGGGAATCAAGACGAAACAGTAACTTTAACTGTAATTTAATCGGTGAACTGAGCAGTGCACAAGAATCAGTGAATGGAGCGCAGGGCTGCGAGAAGCACGCACGCACATCTCCAGTGTGCTGCGTTTCAAAGACGGAGTGCATTTTCTGTGCTCTTGTCCTTGCTGTTTTTGCTCGGTTTAACCTTGTATCTGCCCTCTCATATAAAAGACAGTTATATCACTCTCAGGCGTCTTTGTCATGCTAGCAGTATTAATAAGCTGCGTAGCTTCTGCATCATAACACGTAGTTATAATATAATGCCGATATGCCGGTATGCAGAATTTGCGTACCGGTCCTGAAATCTGACCTGGTATACCGCCCAGCGCTAACCGACAGTACTTGCATTTCTACCTCTTTCCAGTGTTTCTGGAGGCATGGTTGTAGGGTTTCAGATGTATTTAAAAAAACAATAGAGAAGAAAATTAGAGTATTAAATCTGAATACCGATATGAATATTTGCAGCACAAAATAACTACAGATGAAGATAGATGCCTTATAGCCCTACATGGTACCAATTGCTGGTTTAACTGTGTTTTATAGCTTCAGGGTTTGTATTGTGATGAAAACATCTCATCACATACGTTTTCATGTTGCTGCTTTTGGACACAGCTGATTGTCTGCTTCCTCATGGTCTTACAAACATTCTGATCTAAAGGCTTATGCTTCTAGAGTGTTTCTCTTGTGTACAGTGTCTTCAGTGTCGCTTGTAGGTAGTAATATCCAGCTTTGATGTTTTTTTTAAACTGTTTCACGGTCAACTGCTGATAGCAATGTGTTGTCTGATGTTGGAACCAAGGAACATTTTTGTCACACGTGGTTCTCTGTAATGTCCGGTAACATGGCTCTTTGATGATTTTATAACTTTGAGGGACAGAATACATTTCATGCTTTTCACCACAAATTCACAGGGCTGAATTCCATGCAATTTGGACATACTTTTAACCTCGCAAGCTTTGTGGCAAAACCCCCTCATACAGATGGCTGTATCTTTGGGCTCCGTTTCAAATTAAATCATTTGTTTGCTTTGTCTATCTCCAACTCAGTATGGCTTTGTTTGGTCTGGCAGCATTGTTATTCAGAAAACATAAGCCTTATTTCGCAGCCGTTTGGTGCCCGAAATCAGCATGACCTCAAACAAGACTACTAGAGTCCGTCTCCTCAAACTCACTGATTGACCTTTTAGAAAGGACTCTTCAGAAATCAGCTCCTCTGGCGCATATGAGTAATTGCTGTTTAAAAAAAATAAATAAATAATAAAAAAAAAAAAATAAATAAAAAAGGGCCAGATGTTAACTGTAAAATTGGAGAGTGCTATTTATAGTATACATGTCTCGGCCTTTGCAGGCAACATACTGTGACATGTTAACATTAATATGCGGCGAGAGAAAGTGTAAAGAAACCGAAGTGCGGCATTCATTTCCGTTTTGTTGTATTTGTAATTTTTTTTATATTATGTAATTGTTTTATTTTGGCTCAAGCCAAAAAGGTTTAGCTTTCATGAGAATATTACACGACGCACATGCGTATGTAGAATATCTTTTCCTTAGATTGCATATCTGTCCCTTTCACTGGCTCTTCGGTGGAACATATGAACACAGTTAATCTGACTATCTAATGTAAGATTTTGTAAGATCCACTTTATCTGAGATTACAGGGTAAAAAAAAAAAAAAAAAATATATATATATATATATATATATATATATATATTTATTGTCAAACAGACCTGAAGAAAATTTGATGCATGGCAAATGCCAAAAAGGAACAAGTGCAGAGCAGGATAATGTGGCCATTTACATGCAAATGACTTACAGTTGCAAAGAGGCGAGCAGAGATTGAAAAGAAATTTGCAGTGTCAATATGTGTTTTGTAACCGGCTTGAATCTTGAACCCGTAACTCGTTGATGTGGAAAAAATGTGGGAGTCCTCAACAGCAGAGCAGGTAGAATGCTTAATTCCTCATCTACTCGAGAGTGTAGGAAGGAGAAACCAAACTATGACATGAGTTTCACATACTGTATATAAATACAATTCTAGGGAGAACTTGTGGATCTGATTTATTATTATTATTATTATTATTTGCATAAATAACTTTCTTAGGCCTCATTATTTATTTATTAACAACAGATTTATTCATAAATCAGTACATTTACACAAGAAGACACGGAACGTTTTGTAAAAAAAAAAAAAGATTATATCCTTTTTGTGCTCGTGTGCGAATTTATGCGAAAGAAGACTAACGTAATCCCTGACTGATCAGCTTCGTATCATTCAGTCTGCATGGATTATTAAAGCATTTCACACTCCAGAATATTTAAAACTATTTTAAAATTGCAGTTTCCCTGTAGGACGCGCTTGCTTCTCCTTCATTTTCTTTTCCCATCGCTTCATTTGAATGAACCTATTTGTGGTTTGTCCCTAGATTTCGATCCTTTTCCAGTGCTCTTACCCTGCTACGTATTTTTATTGGAATAGAAGTGACTCAAAATAACTTTATGCCACTCCTGCCTTTTCTTTTTTCACAGTTTAGTAGTCATTTCATTTTTCCAACCTGCGGTGTGCTTGACCTTTTATGGAGTTTCATGGATGTCACTAACGCCAAGCGATGTCACTTTACGGGTAACAAGCATATGGGCACGGGTACGAAGAAAAGCTGCGCCTGGAAATCCTTTGTAAATTCGACGGAATATTTCAGCGGTTTGGCTTATGCAAGCGTTTGCGCACTTCACCGAAAGATCGATAAATGAGGCCCATTGTGAGCAGACAATAAAATTCAGTACAGAAGAGCACTCGAGAGGTTCATTATGGCGAATAAAATAATTTTCAATTGGTACACCGGATACGGTAATTATTTAAAAAGATTCAGTCAGGCATTCAGGACTGTATGAAGGAATAGTAACCATTGTGACTGGACAGGATTTCCACCAATGAATCAGGAGTAATTCATTGATTTGCTTCTCTGTGGAGCACATACATGTTTCCTGTACCTTACTGATTCATTGGTATTTTATTTGATCTGTCAGTACAGATGTCTGCATCCGAATTGCACAAAGGCAAGAAGCTTGGCATCCGCATACAAATGAGCCTCCGTGGCTCCTCTTATTTCCATTCTCAAGGTTCTGGTGATTTATTCATCAGAAGGATTTCATTCCGCGTCCGCGGCCGATATGTATATTGTTTTTCCGAGTAACGCCGTTCCTATCCAAACAGCGCTCGGGTGTTGGAGGAAAACGTGCAGAGAGAAGGTTTGTGGGTTGGTTATTGACGTTTGTGGCGAAAATTAACCTTGACAAGCTTTAATCAACAATGAAGCAGAACCCGTGAATCGTGAATGGCGTCAGATGGCTGTGAAAGAAAAAGTGTGTCACATAATCCGAAGAAAGGCTAAACAGCTCTGCACATTAAAACTACCCCGTTGGGAAGTAAAGCCTCCATCAGGGATGTTAGCCAGTGGATTTAGTGGAGATGGAAGGGGATTACTGGACTGATATCAATCATTGCAGCTGAACCAACAGCTCATTTAAACGTATCAGATGCATTGGCCGCTCACTTAGTTTAGACCCAGCGAGGCTTCCAACACCGCAGTTGGATTTCGCAGCTACCCCCTGAGCTCTTAAAAAGGTTAATCTGAAATTAATGCGTCTTCCTGCGCTACTGGGAATTCAAAATGGCTGACGGGCAGTGGGCACAGGCGAGCATGCCAACACGGGGATTTGAGAGGTGTTGGTGCCTACTATCTTTGCTCAACTGTCAAGGAAATGGGTTGGAGTTGATTTCTCTGCTTTCAGCCTGGAGCTGAGGTGAGATCCAATAATGAGCTTGCCTGGTATGCAATGACAGCTATGTCATAAGTTTGCCTTCTTAAAACTATCAGGCAAAAATAACTTAGTGTGGGCAAACAGTTGAATGACAGAAAATGTAGTTCATTAGAAGTACAGCATTTTTTTTTTTTCCCCACACATGTCCAAGGACAGCACAGCTCAACTTCAGTGTCACAGGAATATGACTGGCCATCTTCTTCTTCCTAGTCATAGCTAAAGGGAAGTGTTGCCTTGCTGTTTAGCTTTTCCAATCCCATTTGAAAGCCTGCGTCTGGTGTGGGTCTTCTTCTTAAATTGGCTTGAGGCCAAAATGATTGATTAAAGTAGTGTTACCAAGCTTTATCAGGCTGCCTTGAATTCAGGGCTTCAGCCAAATCTATTAGGTAATGCATCCCTTGTCATTGTACTTTTCTGTCTCAAGGGGTTGTAAAAGTGAAACAGATATACTGTCCGACTAGGGCAAAACAAAAACTAAACCTAGTACAGGCTAGGGCTGGGAGGACGCGTCGACGTAATCGATTAAATTCGTCGACGCGTCAAATAAAGAAAAAGAAACAACATGGCTGCGTCCGGTCACGGCACGGATTCCCTAGAGCAGTTAAAAAAGCTCGCACACGGTCTCCTAAAGTGTGGGAATATTTCATTCATAATGCCAATGATGTGGTAGTTTGCAGACTATGCAAGTTGCAGTTAGCATCTCACAGTAGTACAACAGCGATGCACGAACATTTGAAGAGAAAACACCCTGCAGCAGTGTGTCAAGCTGGAAACCGAACACCGTAAGTTCTGTTAACTTTTTTGTCCCTTTCCCGCCCCAGAATGTTAGATTCTCAAACACTGACGCGGAATGTGATTTTAGTAGTGATGTAACATTGCGTTAGTCTGGTTATTTGTTATAAATGCACCGCTGTATCTAACATGAAGCATTGTTTAAAGCTGTTATCAATCCTGCCATATTAGGCTTACAGCGTTAGTTTCTGTTGTGACCCAGACGATGCTGTATTACCAACTGCTTATCCTAACGTCCCTGAGAGAAATAGTCTTAACATGTCATGTAGCCTGTCAGGTTACTTCAGTTATGAAATTCAACGCTCAAGTTTAAGTTCCATGTTGACATGGACATACTGTGATACAAATGATTCTTCTTTTAGTCTAATACATAAATCCTTGTACAACTGAGGTCCAGTATTTTCTGATTATGAGTTAAACAGTTTATAGTATGCAAATAATATATGTAGACTAATCATGTGGACATTATTAGACATGGTTATATTTCTGGTTTGATTGTATTTATTCATGTGCTCTGTGTTTGTCATCTTTTTAGGAACAGGCAAAGCAATGTGGAGGATTATTTCATTTTGGAGATTTTTTTTTTTTCTTCAAATGTTAATCATTGAAATGGTATCGGCGGCACGGTGGTGCGGTGGTTAGCGCTGTCGCCTCACAGCAAGAAGGTCCTGGGTTCGATCCCCGGGTCGCCCAGGGTGCCTTTCTGTGTGGAGTTTGCATGTT
>JAQQZR010000002.1:7935421-7950243 GCA_030068235.1 Notoglanidium macrostoma
GGACTGGCGACCTGCCCAGGGTGTACCCCGCCTCTCACCCCAAGATGCTGGGATTGGCTCCAGCTTCCCCGCGACCCGGACGGATAAAGCGGTATAGATAATGGATGGATGAAATGGTATCAATAAATGCTTTGATATTCATATTATGCAAATTATGCAATTTGCAAATAATGGAGAAAATAATGGATAACTGAAAATTTTTTTGTTAGATTATTCGAAAAAAGAAAGAAAAAAAAGAATCGGTATTTTGAAAAAATTAATTGTCAGATTAATCGGAAAATTAGCCGACAGATTAGTCGACTAATCGAAAAAATAATCGCTAGATTAATCGTTTGGGACAGCCCAAGTACAGGCTAACTGCGCTTCCCCGGAGTATTTCCTGTAGTTACTATGGTATTACATTTCACATTGACACCAGGTAAATCTTTGTGAAATCCGTACACAATAAAGGTAAGATTTCGTATAAACGTAATTAAAATAAAACCTACAACCTTGGTCCAACCTTAAATATACAAGAAGTCATTACTCATAAGAGTCGTCTTGTGCAAATTCTTCCTAACATGATCTCGATCCCGTTAATAATTCAGATGAAAGAATGAAATATAACTGCCACGGAAGTGACAGAAATGTTATGGGTCCTGTGAGGTTTAAGGTGTTAAAGGACGTGTATGGCTGATATTATGTGAGGGTCACTTGGAAAATAATATAACTGCCTGTGAATTGAGGGAGCGGCACCGTTATTACTGCTGACTCCTACGAGAATGGGTTACAGCTCTCAGGACTGTCTGCTGCTGGTCATCATTCACAGATGCTCACACAGACACACAGCTTTATAATGATCAAGAAAAGAGTCAGACACCCATAAGGCACTCAGACATTCTCAGTCATCCAAGAGTATCTGGCGCCACACGAGTCACTCAACTCTGTCCGCATTAGCCCTTTCACAGCTGTGTGCCCTTTCACCTTCATACTCGGTTCACATACTATAAGGAATGGACTGACCACCTCTCTTCAATTTATAGCAATAAAAATGTAACATATAGTTTAAAGCACTCAATATATCATATTAAATCGTAAGTGTTCACAGTTGTAATGATGGGCTTTCGGCGGAAACGTGTGTAAACAGTACTCCAAAACACACTGATAATTGTAAGTTGTATTAACACGGATTTTTAGAATGTTCATTAATGGCAATCATTCCATTTCATCATCATCATCACCCATTGTTGTCATCATTATTTCTCTGGTGAGTTCATGACACGGCTGATTTATTATGACAAAAGCTCCCGAACGGGGCCGAGCTCCCAGAGAGCTGAAAACAAAACGATGACTAAATGCTGAAAGAGCAATTCTAGGGGCGGAGTCTGCTAAATCTCCCAATAATGCAAGTCATTGCAATCCATCAGCTACGACAAGCACATAGTAACACTTCCTCCATTTATGCGGTGACATTTTGTTGGTCATAATTGGATAGTTAGTCTTATTTGTCTTCATTTAAGCAGTTTCGCTTTAGTTCGTTCATATGAAAGGACTTGAGTCGTTCAATAAATTTCGCATGCAAATGAAATATCTATTTAAACATCGCGGAGTATCCATCTATCCAGCCATCCATTTTCTATGCTGCTAACGCATTGCGGGTCATGCGGGAAGCTGGAGCCAATCCTAGCTTCTCTGGGGGTACATAACAGTGTAGTCTGTATATACGTACGGGGTTGCTGCACAATTTCTAACATAAAATTTAAGACTTTAAGATCTTTTTAAGACCACAGAATTTTCGCTAGGAAAACAACAGCAAAAAAGAAAAAAGAAAAAAAACCCAGAATAACCGTTTATACGCATACTGTGTGTGTGTGAGAGACAGACAACAATGTGCATATGGGGATAAGGATGTTTACAGGGGTCATCTTAGGACATCCAAACGCCTTAAGACCTTAAATTGACATGTTAAGGACTATAAGCTTGGCAGAATCTTCCATAGCTGCCCATGTCATGCACTTTTTGGACGCCCCCTTACTGACTCCATTACTATAAAGTGCCGGTGACCTGTGTTTCTCGGAGATTAGCTTCAGCGGACATTAACGGGGGAAAATGTGAAAATATATTCAATGGTACTTGGTTCTCTGTCCACTCCGGAGTAATAAAATATACAGCTTGTCCTTTTTGTGGGTTTGTTTCTTGAGAGACACAAGAGAAAACCTTGTACGTGCAGCGACTGTCCAATATAAAAACCAACTTTACTGCGGCGCTCGCAGTAGCTGCGCTCAGTGAGCCGTCACTCAAAAACGCGCAAAATGAAAATGACAGCGGTGCGGGCTGCACCTTGCTAGACGAGCCAGAGCTCTCACGATTGGCATGGCGACCATAAACAGGTCATGTGAATTTACGTAAACTCAGGAGCTTCTGTAGGATCTCGAAACGTTTCTGCTAACTAGACGTATTTTTATAGAATACCGTGGTTTTTTTTTTTTGGTTTGGTTTAAATGCTCTTGCGAATGATTTAAAAAAAAAATGTGTTCGGAGTGATAAACGAGGGCCGTTATTTATCGCGCCCTTTCAGATGGTTGTAGATGTGAGTGGAACGCCGTGTGTATGTTTTATTTATTCATTCATTTATTTTCTACCGCTTTCAATTCACCTCGTTACTTTTAGAACAAACAGCCCTTAACGTCAGCGAGCTTACGGCGGGAAGCATCTTGCCAAGTTTCATGCTAGAAACTTGTTTTAATAGAGATTCACTTTGAGTAACAAATCGAAAACAAGTTATTGAAGCCCACACACGGACTAAATGTGACCTCTGAGAACTCCTTGATATTCTGCGTGAAAGTATTACTTTCTTTGAAACTACAGCTGTCAAACTAATGGCCTTCGCTATTTAGGTAGCACAACATCATGCTCGATGTAGTAGAAAGAAATGAGCCTTCTTAACCAACAACACTACTTGCAGCTTGCAGAGCAAGAGGCTCTCTTTACACATATACATAACTCACGCTGAAACGGGAGAAGAGCTGCGTCTAATTACAGATTTATAAATGCTACACTGCAGGTGAGATGCCAAACTCGATTCATCTTTTGTCACAGGACTAGTGTGAAGATGAAATGTTGTGCTATATTTACTCCACCTAAGGACATTTTACATCACGACTAGAAATGAGAGGTGACAAAAGAACTGACAGTCGCTGTAACAATATGCGATTCACTTCGACGAGAGGTATCCGAAGAACAGACGATACGAAACGCGGCCGGGCAATAATCCTCTCTTTTGTTTTGGCCGTCAAAGCTGTCCGGGATCCTCGATCAGTGCGCGAAATATTCCATGCCTTTCATTTAATTGACCTGGAGTTATTACTTTATCTGCGATATAAGCTATTGGTCTAAAAATGAATTCGGAATCCTAATTATAAAAATAACACACAGCACAGTCCTTGCAAAATGATTAGGAACAATAGGGATTTAGGAGTCTAAATACTTTTTCAATTATCGTACAGCTGAAAGGGAATGTCTGGCTTTATTGAAAAAGTGCCAGCGATCGTGAAAAAATAAATAAAAAAAAATTAAAACAAGGAAAGAGGAAATGATTTCATGCATGGGGTCCTTTCTGATTTGCAAGTGGGAATTAGCAAAGAAAGACTGAATATTTAAACAAATACAAATTGTAGAATAAATCAGATTTTCCCCCTTTCAGCACTGACCTTAGCTGTAAAAGCCCTCCCAAGACCACTCATTTGTGCCTTTTATGAAGTGCATTTGTGAGTCATGAAGTGCAAGGACATAATGTTCCACTTAGTTCAACCAAAACATGCTGGTATAGGTAACAATGAGTGACGCATCAGGTCACAGAGTCACGGTAGCAGTTGTTGGAGTTACTATTCATTTAAATCGCTTGCTTACAGCACAGTTGTAGTAATTAACTCCCCTGCAAGGTTAATTTCGCATAACCTTCCAGTTTAGGCTCTAGAGAAGTACATAATGTGTGGATGATGTGCAGCATTTTACAGGAAACTGTCTACGCTTTAGGCAGCGCGGCATGTAAACGAAATGACTGCTATTAGTTATTGGATTAGAATTAGCGATCTGACTTGGTTTCGCTTAGTACGGATCTAACATTGTGCTTGCATGAGTTGCTCACAGTATCGTAACAGGATATTAATACCTTATTAGAAATATATAAATATATCTCTAAACAGATACGAAGCTACTTTGTTTTCTATCCGTATTTGTATCTGGAGACTTATTCATTTTTATCCTTCCTTGCCATAAAGGTTTAAAAGAAATATTAGAATATAAAATCGTATTATAGGATATTTAAAAAATATATATATATATACTGCAGACAGAGAGACAAAAATATCTGTTATGTGTGGGATTAAAAAGTCCCGCTCGAGTGATACGAGGTTGAGGAACTGTCAGAACCAGGATTCACACATCACGCAGAGAGCAGTGGGGCTCATATTTAATAAAAATAAATAAATAAGTCTGACTACACATATGAAGATGGTGCCATTGTGTTACACCCCTAGCTGTTCAATCAACAGCCTGCTAGACTAGTAGGACAAATCACCAATCTTTCCCCTGATCTTCATATTTAACTTTAGCCAAGCTAATCCAGGGTCAAACGCTACTCTCGCTCTCTCTATAAAACAAACAGCTCAATTTGAAATTATATCGAGAATGTGTATGTGTGTGTGGATGAAACAGAATTGAATTGGCCTTCACCGCCTACGATGTGTGTGTACAAGCAGAAGACAACAAAGGCAGCGGGCTCCGTGTGGGTAGCACTTCCTTCCCTTTATTAAAAACATCAAAGTATGTTACAGTGAAAAACTAACAGCTCACTGAAAGTAGGCCAGATCCAAATACTTAACAGCAAATTCCGCCTTGAGTCTCTCATTCTTGCTATATGAAAGACTACGAAGAAATGACAAACAAATAACATTTATTTAATTCCCACGAAAGCTCAATTATCTCGTGTTACACTGAGTGAGAGAAAAAACTGAAATCAAATCAGATGACTTCTTATAACGCGACGACTGAAACGACTATGCATAATCATTTGAAATTAAAGCAGAGAAGACCAGAATTTCATTAAAATAATAAATTAAAAAGACTGAATAGCTTTGTCTGTAATGTTCCTCCCTAGCAAGCCAATAAGATTTTTAACAAGGGAACACAACCAAGACAATATTCGTCTCAAACGCTTTTTTTCCCCAACAATACCGAGAGCGCCTTTTCCGACCAAATGTATTACCTCCAAGGCTACATCAATATTCTAATAGTCTAATTGCCACAAGCCAAAGTGTTGATGTTAAGACAACACATTAACCTGTATATGCAAGTTTTGTTTGATAGGTCTTTAATGGATTAATGGGAGGTGAAGAATAAATATGCACTCTGAAGCACAACACATACTAGCAAAAAAAATAAATAAAAAAATGAGAGAGAATGTGAGAGAGAAAGAAAGAGAGGGAGACAAAGTTGTAATCTTGCCACATTAATTGCAGCAGCTCCCAGGCTGTCTCTCTTATTCCCTGTTTCTTCCTCTCTTGAGGATAATGCATCAAAGAGCTGCATTAGTAGAACTATCCAGAGATGCAAACACTTAAACTAAACATGAAAAATGTCTCAATTATTGAAAGCTTTACACAAGTCTGCTGTTTATGATTCATTTTATATAGTACGTAATGCATTTAGAGGGTAAAATATATTTTGGAAGTGCACCGGTTCTGTACATGCGTGCGCTAGTCTCCAGTGTATTTCACTCTACCAGCCTCTTCTATCAATATCCCTGGCAAATGCAGTCCGAAGATTTGCTACCCCTGGGCATTAGAGGTAATAAATCTTGGCCAGAGGTTGTGTGGGCTTCCCAGATAAATAGAAGCTGTGTTTTATTGCCGCTTTGCTTGTTTTAACTTTCTGGATATGGAGAAGAGTGGCGCTGTCCTTGGTGCTGAACCGCGCTCCTGTATTTTCAGATATGCACATTGCCTTACAGTGTACCTTACACTTTGATTAATAATGAAACTACACATACTAATCATTACATAGAACCACATTTTAAGTGCTCAGTGGCTACAGTTTGTGTTAACCTACATTCATATCGGCGTCAGAGCATCAGGCGACAGTTCCTTCTCTAAACACGGAACTGCGAATTCAGCGACTGTGCCAAGTTCGAAAAACGACAGCACAACAAGCAACACTGAATTAAGATTTTTCTTAATCCTATGTGACAAATCCAAACAATTAACATGAATAATTCCCTGGACCAATGTTATGATATTGTGTTGTGGTCCAATCTTTCTTCAATTCCCCACTCATGTGCAAAAAAAAAAAAAAAAAAAAAAAAGTTTTTTTTTTTTATATAGATAGATAGATAGATAGATAGATAAGTGTTGGGATGCCTGACCATTACACCAACAGGGACTCTAATGACATTGCATTCAAATACATAGACTTTCATATGGAGTTGGTCCCTCCTTTGCAGCTATAACGGCTTCCACTCTTCTTGGAAGGCTTTCCACAAGATTTTGGAGTGTTTCTGTGGGAATCTGTGCCCATTAATTCTGTAGAGCTTTTATGAGGTCAGGCACTGATGTTGGACGAGAAGGCCTGGCTTGCAATCTGGCTCCTGTTCCAGTTCATCCCAGAGGTGTTCGATGGGGTTGAGGTCAGGCGTCTGTGCGGGCTAGTCAAGTTCTTCCACACCGAACTCATCCAACCATGTCTTTATGGACCTTGCTTTGTTCACAGTCATGCTGAAATAGAAAAGGGCCCTCCTCAAACTGTGTCCACAAAGTTGGAAGCATAGGGTTGTTCAAAATGGCTTGGTATGATGGATTAAGACTGCCCTTCACTAGTAAGGGGTCTAGCCCAAACCCGGAAAAACACACCATTATCCTCCACCGAACTTCACAGTCAGGCAGGTAACATTTTCCCGGCATCCGCCAAACCCAGACTCGACCATCTGACTGCCAAACAAAGAAGCGTGATTCGTCCAGTGGAGTGGTGGTGTGCTTTACACCACTCCATCTGACGTTTAGCATTGGACTTGGTGATGTGATGCTGGCATGCAGCAGCTCGGCCATGGAAACCCATTCCATGAAGCTCCTGCTGCACAGTTTTTGTGCTTACATTAATGCCTGTGGAAGCTTGGAACTCTTCAGCTACGGAATCAGCAGAATGCTGGCGACCTTTACGCACAATGGACCTTATTAGTTGTTGACCCCGCTCTATGACTTCATGTGGTCTTCTGCTTTGTGGCCGAGTTGCTGTTGTTCCTAAAGGCTTCCACTCGCCAAAAATACCACTTACAGTTCACTGTGGAATATCCAACAGGGATGAAATTTCACGAACCATTTTACTGCAAAGATGGCATCCTGGCACAGTGCCACGGTTGAAGCCACTGAGTTCTTCAGAACAACCCATTTTGTTTCACAAATATTTGCAAATGAAGAAGAATGTAATGTAATTCATACTTTCATTCCAGATATTCAGGTTTCATTCCATATATTCAGAGTTTTCAGTCATTATAGGTATGTATGTATGTATGTATGTTCCATCTTTCTTAAATGTCATATACAACTTTAAATATGTATAGTGACATTAGAAAGAATCTTAGAATATCTTAGAAGTCAATATAAGCAATTGGTGAGTGCACAGGCAGTACATGTGGTTCCAACAAATGGGGTTGTGTTTACTGTGTTCAGGAGATGAGCCCATATGAACAGCCCCCTCTTGTGTGAAGTTCGGAAGTGGAAAAGCTCAGAATTCACGAGGTGCGACATGTTTGCTGACCTTTCCAGAAATGGCAGAAGCCATGGAAGTACATTTTTCATTGGATGGTAAGTTAATATATTGCGATTTGAATCATTGAATTTCCTGGGAAAATGTTTTATATTCCCAATGGCCTTATCTTTTCCTTTTGCCTTTCTTACATTATGTTAAAACACTCTCTAGCTTGCTGAATTGTTAACTTTAGCCCTTGGTGGCTTCTCGTCCATGTTGCCGTTGCCTAGCAGCAGTGTTCTCACGATGACTTACCTCTTGAATGCCAAGCATTTCGTGTACATGACTTGCCATGTTGTAATCACAAGCTCACAAGTTCCATTTGCAGGCAGGGGAAGGACATTTAGCTTGCTTTGATAATCTGTCATCAAAGCTAGTACAAAACCTAGCATGTGATTTAAAACAAACGGCCGATTTTCAGACCAACTGCTGCACTATATAATTTGTTTAGCTATTTACGTTCAGAAGCTATAGAAATTCTGGATAGTGAGCACCCACTAGCAACAGTAGTGGTCTCTACTTACCTACAAGACAGAGCACACATGTCAACTTGTCATTTCCATATTTGAACATAGGGTCAGTGACCAGAAGGTTACAGGGCCAAACCTCAGAACATTGGAGTGCCACTGTGGGATCATTAAACAAGGTCTTTAAGTTTATGCTTGAATTAGACTGATTTGTGCTTTGGATAAACCTGTCTACCAAACGAATATATGGAAATGATTCCAATTCCAACCTTTCTCCACCCTCAAACTGTTTTTAGTAGCAGATTTTGTCATTTTATAGCAGCTGGACATCGAGATTCAAAGACACTGAAAGTAAAATGCCACTTTTTGTATTTGGAAATATGAACCTTAGGTTAGCAGTTTGATATAAGGCTCTGGGGCTGTTTCACAGATGTGCATCAACTAGTCCCTGTCTCTTGTCTCGTGCTGTGGCTTTTCTCTCTTTATGTGCCAGCGAGGAGGAAAATGGGCCAAGGAGAGACAAAGCCAAGAACATTCCCCTGGGAAACACTCCACATTTCCCACATCCTTTGTTTTAAGATTCAGGACTCTGCTTTTCTTGTTTGAAAATACAGGAGTGGTAAAGAGAGACATGTTTATGCATGGTTAAACTTCACAGTGATAGCAAATGTGTTTGCTGGAGTACCTCCAGACTTAATCTGCATGGCAGATTTCGACCATGAGAAAACAAACCGCTGTAAGATTATTTAAATTCTTGTACTTTGGAATAAGTGATCCATCACACGGGTTGCGGCCCTGAGATGAGCCACAGTGTTGTTGGTGTGCGGCAGGTACATGCACAATACGTATGAATGTACTCATGTATGTATGTATGAATATATTTAAGCCCAAAACCCTTGTGTTAAATGCTTTATCATTGCATTTCAAGCTTTGAAACATTCAGAACTACATATCAAATTGGCTTTCAGTGCTGCTTCTCAGATCCAAAATTTCCAAATTTCATTCGGAGTGTTACAGCTCAAGATTTATTACCCCTGAAATACAAACGTTTCATCGTCACCCAATGTACAGCACCTATTTATGTTATTTTAGTCATTCAAAAGTTTTTGCTTTCGTTCAAGTTATCCTTAAACCTTTAAATCTCTTTGTCCTTTGTGTCACATACTACCAATTATAGTGGTGCAACCAATTTAATATTAGAATAATTCGAATGAGCGGGAAGTAATTTGGACATAATTCCAATTTAACAACTAGACATCAATAAGCTTGAGACATAATTTAGGAAAAGGTTAACCTTAGTTTAAAACTATCCCTTTACTTTCACCCAAAAAAGATTAAAGATGGCACATGAGAAATTGAAAGGTTACACTTCTGCTTTTCTCCAGCAGTCACTGATAAGTCAATATGGATTTAGTAACTAAATAGAGAAAGCTGCACAAACAGAAACCTTGTGTCTCAGTTTGCTAACAAGATAAAAGTATTTTTATACACTTTATAAAATATGACATTACGTCTGGTACTTGTCAGCTTTCCTCCTGATTTGGCTTGGCAAACAAACTAAGGAATGAGGAAACGGGGATGCCAAAGAAGGATGATTTAAAAAAAGAAAAGAAATAATGACAACAGTTTACAAATGATGAAGATTAGTTAATAGAGTAGTGAGCATTATTAAACAGTTAAGTAGCACATCTAGTAACAATAACATATTTATATTTATATATAGGTGTTGATATGGTTCCTTAACACTACATATAATCCGTAAAAGTTATGCTAGGAATTCTAGGAACTGTCTGTTGTATTAACAAATGCCTGTTTCTTACATACAATTCCTATGCCTATTTTTTAAGGCAATCGGTTTGCATGCTTTATTTAACTTACTCATAGAATTTACTCATTATTCAGCATGTCCTAAAAGATAAAACAAGGAGAACTAGTAGATACAAGCAGAGTTGTTGATGGTGCCTCCACCGTCAACTCGTCCTTTTTGTTGCTAATTTGTATGCCTCGAGTACCTTTAAAAGTCCACTATGTAGGAGTTAGGGAAATCTTTTAGCAGAAATGGAATATAATATTCATAAATATGTTTTCATTAGTGTATAATTACCTGTATCTATGAATAGTTGGTTTTTTAAAGCCATTTATAGCTGCCATGTTGTGCTGCTACAGTAGCCCAGAATGGACAAACCTCTAGACAGTTTTGCAAGTGGAAGCGTGAATCCAGAAGGAAGCTGAAGGATGGCAAAGAATAAGAATCCGAAAGGATGGCAAAGAATAAGAAGACAAGGAAGAAGAAATAACAGGAATCAGTGTTTGCTGGTGCTACCTAACAAGTTTGAGAACCCAATTTTTGAAAAATAGAGGATCATATTTATTATTTATCATGAGAAAATGCAAGTGAGTGTGAATGTAAGTACTTGTAAGAACACTATGGGCACCGGACAGCCACCGTACGTGATACACGCTTGGAAAGGAAGGATTAAGGGAGGGACATGCAGTTGTTTGAATCCTACATAGTGGATCTTTAAGGAAGCTATTCTAGAAACATTATTTCAGACATTTGACCTTGCTGTGACCTTGACCCTGTTTGGATCAATGACCAAAATGAGTCCATTTGCAGGTCACAATGATAAGTCCATATAAATCTTACAATCATTCAAGCCCTTTCCTGAAATACTGCGCCTAGACAAGGAGGCATAAAATGGTTAGTGTTGGCAAATGTCTGTAGTATAAGAGGAATAAAACACTTCAGGAAGTGTTATTAATAATAATAAATAAATAAATCAGCTTTGGCGCCACAGTGTTGATTATCTTCCTAGAACAGCAAGCCCCATCACCTTTTTTTCTTTACTTTATGAATTAATACAGTAATATGTGTTACTAAACAGCTGTCAATTAACCACTAACTAATTAGTAGTTAATTGATGAAAATCTACGAAGTTGGAAGCACACAATTGTACAGGATGTCTTCGTATGCCGTGGCATTGTGGTTTCCTTTCACTGGAACTAAGGGGTCGAGTCCAAACGTGTTCCAGCATGACAATGTTCCTGTGTACAAAGTGAGGGCAATGAACGTGGCTGGCCAAGGATGGAGTGGAAGAATTTTGAGATTCTTGACCACAGTCCTGACATCAGCCCCACTGAACAGCTTTGGGAGGTGACTGCTGACCGCACCCCAGACATCCTCTTCATCCGACATCAGTACCTGACCTCACTAATGCTCTTGTGGCTGAAATCTTAACTCCAGAATCTAGTGGAACGCCTTCCCAGAAGTCATTAAATTGGACTAATTCTGGAACTAGATGTTCAATAAGCATATCTAAATGTGAAGTTCAGGTGTCCACAATCTTTTGGCCATATTGTGTATTTATAAGTCACTAAAACTTTTATTATGACTGCATATAATTACGCATAGGCATCATTTGTAGACACTGAATTTCATTTATCCCATAACGTTAACATACGGCTCAGGTCTTCTAGTACTGCTTTTAACAAGTGCTTATCTACTTCAACTTGCGGATTCTCCTTGAGGGAGTTCCTGCTGCCTTCAGGGTATTCCAGAAATTTGATTAGCTTGTTAGCTTGATCAAGTGAAGTTTGTTAGATAAGCCAGTGCAGGCCCAAAGGATGCAATTTGCCTAGAATCTATTGTAATCGAATGCGGATTTCAGAACAGGAAGAAAATGCCAGTGAATATGTATATGTAATTACTGTATGTACTTACCATTTCAAAGCTTAATATTTGATCATCTATCGAATACTTGACGTGATGTAACGACCATCGTATTTTGCTACCTGGTCAGATGACAGGCTAGCTAATGAGCAAACCGTTCATTTATCACTCAGGAAGATACTTATTAGTCGATAAATTAAATAGATCAAATTGCCAAGGCAATTACACTGTGCTCTCTGCAAAGAGAGTAAAAAATCTTCCCCTTGTGCTGCAAGTGACCACTTACCCGCAAGTGTACGTAGACATTTCCGAATCATCATGGAAACTCAATAGCGGTCCATTAAACGGTACTAAGATGCAGGGGAAATTTTTGTGGAAAATTCCAGGCATCCAGGATGGTGCATTCCGGTTTATCATCTGTTTGCACATGTCCATAGGCTAATCCTAGCTTAGCCATCTTCTGCTTGGATGCTTTGCGGTGAACCTTGTCAATAGTCCCTCTCTTCTACACCTCTTTTCCTCCACAATACTCTCTGCAGAGTGCCTTCTCTAGCCTGCTATTTCACTCTTCAGAAGTGAGCTGTCTACTACCATTAAAGCTCTGAAAACACACACTCTTTGGGCACCCTCAAATTTTCACAGGTGGCTTTCGGACATCCCTCTGTTAGCCAAGGGGTGGAAGTAATTCGAGGTTGAGATAGAAACAGAGGTGAAACATTAGATAGAAAATGGCTTAACAATGTCCTGTAGCTGTCATAATGTGGCCAGGCGCGAATTAGTATTCCAGAGTCATTTTGCGGGATATGGATTCTCTCATTAGCTTTGACGTGGCCATGGACTCGAAGTGAAATGGGTGCTTATAATATATCCTCAGCCAAAGGTGTTTTCATTGCTTATCCAATGCTGTATCTCATCCTTCTGTTGCGCGGCTATTGTCAATTGCCCATTTCTTTATGAAAAGTAAAGATTAGGTCGCATCGATTGGGCTCGTTCTCAGTGAGGAGATTATAGGATATGTTGTAGCACATCCAGCCGTAAATGTAATCGAAACGCATACGCATACAGGCACACTTTCTTGCACCCACTCACAGGCAGTTTCTATGCCAGACAGACAGAGTCTTGGGAGTTTCTCTAATGACTCTATTTTCTTGTCTCCTTCACCCAGACCACTGTGACACTGACCCAGAACTACTAATTCATCACCGCGCACATTTTAAGCACTCAAGCCATGCTTTCTATTTATAAAATAACCCCCATTACGAGGTAAGGACACGTCCACCAATATCGGGTGTGGTACGACATTGTAATACAAATATAAGTGGAAAATGCACTTGAATAGTCTGAAAGATCATTTACGTCCATGCAAATGATCATGATGGCACGCTAAGAGTGAGACAAACAGTTGTGCGGTGTCCTGAACAGATATGTTCCTCGTTTGCGTATACCGCCATCAAGCCCATATTTAATAATCTTATCTTTTTTAAATGGCAAATAGCCTTTATAGATTATTAAAATTAATTATATTTACCTTATACACTAGCTCTGGAGTCCGCAATAACGCTGATGCCATTTCCATATTATCCCATGCATACAGCCATGGACACCCACCACCGTTACAACCTAATCTATTTATGGAAAAACATTAGCGATACTTTGTCAAAAACATTATTCTATGTTAGAATATGTTTAGAATGTAATGATTCAGCCAATTTATGATTCAATTTGATTCACAAATTGATTTTTCATGATATTTTTGGGGCAAAACACAGTTTTATTACCAAACATTTATTTTCCTGTACTTTATCAACCCAAATATTCCTTTTGTTAAATAAAAAAAGATATATACTAGTTTCTTGTTCTTAATAACCAACAATAATTATTTACAAACATTTGTCAAGGCTGGAGGAAATTATAATAGCCTAATCACTGAAATATTCCTTTTATTAAACAAAGTCAATAACAAACATTTTCTTAAACAATGACAAAAGCTTATGCCACTCCTCAGGTCAATGGCTATTTGTTTGACAACTAGTATTTATGCTCTTTAGAACAATGGCCTAGGCTTATATCCAGGAAAGCACAGGTAACTAGCAAAGCTAGTTCTCACCATGATATCGGCAGAAAACACACATTTTGGTTGAAACCCATTCTGTTCTCTTTATTTATTTTTTTATTTATTTTTTTTTTTTTTAGCAGTTTGAGTCAGTAATGACATATTGTCCAATTACATAATATTGTGTTAGAACATAATATAAACCTTCCAGCTTGGTCCATAGCTATGTAAAGAAAAAACCCCATGTTAATTTAGATTCACATCCCATATACAAATATATTTTCCCGTTCTGTCTTTAAACATATTGATTCAATCAGCGTACTCACATCATGTCCGGAGGGACAACAGGAATGATGCGTTTATGTTAATAGCATATGGAAATTCATTTTAAGAGGTAGCGTAATGAATAATCCAACTGCAATTTGTCGTCATCTCGGGATGGATGGTTCTGTTTTAATACGAGGCAGAGTCGTTTCATGACCATGTAATGACAAGTTCTTAATTTATTTATCAAGTGTTCAAACAAGTTAAAAAAAAAAAAAAAAATCCATATTTTCATTTCCCTTCAAATTATACAGATAACAATCTTATAATTTCCTGAAAGTTTGAAATCTGTGCTTTTGGATAATGTTCTCTTTGTCAGTATCGACATTAAGAGACACAGTCTGTGCTTTAACCACTTATCAGTTCTTTTTTTTTTTTTTTTTTTTTTTACAGTAACTTGACCCAAACATGCTGTAGTTAACGGAGGTAGTGCTATGAAGATGTAATCCATTCATCCATCCATTATCTATAGCGCTTTATCCGTCTGGGTCGCGGGGAAGCTGGAGCCAATCCCAGCATCTTCGGGTGA
>JAQQZR010000002.1:7950343-7988510 GCA_030068235.1 Notoglanidium macrostoma
AGAAAGGCACCCTGGGTGACCCGGGGATCGAACCCAGGACCTTCTTGCTGTGAGGCGACAGCGCTAACCACCGCACCGCCGTGCCGCCAAGATGCAATCTGAAAGCATATTTATGTCATCATCCAGCCACAGTCGTAAACCTGACTCTACAGCACAACAACCCCAGCATACTAAATATACCGAGTTTAGGATGAGGTGGCCGTTACAGCCTGTTACAGCCCAAGCAAGGTCTCCAGTCTTGCACCCCATGACCATTCACACTCGCACAAATGGTTAATTTCGAGTAGCTAATCAGCCTAATCCACATGTCTTTTAGAATGTGAGAGGAAACCAGAGTACCTAGATGAAACCCACAGGGAGAACATGCAAAATCCATACAGAAAGGCACCACCCAGTGATCGAACCCAGGACCTTCTTGCTGTGAGACTACAGTACTAACCACTACTCATAAGTATGACATAAAAAGTTTTTATTATTCGGTAATTTCCGCTTTGGACCTGATGCCCAAAATCCACATAATTACATGGTGTGTTTATTCCTCCAACACACCACATCTGCCTCCTGAAGGATCGTCGTTAGTTCACTGATAGGTTTGATGCTTGTTTATTCATTAAAACCACCAAATGTCTTACAGCTTGAAGCTTCTAGGTTTTGGCACCTCTGGTAAATTGAATTGTCTGGCTTTACATTTATTAAGTCATGCTCAACATGATTACCTTATATTAGTTATCATAACGTACTCAAAATGGTGGCCATGTGCCAATATCATACAGTATGTGACTTAAATAGAAGGAGAATCATATTTTTAGATAGTAAGCATTTCAAATCCATGAACAAGTCACATTCAGACAGCTAGTAAGAGTACAGGTTCAGCTGAGCTTATTTTTAGTCCTTTTTTATGTTATTTGTTTATGCCTTATTTTTATTAAACCTTTTACTATATTATACTGTCATAACAAGTCACGCAAATCCAAAAATGTGATTTATGCATGTACAAAATGGCACATTATTGTACTCGTATCTCTTTATACCACGGTGCAGATTAATTGACTATAACCGCGCAATTCAGACAGTATATATGATTTAAGGTTTATATTGATATGCTTATTCTAACAATTTATCATTTCTATAGTAACAGCTCATCAAACTCCGATGAGAAGCCGTATGGATTATTAAATTTCAGTGCCTTTTTAATTTGTAGTTTCGGACATGATGGAATATAATCGTTTGCAGAAACAGCTAGCTGCTGTACTATACGGATATGATCCAGAGCAAATTTTAGCATCTCCGTTTTAATTACAATTCACTCTCACTGAGGACAAACTTAAGCGCTGGATATGTGAAAAGAGAATTCAACTGGATTTCCACCAAAGCCCAGGATACCCGTTATCTATCCGGATGAAAAAACAAGAAAGACGATACTACAGCTTGCCAGAACCGCCTAAATCCATATAATACCACAGAGTCATCCCACAACAGTGCAGAATTCAGGAATTCTATAGTATGGCAAGAGGATAATACAGGAATAAAAGGATGTGTGTGTCCTGGACGAAAAACATGTTCAGAATATGATTAATGGTTAGTCTCTTCCTTTCTGCAATATTTAAATGTCGGTTGGATTTCCTAAGCAGTGATACTGTACATTCGCGCAAGGCAAAATGTGGGAGCATGACATGTTTATCCGGTGTTACTACATATAGAGAGCATTCGAAAGGCTATGAGAGGGGAAAAGGCATTCAAATCAAGCACACATTGTCATTTGTCCATTGCATTAGAAAACGAAAATTCAAAAAACAGGGACAGATCCGACAAAGAGCGATCCATAACCAATGACAACGGAAAAAATAACTGAGTACTCTCTTCCAGGTAGCTAATGCATAATAAGCTACAAAGCCATGTGCTATAAAAGCAGCAAAACCAGACATGATGTCAGAACCAAAGCTGCATCTTTGGTTATTTTTTGAAATCCAATAATTGTTCGGCGAATAATCATAACAGATTTGTCTTAAATACATATACAGTTCTTGTCTGAAAGTATTAGAACAGCAAGGCCAGTTTTTTTTTTTTTTTTTTTTTTTTATACTGTATGTTTTGTTTATTCTGTATACTTTTGTTTATACTGTTTCTCATTATTACCCTGAAGGCATTTGGGTTTGATGAATATGAGATGGCAGAACAGGATTTCAGCTTTCATTTCCTGCTATTTACATTTAGATCTGATAAATAACTTAGAATATGGCACCGTTTACTGGAACCCACCCATTTTTCAGGTGATCAAAAATATTGGACCGCGGGACTGACACCCAGATGTGCCCTGGTTTATCGATTGTTAAAAGAATGAACAGCTCTGAATGTCTGCTCTTGGTTTGCACTCTGGGTTTCGCCTGTGAAGACATTCGTTGTCAGAAAGGATAAGCCAATATGACCAGAGAGCTGTCTATGAGATGAAAGTAAGCCATTTTAAAGTAAGGAAAGAGGTAAAATTGGGACAGTAAAAGAACATGGAATCTTCTGAAGAAGAAAGAAACTCTGGCGTACTAACAAACCAGACATGGAATAGGTCGGCCAAGGAAAACAAGAGCAGTTGATGACAAAAACATTGTGAGAGCTGTGAAGGAAGACCCAAAAGCAGTGACATCACCAACCACCTCCACAGCGCAGGAGAGAATGCATAACAGAAGTAATAGAGAGGCCATACCACAAAGTTCAAACAACTGATTAGCAGTAAGAATCAGAAGGCCAGATGAATTCACAAAGGGATGAGAGACAAAATAGCTGGAACCTGGATTAACCTCTACCAAAGTGATGGAAAGGCCTAAGTGTGGATAAAGAAAGGATCTGCTCATGATCCAAAACCCACAAGCTCATCAAACAACCACGGTCGAGGTAGTGTCATGGTTTGGGCATGTATGGCTACTTCTGGAATGGGCTCAAGGTTGTAGCAGCAGAATGAATTCAGAAGCCTACAGAAACATTCTGTGTGCCAGGTTACACAGAACCGCATCCGATATGATTAGTACAATCCTGGAAAAGCATCACAAAAGAACGCAACAGTTTGGCGATGCCAGTGGGTCGCCGGCCTGATGCCGTTATTGCAGGCAAGAGATGTGCGACCAAATATTGCATTTTATTAACACTGATAAACATTAAGACTGTTAAGATCTGTTCTGTACTTTTGCTCACCTAAAAAAGGGTGGTCTGTCACTGTTGTATGCTGTTTAATACATCTAGGTCAAGAAATGAAAGCTGGAATTCTGGTCTATCGTTTCAGATTCATCATTTCTTCTCAAGCTCCGATGTCGTCAGTATGCATCGAAAACAAAAGAATTGGCCTTGGCGTATATGCTTATTAATATTACACTTTATTTCACTTCGTGCTATTTATCCATGTATAAATGTGTAGTCTTTATTCTTCCGATTTCCCTCACAAAGCCTAGATATGCAAACTGCTATACTCAAATTATACCTTCGAATGGATTCCCCCCTTTTCTTCTCAAGCCCCTACACTCTAAGCCATTGTCTCTCTAGCTTCTCTTCATTCTGCTGAGTCACCGCTATCTTCCGCCGCTGTTCCATAATGACACCCGTGGGTATCTCATTAACCTATTGAAGGAAGATTGAAAGCTTCTTGTTGGGTGAATACAATCAAACGCTCTTCCATCAATCCTACGCCCTGGGGGAATAAGAGAAAGCCAAACATACTGTCATCGCGTATGAGAATGAGTCTATAAGCTCACATAAGGGTCCTTGTGCGGTGTCTTCCCACGGTGCTAATATTCCTGTCTTGAGACTTTAATTCACAACTTCCCTGGATGAGCTCACTCAACAATTCTGGCAAATACGAACAGTCTGATGCTAACTGACCCTTTCTAACTTTAATTCACTTTTAACCATTCTAAAATATTATTTCTTCCTCCGCTAATATTGGCCATGCTGCTCTGGAGAGATGATTTATTTAAATGTGCGAACTCAGAGCGTTGCAAGCTTCACCAGTAGCCATGACCTGAACAACCCACGTCTCTGTTATTCAGGCACAACATGGAGCGTTATGTCTTGACCCACTTCTCTGTTGTCTTGTATGACATGCCTGTGAGGGTTTCGTCTGTTATTTCGGAGTGATAGAGCAGACCTATAACTATAACAGGACTTCCCGGCAGGGAGATAAGGGAGGAGAAGAATCGCACACAGTCTGGAGCTAATTGCCTCCCCGGTGCTGTCTGTATGAGGCTACTGTATTCCCATAGTGGGGGATTCATGAAAAGCTTTACTTAGAATAACCCAACAGCTGGATAATTGATATGCGACATGCACCACACTCACACTACTAGTACTAGTAGTACTAGTGCTGGATTTGCAGTGGCTATTACAAATGCATTATACTTTTAAAATACACTTTAGATGTCTTCTGATTATTTATTTCTCTCTTCAAAACTTCAGCCATATTAATGAAATGCATGCACCACTGACCCACTTGACCCTTGATGATTGCCCCATATATAGGTTTAAAGACATTTCGTCAACGTAGCCCATTCATAGTGGAATTAAAACACATCTAGCTTGCAGCTTTCAGTAAGCTTCTTAAAAGCCTGCCCTTAGGGATCAATGATAGCTTTCGGATGCGGTCTCTCCGGGCCTTATCTTTGCTAATTTATCGCAAGGACTGCAGAGCACAATGGCCATCCTCACTCGTCTATTCTCCGCTCCATAACCCAGATAAAGAACTAAACAAATGGAAAATGCATATGGGTGGCAGGACAGGATTATAAGGAGCTGCCGAAATTCCAGTCACCCCGCCATGCTGTAATCATAATTGGAGCTGATTTCTAGAGGACACTGGCATGAATGATGGATGAAGAAAGAAACTGAAGATGAAATGGCAAATTGCACATAATGCAAGAAGGAATAGCTGCTCCATTTGTAAACCTGGCAGCTGTTAAGAGACATGACTTTGCCAATAACACAACTCAAATGATAGCAATGGTTTAACAGTTGTGAAGTCAAATAATGGTTCTATTTACACGGCGGACTTCAGTAAGAACAGTTCTTCTGGATAAAGAAGGACGCATACTGAAGTAATGGCTGATTTGTATGAAGAAAGAAAATGATCTGTCGCTCTCGGTCTCACTATGTGGGCAGTGTAACTTTTCCGAAGGTTCAATTTTTCAAACTGTCATACGTCGAACTAAAGGTTTTGACTTTTAAGGGAAACGAAAATAGTACTTTAATTCAGAGGTTAATTTAATGTAGTTAGAACTACCGAGATGATTCGATAAGACTGAAAAGGAATTACTGAACATCATTACCAAAACTGGACAGTGACCCTGTGCCCACTGATGAGTCAGATTCTTGTTCTTGGCAGACAGAAGCAGAAGTTGATGTGGGCTTCTGCTGTCGTAGCTCATCGACCGCAAGGTTCAATGTTGTGCGTTCTAAAATGCGGCTCACCGCGGTTGTAAAGAGTGAATGTTTATTCGGGCGACTGTACTCTTCCTGGAAGCTCAAACGAGTATGACCATTCTCCTCTGTCCGCTCTCATCCACAAGGCTTTCCAGCCCATAGAACCACAGATCGCTGGATGTTTTTTGTTTTTCGCTCCATTCTGTGTACATCCTAGTTGTGTTGTGTGTGAAAATCCCAGGACGCCAGACGTTTCTGAAAGACTCAAACCAGCCTGACTGGCACCGACGAACAAGCTACAGTCAAAGTCACCGACATCACATTTTTCTCCATTTTGATGTGTGATGTAGACAGGTGCAGCAAGACGTTTCGAACCTTGCAGCCAACTGTGTGGAGCTTGAAAGTTCTCCCTGTTCCCGAGTGGGTTTCCTCCCACACTCCAAAGACACTGAACAGATTAGGCAACCCTAAATTGCCCATAGGTGTGAATTATTGTTCATTTCTGTAGCCCGGCGACAGATTGGTGACCTGCCAAGGGGATATATCCCACCTCTCGTCCAAAGCCAGCAGGGATTGGCTCCAGCTTCCTCGCGTACCTTAAAGGATAAGTGGTATAGATGATGGATGGAGGGATGTGGATAATAACTGAAGCTCGATCTGTATCTGTATGATTTCATGCGTTGCACTGCTGCGTTATTCTGCAATATAAAGGTAATCGTTACTTTAAGTACTATTTTTAGGTCATCACGTCTTATGAATATTGTTCTTTCCCTCACTGATGTCTAAAACAAATCTGGTCTGGTAAATGAGAACATAGTATTAAAGTTCAGCAAACGGGAGCCAAAAAAAACCAGAGAATTACTGCTCTAAAACATTACAATGGACATTTTTTTTTTCTTACATTTTAATCAATATCCATGGTCTAGCTTTTAAAATAACCATCACTGAGCAATATTTCCTTCACACTGTGCTGCATATTCCTATTCCTTAGTATAATGAGAATTTGAATACAACAAACACTCGCCAAAATTGGCTGCGGTTATCTTAGAGAAAGTTTCCAGCTGGAATCGCTAAACCACTACGTTGTTTTCCTTTCCGAAGCCTTGAAATGATTCCACTTTGAAAAGCCAAATCGCCTCGAATTATATCCAACACTCTTTACAAAGCTAAGATACAAATGTTGGTGGTCCGCTTGTCAAAATAAATCGTGTTTTGACATTTAAGGAGTTGTGTCTCGCAGTGAACCCAGAGACCTCTTTCTGAGCAGATTACCGTTTGCCACATTCATCATTCTATATCCTTTAACAGAGATGACAGGCTTATGGGCCTCCTTCCTTTGCATCTCCTGATGCATGCTAATTTGTCTGGGCTTTAAAAGCTTTGATTTCATTTTTTGCTGTATCAGCTCTCGCTGTTGCTGCTCAATGACATTGTGTGGGCCGATTAAGACTCCTGAAGATTTCAGGATCATTTACATTTTAAGTGGCTTCAACTTAAGAGTCAAATTCCTGTTAATTATCTCCTCCTTGCACTACATATGCATGCGCATATAACTAAGTGATCATTAAGGAAGAAGCACTTAAATTTCTTTACAAGCAGTTAAATTCTGAACATATATTCCATGACTGCATCATGGTGAGATGTCTGTCTGCTATAAAGGCTACCGGCAACCCTCACTTGAATACTGAAAAGAGGAATGTTTCATTTGCATAATAAGACTACACTGCAGACAGGAGGGGTTGGGGTTTTTTTGTCGTGGTTCTTTTTTTTAATTTGCAGCTTAGGGACACATTCACGTGAATAGAAGAAATCTTTCGAGACAAGGTCACTGAAACACTGTCACAAATCGATTTCTTTCTCCGTTGCTTTTCCGCGGTACGTCGGATGAAGTGTTATCCTTAACCTCGATGCGTTTCCTTAATTGCTCGTTTTGTAAAATCTAACACCTTTAAGGAGGTTTTTCACGAAATGTCTAAAGATCCTGGATGAAGTTTTTGCTGTGCACACGTGCACAATATATATCCTTGTTAAGTCTAGTCTTAGCCCCACTGACCTTTTCCTTTGACAGTTAGTCTCTGGAGTCTTGTAGAGGCCAATGTTAAGCAGCAGTGTTTAGCTGGCATATTGCATGCACCTCCTTGCTCCACCTGTCAACTTTGTGTGTGTGCGTGTGCATGCACGTGCACGTGCACATCCCAGAGTGCATTCACCATATTCATTGGCGAGTTTCGATGAATACAAACGGATTAACGTGAAAGCGGGCTTTGCATAGAAATTCGTCAAAAGCCTTGAAAAGATTTCATTAGATGTTCACGTCTAGCGAAAGCACAAAAGAGCTGCCGCTCTTTTAATTTCAGCTACTCTGACAGCTACATGGAAAAACAATGTATCACACCGCACCATTGCTTGGCACCTTATGTAGATTGGAAAATGAATATGGTGTAACTTTCATTAATGTGTAAAGTGCCGTAACATCCATCGTTATAGCACTCACACTGACTGCTGTCCACAGCATTGACCCCTCGATTTGATTCTGATTAGTAATAAAGCCTCGTTAAGTCATTTTCCGTAGAGCTGGCCAGTGACGTCAGATATTTGTGCTGTACCGTAGAGGCAAACACACTTGTGCTTCCTATACGGAGAAGATATGTCCAGTGAGTGCCTGCCAAAAAAGGTAAGCAGAAAGAATGAGTGATTCATTGTGATGTGATGTGTGTAAACTAATCTGATGCAACCCTGAAAGGTTATTGTCTGGCAGGGAAAATGTAATACCGTGAAGCTGTCAGTTATGAGTTATACGGTAATGTTTCCATAACTGTTAATGTAGTGCTTTGCCATATTTTTTTTTCCCCAACCTATTTGACCCTTCTTACAGTACTAAGCATTTACACCATGCAAGACAACCACACTTGTTGGTCAGTTTAGTTGGTGTTAGCTGGGAAGATTTAATTTTATAAATGTGAATATGAAAATGCCTTGTAAAGAATTGGTGCCTTGCAATGGACAGGAATTCCCACATTGCACCCAGCATTCCCGGGATAGGCTCTGGACCTACAACAACCCTAACCGGGACAAAGCCATGAGTGAAGATAAATTAATTGAAAATCTTCTTGAAGATAATGTTATATTAGGTCATCTTGGCTATCTGGCCGCCAGAACAGTGAAAAAAACAGGCATATTGTTTTTCACCATTTGCTTCCTCCTACTTGGAAGATTTCCATATATGGAGTCAAAGAGCGCTTCTTCACAGACCAGCAGCTTGGGCACAAATGCGAACCCACACATATCCACATCCTGTGTTTGTGTGTGTGAGTGTGTGTGAGAGTGTGTATGAGTCTTTCGCAGCAAGGTTGAGAGTTGTTAGGAACAAATAATTCAAAAAAAAAAAAGCTACTTGAAATACAAAAATAAATTTCGAACTGAAACCATGTAACTATGTTTCAGTGCCTCAGAGTGAAGTAAGCAAAAAAAACACAGTGACTTTAGACAAATCCAACCAAAATAAAAAGGAGCAAACTTTCACATAATGGCGGCCCGTCTTCCCAAACACAGCCAACTGTGCCAATACTTTAATCTTTACTGAAAATACAGAGCAAACATTAGCAGATGACACTCAAAAAGACACCTCGCAAGCAGTCATGCATTTTCTGGGGCTGAATCACAAATATCCCTCTACATATTATTCTGGGAACTGAGAAGGCTTCTTTTTCCCTTCGTTATATTATATCTGTTATATGGTGCAGACAAAGTAAATAGGAGGCTATTTAAGATTTGGCTGAACTACAAGAGGGTGGATTTCACTTGTAACGTAAGAGCAAGCTATGATTTAAAAAATAAATCATTAAATTGCTTTTTAAACCTATTTCTATTATGTGAATCGTTGGCCTCTAAAATTTGCCAGAAAAAAAAGCGTTACGGTACATATAAACATTGCAGAACTTGACTGTTTGCAATATTGCATTAGACTGTGCGATGGTCACCGACCTGAATGCACAGAGCAGCATCAGTGAGCGTGCTAATCAAAATTGAGCGCAAGGCGCCTTGAACTCACACTCGCACACACACAAAGGTATTTGGGAGCGTCAATCAAGTGTGCAGAGCACTTCGGTAGTGCGAGAACCGAGCAGTGAGACACATGTACTTTGGGGAAAACACTTTGGTGCGATTCACGGCACTGTGCACTCATTTTTAATGACCACTCTCGCTGATACTGCTCTGCGCACTCGAGTCAGCCGTCTTCACACTCTCTATTAAAAAGATAAACTTTAAACACAGTTTTAAAATCCTAGCCATTAAACTCAGCACAAGGAGTTCATCAACGTAGCAGCAACCAGCGTAATGCAATACACATAAACTTCTAAGCGCAATCATTCAGAATCAAGTAGAACTGGATGCCAATGGTGCTGACGGAGAGTCCGGCACTGCAGCGAAGTCAAATCCTTCTTACTGATGCGTGTGCCTCTAATATCCTTAAAAAATACTTCAAACGGAAAGAAAGCTATTGCAGAAAATCTATTTCAGACATTTGACCTTGCTGCGACCTTGACCCCGTTTGGATCGAATCCAAACTCCAGTCGGTTCCGCTGCTGGCTGCCGTGATAATTCCATAGAAATTTTCCATATAAGCGTTCAGCCGCTCTTTCTTGGGAGATCCGGCTAGCCAGGATCTTCCAAGGAGCGAGGACGGATGCACGGACAACCCGCAAACAAAATGCCTCCGCCGCATTTAAACAAACTGCCACACTCTCATCTACGGCCTTAAAGACGCACCCTTACAGAGCTGCTCTCATTTCCATATATGGACTCGAAGAGCTGCCTACTGTGGTGTCCAGTCTGCAATGTCAGTTCGGTATGGCTCAATCAAAAGCACACACACACACACACACACACACACGGTCACAAGGACACATACGGACACACAGGACAAGGCAGGACAAAAAAAAAAACAAAATCAGTGGATCAGATGTCCTTCCCAAAATAACATGGATTAAATATTCAGTAAAAAAGTATTTCTTAGAGTACAGGTGGGATCCTTTCCAAGTTGGGTTGCTATGGCGATGCCAACTATTTCTCAAATGCCTATCGACTCAAATGCACAGGAGTGGAAAGGAGTCAGAAGAGATGACAACACCACCATCTTGTCCACTGACTGCATCTATGTTTCTAACTTACAGGGCTTTTAGTTCTTTTGGCCTCAGCCACCTCCAAAACACACACACACACACACGCGCGCGCACCCACTCACACACATAGTAACACAAATATACTCTTTTCTATTCCTCCTACTATTCTACTATGGGTTCATGAATAACCGGATCAATACCCTGATAACATCCCGCAATATAAACAAGTAAGAATTATGCTGAAAGCTTACTGCCAGCCTTTCGAACCCAGGCTTTATAAGTTGCGCCACATGTTTAGTCAAAGATGTTTTTATGCATTTCTTTAAGGTTCACTGTGGAAATTGTGAGGGCATGTCGTGCCATTAGCAAACACTCATTTGTTGTAATAATAGAGTCAGGGGCGATAATGGGCAGCAAGAATTAGGTCTCTCTGCAATTAACATGTGTTTACAAATGGATCTTAAAGGCTTCTTGATGGGACTGAGCTGCACGCAGACTAGCAACAATTTAGCTGCCTTAATGATTCTGCACATCCAGAGTTTGGTGATATGAAGGCAGCAAAAACAATGATGGCAGCAAAAACATTAATACACGAAGGGCACTGAATGATTCCAGATGATAAAGCTTCTCCACAGCCACAGTACCGATTTTAATGCCACACTAAGAACTCCAGGTATTCTAGCCAGACCCCGATTTTGCTCCGTACCATCATCTGGGACATCTAAGGCATGTAATGAACCTCTGTTTACTAAAAGACAATGCACAAGGGCAACGAGAAATAATACAAATGTTCGCAACATTACGTTCCGGCTCATTTTTGACTCGCGAATAACAAAATGAAATGAAGTGTCTGAAATGACCGGTGATCAAATCCCGACCACGTGACCTCCGTCTCTTAATTACTCTTAATGTGCACTAGGCTTGTGCAAAATAATGATCTAATAGTCTTGGCACGACTTTCACTCAGATTATATTACGTTAGCAGCGCTTTATGCGAGTACAAATCACCCAAAAATACACCGAACAAGCTGTCCTGTTTTCCCCCGAAAAATTGGAGATCAAGCATGTGACCATGGATTGATATGCAGATGTTTTGAATTCTCCAATATGAAAGGCTCACCCTTCCCAGAATCCTCCGCACCAAGTAGCGAGTCACCATTTCCGATGCCATCGATTTCAAAATTCGGCAACATCCTAGGCCAAAGATCTTAAATTATATTGTGAACGTAAAGATATTTAGCATCTTTAATACCTTTAGAAATTTCGTCAATGTGTCTACAATTTTACATTATTTTGTCGAGCCATTCCCTATTTGTATGGTTACAAATGGACCCAAACTGGCCTCTCGCACGTGGCGAGAAAAGTCCAGGACTATTTTGTTTAAAGCTTTCACGTATGACACATGCATGAAGAAAAACGTCCGAGATGCGTTTCCACGGGATCACTGACAGTGAATACGCTGAGTTGCTTCGAGCTAGCAGGAAGCGGTCCTGTGCGTTCAAAACAAAAATAACGCACTGGATTCTGAGAAGGGTGAGCCAGCCCCTTTAACTGACACTGCCTGGAAACCCCGCCCCTTTCTCCCGTCATGCATACTCTCTACTAAGCTCAGCATGCCTCGCTTTCTGTAAGGTAAATGAAGAATATTAATCAGTTTCATCAATTCATATGAAATAAAATCTATAAAATGTTTGGTTAACTTAGCCATCATCAATTAACTACTGTACATGTATTAGATTGAATAATTGCTTCTGGATATGCACTGCAGCTGAAAGAAAAAAAAGAAAAGAAGGAAAAATCTGACGTTTCAATAAGCTTACAACAAACTGTTAAATCGAACGCTTTACAAATAACGCTAATGGGGAACGTGATTAAATGTGCTTTAGATGTTTTTCACATCAGCAGAACAAAGAAAAATGTTGGCTGTGTGGACAATAGGCAGCTGATCAGTAAAGGGATTACATAACAAAAAAAAAAACAAAAAAAACATACTGATAAAGTTTGATATATATTTTTTTTACTGTTTACTGCAAATCACTGCAGAATCACCTAAAAATCCACCATCCAGATAAGGCGTTTGCTGTTGCCACTGCCGGCAAGCAGTTCCCGACCATACACTTGATATTATTATTACTCTCATCCTTATTCTCCTTAAACCTGAAATGGACTTTTATGCAACTGCTATCAGATCAGATTAGATGGCTTGGTCGATGGAACATTTGTTGTGAACATGCGGGTTAAGTGGCATGGGTTCTCTGTCGCAGTTCCAAATCCCTGTCATTACATTGTGGAATAAGAAACCTCATTAAAACAGAGCTTTATCTTGTAAGAGTGTATACCAGGAGTTTGCAATATCCTATATATATATATAGGATATATATATAACATCATGTATATGTTATGTACAATGGTGATTGTGAGTCAGGTCCACATGAGGGCCGAATGGATTTAAATCAACTGGGGCCTCAAAAAAAGGCCAAGGCTGTGAGGTCCGAATACAAATAAAGACAAACACTGAGAGGAGGAAATTGAAAAGCAAGTCCGTGCATAATCCTTCACAAGACACCAAATGGCCAAGCATAAACACATACTAGTTTTAAAAGTGCAACGTGGGTGGTGTGAAAAGCATCTTTAAGAAGCGACTTGATTAAGCTAAATAGAATACCGTCTCCAAGATCCATCCACTACATGGATGTCCATGATTACATTATGTGGATGATTGTGTTATTCAGTTAGCAAGTGCTATACTGAGGGCTTAGATGGATATGCAGTGGCAGCAGGAATCCCTTTAATGCTTCGGCTTCACAAGGCAACAATTGCTTATTCACTATATCTCCATGACAACTCAGAGGCACCCATTATTCCTCTCTCGACTGTCCCCCTTTTCGCAATCCTGTTCTTCCTGCTCCAATCTTCTCCGATAACGAAGCCTCCGATAACCGACTGTACGCAGGAAAACGTCCGTGACATATAAACTAATGATTAGCCAGTGACTTTCAGCGGTGCTCTGTTCATACGGGCTACTTCTGACTGACCTTGTGGAAACGCATTACAGAATCAGAACGTGTGCCAAGCTTTCTCTGTTTCACTGGTCAAGTCTTAATGTGCGAATCGATTGTAGTCCAGCTAGTGCGCACCCTGCACGTCCCTTCTATAGGCGCAACACCAGAACGCATGATCTGAATAATTTCTTCTTCATTTTAAGAAAACCAAGCGGTCACAAAGCCCCCTGCAGGCTAGATTTTAACCGTGTATGTACTTGTGTCTACATGTGAGGAGACTGAAGACTGACCTGTAGAGGACTAGCTACAGAGCCATGCATTCACATGTAACACACACACACACACACACACACACACAAAACAACCTTAAATTTAAATGAACAAACAAACAAATGAGCATTGCACATTATTATTATTATTATTATTAACAATAAGTGGTACAATGCCATCTACAAATTTAATGTAATTAATATTTGCAATCCATAAGAAATCTAAAGGAAATCAATATTTGAAAAATTGCTTAAAATGTGTGTGTGTATACATATGTATACATATATATATATATATATATATATATATATAAAATTTACGTCCCTTTTCAGGATGTTCTAGTGATGCATAAGAGCACGAGCTTTATTTTTGTTGTTGTGCATAGATATAAAACCAAAGAAAGCTGATGGTTTTATGCACAACATGACTGTAGATGGACATGTAAACAACTGTTGCCCGGTGTGGTTGAAGGCTAGCAGGGTTAGTGATGTCTGTGAAGATGTAAAAATGGAGCTGGTGTTAGTTCTGTTCAGCACAGAGACGCAGTGGGCGCATCGCAACGCTTCGCCTTGGAACTTTGAGGGACTCGGTCCGGTAATAAATCCATGTTTTTTTTCCACATCACGTTAGACACACTGAACTGCACGCGCCAGTGAACCTTCTGTCTTCATGCTGCGTGCGTGCACGGTGCGTGCTATGATTAACGCGCGACTTACAGCAAGTATCGAAAACTCGTTATTTTCTACTTCTTGTTTAAATCAAAGGAAACACTCGACATACATATATAGCTGAACTCGGAGTCGTGCTTTGCAAATGATACCAATAAAAGCAAACCCAAGACTCACCTGCTTTGGTGAACTATTATGAAAGCCTCCATTCCTGATATTTTCGTTCCCCCAAAAAATACACAGGTCTATCGCGCTACTAAAACGTAATCCTACGCAATTCTTTAAGATGCCCCCGTTACGACACTTCGCGCAAATTCATATAGTCGTTTTTCCGACAGAAGGAAACATCCTTCATTTACCCTCCGAGCGCATTTTCATGATTTTTCTCCCCCCTCCGTGCTCCGTTTCCTTGCCCGTTCTTGAAGTCTCTCTCCGCGCGCGGTCTTCACGGGAGCGCGCCGCACGGCCACGCGCCACGTTCTTAGCTTTTTCGGGAACGCCAACGCAGGCGAGAGTTACCAAGGAAACCATAAGCGCGTGCCCGTCACATTCACGCAACATACAGGGTGGATGCTAAACCAGCTTGTCACAGCAATCGAACAAATTACGGACGTTTCTTTAGAGCAAAAAAAAGGAATAACGTTCATATTTATGAAGTTCTCTCTCTCTCTTTCTCTCTCAGCGTGTGTGTATCTCCCTTCCCTGAGAAGCTTTAGTATTTACTGTGTTAATGGGCTCGATGGGTGTAACGATACACTCCGGTCATGATTCAATTCGATTCACGATACGATTCGATTCACGATTCAATTCAATTCGATTCTCAGAAAAATGAACACAATTTTAATGAGTAAAAATTGTGACCGAGATCCACCTTTATTATTGCCGAGTTATTCTCAATGAAAAACAATGTGCATTTTTGTCCGTGACTAAATAGGTGAAAAATATCCATGAACCGCAGTTGAATATTGTAAACATAATGTACTACATTTTCACCCTATCGTAAAAATAAGTAAAGAAAATTATACATTTGTTTGGAAAAAAAATAAAATTAAAAAACAACAACAAAGTCTCTGACCTGGCAAAATCCATCCATCCATCCATCCATCCATCCATCCATTCATCCATCAATACCACTTATCTGTCAGGGACGCAGGGAAGCTGGAGTCAATCCCAGGCGACTTCGGGTAAGAGGTGGGGTGCACTCTGCCCAAGTCACCAATCAGTCACAGGGCTAACACAGAGACGAGCAACCATTCACACCTATGGACAATTTAGAATAGCCAGTTGACCTAATCTGCATGGCATTAGACTATGGGAGGAAACTGGAGTGTCCAGAGGAAACCCACGCAGGCACGGGGAGAACATTCAGACTTTGTACAGAAAGGCTTCATTCGGCCAGCAGGTTTGAACACAGAGCCTTCTTGCTGTGAGGCGACTGAACCACTATGCTGCCCGCTGGGGGAAAATAATCAATTGAAACATAATGAGCTCCAGAGCAGAGCCTGAGGCATCATTTTAACCAGAAAAGAGCTCCAAAGTCAGCTTAAATGCCTGACTTCTGCGCTGTCATTCTCAATCACACTACATTGCAGCAGTGCGGGGCTGAATCCTATTGAAATGTTATGATGATTTCAAATAATGTGCAGGCTCTCTGCGAAATAATGCGACCAGCATCATGTAAACAGTGTGCTCTCTGTATATTTTGGGTTGCACAGAGTTGGACCTCTGGTGTTCAAACAGTGCAACTGCGTATTCCATGCCATGCATAATTAGTAGATTGTGTCACAATGCATCATTAAACTCCTAATGGCTTCAGTTCATGGTTGTTTTATAGCTGTGTTTATTTTTTCTGTGGATATCACTTTGATACAATTTGACTCATAAGTATTTTTATGGTTCTTCAGTGATACCAAAAGCTGCACCTAAGGACCATGGTATAACCTTCAGTGCTGGTTTATCACTTCCGAATAAAACAAACTCATATGTGATTTTTTTGGGAAAATAATGTAGTGGTGTGATGCAGACCAATGCAAATTTACACACTAAATGGAGTATTTTCCTGTAACAGCATGGCAATAAGCATTTAACTTCTCTTACATCACAGTTATTAGGGAATAAATGCATTTATTTATTTATTTATTTATTTATTTATTTATTTATTTATTTATTAATGAGCATCACATCATGCTTTTTAACTGTCTATAACTACATATAATGTAGACCTGCAAGACATGAAGCAGCTATAAATAGTCAAATAACACAGATTGTCATGTTCTAGAGAAACCGGAAATTAAAGTAAACAAAAAATAATATAAACCTGTGATTTAAATTACAGCAAGCACTACTGTCACACCTGCTGCTAGAAAAAAATCAGTCAGCATCTTCTGATAAATTAGATTCTCAGAACTCAATAGCCGTGTGGTATAGAAGCACATATTGGTATATTGGTGGTTAGCTGCAGTTTAGCTGAATAAGTGAAAAAACAGTGGGGTAACAAATCCCAATGTACTTCATAAAATGGTAAACACAAAGGAACATTGAACCAATATAGGCCAGTGTGCTGCTTTAACACATGCCAGCAAGGACAACCCGTAACATATCTCTTATGAACACCAACCACTTATGCTAATAAAATAACACGTATATGCAAATCAGTGCTCACTCTGTGGAAGCACAGCAATGCTACAATATCTAAAACACTACATTATCATTTAAGAAATCTAGGAGCCCAAGGCAAGTTTCAGTCCCACCTCTCATCTTCTATTAAAGATATTATCTTATATATTATATATTATGATTTAAACATTTCCGAAATATGTTTTTTCCCCCAACAATCTGAAGTTGATTATAGGCCTCTGATATCTGAGCAATCATTAAAAGCGTACAAAGAATACCTCTTTTTTTATCTGGTTCAAGCCAATATTATGTTTATGATTCAAATGGTGCTGCAACAAGCTATCATACTTTCTTTCTTTTTTTTTCTTTTTTGTTTTTTTAAACAGACATAGATGAACTCCTTCCAGCAACAGAAATCCTCAAGAGCCATGCTTGGCCTCTGGTTGTCTTTGTCTCTTAATAGCTACATGCAGGATGCTCTGGAGTGACACCAAATTTTGAGTGGCGTAACACTTATTCCAATTTACAGAATGCCTCTGAGGAGTCTCAGAATATCTAGTCCACAATGTCGCGCCTGGTTTGAATACCTCCGCTGTGCAAATCCGTTCCTGTTCTGCATAGATGCCAGTGCTTTCATGAATTCTATTTTGGACTATTGTACTAGTGTTATTGGCTGGCCGCTCGGCTGATGCTTAAGGAAAGTTTCAGTTAGTTCAGAACGCAACAGCCTGTGTCCTTACCAGGAGAAGAGCATATTACGGCAGTCTTATTCAAGCTACATTCTGCAGGAATTAAGTCCTGATTTTGATGTTTAATATGTATGGTGTAAATGGTGTATCTTGTTGATTTGCTGAAGCAGTATAGCCCATCCCAGGCATGAATCCCATGTGGGGCAATTAATCATGAGAATTACTTACAGCACAGTTGTAAGACTCTTTCATTGCCCCCGGTACTCCAGAGTAGTACTCCAGGAACATTTTATGTGTTCTTATAATCCAAATAAAAATATGTTTTATGTATGTAACAGCCTATTCATAGCTCATCGATGTCATGTTTTAAAGTAATTCTCATAGATTTATTGTGGTTAATTAAAGGTCCACTATGAAGTATTTAGCAGATATGGAATTTAGTATTCACAAGCATGTTTTCATTAATATATAATTTCCTGTAACTAATCATTGCGTATTCATAAGCTTAGAACGAGCCTTTTATATCTACATAGGGCAAGGGTCCACTTCTCCAGAGCTGCCATGTTGTGCTGCTAAAGTAGCCCAGAATGGGCAAACCTCTCGAGAGTACCTTCTGCGGTTCAGGTTTTTACAAGTTGCAGTGTGAATTTGGAAGGAAGCTCTGTAAGGATGACACGGAACAAGAAAGGAATACAAGGAAGAAGACAGAACAGGAATCACTGTTTGCTGGTGTTGGCTAACAGGTTTGAGAACCCAAATTTTGAAAAATAGTGGATTATACTTTTTTTTATAATTTTGCAGGGAAAAAGCAAGGGAGTGTGAATATAAGTTCTTGGAAGTACGCTATGGGCACCTGATGGCCTCCATACGTTCTAATATGTGCTTGGAAAAGGAGGGGTAAAGGAGGGACATTACAGTTGGTTGAATCCGCCATAGTGGACCTTTAATTCATTCGAATTGTATATAGACTGTTATATATTAATAATATTGTGTAAATATCCATTATATGTAGTCAGAGATTCTGAATAAAAATGCTATACATTTTAAATCATTTATGGATATTAATCAGCAATATTAATATGGCCCAACCCCATTGTGGATAATGTATAAAAAAAAGTTTATTTTATCTTAGTTTATTTCTTAATTATGTTTACATTTTGAGATCCATGCAAAAGAGACACATCACTATTTTGGCTTGTTCGTGAGAAAAGGTAAAAAACTATTTCTCAGCTACTTTGTTTTAATTTCATTTTGGATTGTTATGGTTTGCGGTGGGAATTAAATACTAACTTCTCCACCGGCTCACAAGCAATGATGGTTCTTGTCAGTGTCCAGCCCTCGTGGCAGTTCGTTGGTCAGGAGGAGTCAAGGGCTCTGCTCCCTGGTGAAGCCAGGCATGAAGTCTAGACCCTAGTGGTCTGGCCATTCTGTTAAGAGACTGAAGTCATTTGGATGTGAACAGCTGCTGTGTTCTTGGATTGATACAAAATGTAATTTAATTGTTGAATGAGAAGGCCCGTGTGGGCTTTGTGTGTAAATATATTCACCCAGGGGAACACAGGACTGGCAATTCTCAGCGTGTGAGACTTTGATTAGCTGAACGGGTCTTTGAACCTTTTATACTCCCCAAAAGAATCACTCAAGCCTAATTATACCCTCTTTAAATATACACATTGCCATTGCTTAAGCCAGAGCCAATTATTCATGAGCAATCGCGTTGCTTTTTCACGGGTGTACAGATAGATCCGTTATTGCTTGTTGGACGAAGGTAACAGCTTGTAGTGAACTTCTCCTGCCTTCAGTGCCAGAAGGAAGCTTCATCAGATGTCTGTCTACTTTACATGAAGCTTACATGGCATAGGATCTTATTGTATACTCCTGCTCTCTTTGCATTTCTTCAAACATGCATTGTATAGTTGCCATGTGTAGCATTAATTCAACACATTTTTTACCACAGGGCTTGGGGGAAAAAAAATAGCCTTCACCAAAGGCTATGCCAAAGGGATTTCCATGTATCAAATTGGCATGAGCAGCAACAATGGAGTGTGTCATTACCATACACCTCTGAACGTAATGACATTTCACACACCATGTTTCTGGGGGCGGTGCTCATCTACCTAGCACAGCGCTCATAAATGGATTCACAGCTTTTCCCATTCTCGGAAAAGAGGAATTAGAGAGGCAGAACCCCAGTGTTTACCACACTCCTCTTCTAGCTACCCTCTCTCTGTCTCTCTCTCTCTCTTAGTGTGTTTAATGACAGCTGGGGATTGGGCTGGACCAGGCCCCTTTACAGTGCAAGCTAATTAGCAGGTTTTCTCCTGTCAGTGGTGCCACCAGATGGATTCCCAGAATGCAACCCAGCAATGTCAGCGAGCAGGGCTTCACAGGTGGAGCTGCCTCTAAACAAGCTGCCTCATACTTGATGTAGACTCCACCTCTTTCCTTTCTTATGCCTGCTGAACTCACATACTACAGTGCTGTCCTGATTCGTAATGAATGTCATTAGGAGTACACAGTCTGTTCATTTGGGTTAAGTGTGGAAGGAAAAAGAATGGTGTGTCTAACCCTGAATCATAATACGTGAGTATCTCCAGGGTTACATTAAATGAAATGACAGTGCAGTACTTTTATTATTTCATTCGACGAACTGCTATAATATAGTCAATTCCAAAATTATTGGCACCCTAGAACGTTGAAGATTGGAAAAACATCATATGCTTGTCAGAAAAACATTTGTATGTTTGTATTTAAGGGAAAAAAAACTCAAAATCAGGGTATAATATGGAATTGGTTCATTGATGCTTTGGGGTGGTCCGTGGTTGGGGTTCCAGAGGTTGTTGATGACATCATGAATTCCACTAAGTAACCTGGTTGCCTTTAGAAGAAGTTTAAGGCTTGGTTATAGGTGAATCTTCCAATGAAATGTGCACTGAGATTGTAAATGCACGAGTTGCAGTAAAGTAATAAGAAAAAATGAAAACCAGAATTGTGTAGGAACAAACTGCACTATTAAATAAAACTTTTTTACATTTAATAAAAACCTATAGCCTAAAATTATTTGGTAGCCCCATAAATTTATGTTTAAAATATGACTCACTCAATGTTTGATTAATTTTATATTGTATATTAGTTTATGCTTATTCCTGTAATGGGTGCCAATAATTCTTCAATTTTATTTATTCTGTAAGAATTGGTTTAAAATGTGTGTTTTTCCCTTTGTACAGCATAATGTACGTCTATATTTCTCAGATTCGTTGATGTAATTTGATGAGCTTAAAAGACATTACTTTAATTGCTTTACTGACACATAGTGTGTTTTTGTCATGTCTTGCTGCCAAAATGCCATTCATGTAAATGGAAGCTACATCAATTGGACGTAGTGTACCCTTTAGTATTTGACCAACCATGAAGGCAGCTACTTTCTTTAAAAGGCGTTTCCCCATGGAGAAGGCAGCAGCAAAAATCAGATTGGCATTTACCTCCACAACGCCTTTCCCAAACGCTGTCCTCGATGAAGGTTACTGCGTGTATGGAGTATGGCAGAGAGAGCAACATCAATTGAAATGGAAAAGAAAAGTTTCATGAGTCTGTAGCTGAACAATAAAAATGTCAGGAATGACAACAAACATTCATTGTTCATGTAGCAGATACATTGGTATTATCAGCATGTGCTAGTTATCGTCGAGTCAGCTGTTATCAGAGATCACTGTCAAAGTAGCATGAACAGCTAATGCATTTGTGATAGGAAGCAGCTGTAGCTGTAGAGAATCCTCTTGCGCAGTGGAGGTCTTTATTAACTCCTGATGCAGTTCTTGCTTAGGTCCAAACATAGAAACTCGATTCAAAAATCCCTTGATGATTGTGGCAGCGATCTAGAAGATGATTAGCCTGGGAGGTGGGGTGATGGCTCCTATTGTAAAGCGCAGATAAAAGTAAGGTTCAATTCCCCCTAGTCAGCATTAAAATGAGTAAAGCAAAACTTCCTTTTGCTGAACTGGGACTATTCCAGACAGCTTAATAACCCAGCAGCTTCGGAGAGGGAACACATCGGCTAAATAAGACTTATAGTGCAGTGAATGAGTTATAAAACCCAAGAGAAGAACCCGGAGAACTCAGGAAAGCAACTGGAGAGCTTTCCCTTTGCAATTACAAGACATATTAAGCTATGTAACAATGCTAAAACATATTAATACATGTAATGTGGGTTTCAAATTAATTTGTATATTGATTTGTGTAATAAGCATAAAGGCAAGAACTTGCTTAGGTATTCTTTACTAGTTTAAAGGAGGGTCCATGTGAACATACTGGATTTGCTGTAGGAAAGGTAAAGGGAGAAGTAAATGGAGGAAAATATCAAAGAAAGAGACCAAATCAATTATTAACCAAAGCGTGCCGTGAGTAGGTAAGTACAAAGAAAAGGCAATGCTAATACATCATGTCAAAAATTCCACACATTCATTCATACACCAACTCTGTTTAACCATAAAATAATGTAATTAAGGTAAGCACTCTACGCATTAGCAGATGCACTAAACCCACACAGATGACCCCCTCCTGACCTCTGCATGATTTAATTGGAGAAAGCTAAAATGAGATCCTTGTTCACTGCTAACTGATGGCTGTAAGTCAATTGGTTGGACTGACTCACAAGCACGAAAGAGTTTACATGCTTTCTAATTAGAATGTGGCATAAGCTTGTCATGGCATCAAACATTATAGCAGCTATCATAAAAATGAACCGGAAGTGGTCACGTGATATTCATGTCTGTCGAGGCAGCATGATGTGGTTATGCAATTTTATAATGCAGAGTTACTCTAGCTATCAATTTTTCGATAGATGTTTAAGTTTATGGGTATTTAAGACAACAGTTAGTCTAGGTATACTGTACGTTCCTGCTTCCATATCACACCACTAGACAAAAGGAAGAAAAATAGATGACAATGATTTACGCAGGGAGAGATGATTTATGGGCTACAGTGTATGGAAATGCAGCATGACACAAGAAAGGCAAGCCTGAAGACTGCCAGGTGATGAAATTTCCCCTGGATGTATGAATGGCTTGCTGTCGTCAAATAAAATCTGAAGACCTACTCACTAAACTAAACCAGCACCAAATGAAATTGAAGAAGAAGAAGAAAAAAAAAAAACCCTTTCAACTAACAAATAAATCCTCTCTACCAGATGCATGAGTAATTTGTACTAGCTTGAAGAAAGATTTTTCATGATGAATACATTCTCAGAATAGGTATTATTGTCAGGAGTTTGCAAGTTTGAATGCCAATGATATCACAGCCAGTGGCTGGGAAACAAGGGAGCAAAATAGGCCATGCTTTATGGGTGGGAGGGATGGCATTACTCTCTCTGCCCTGTCAATCACAGCAATACTAGCCAATTATGAGTATCAGTAAGCTGATGTATGCAGAAGAGGGTAGAAAGCACTTTTCTATGTGATGCAGCATAACCAGAAGTTCAAAAAGATATGGTTGGCTGACTACACGTGTCTTGGAGGGAGCACAAGTTAGCCTTCACCCTTTGTGATTGGTAAATGTCATGACATCACATCAATACTGAGCTTCAAATGCTTTCAAACAATGCTCGATTGATATTAATGAGCCCAGTGTGTGCTGACAAAACATTCCACACACCTTTACACCACCTCCACCCACCTGGACTGTTGATAAAATGCAGGTTGGCTACATGGATTCATGCCGTCGATGTGCAAATTCATCAGACCTTGCAACCTAATTCCCATCTTCAACTTTCCCATTGTTACAACTGCTAGAAAATAAACAAGGTACCAAGCTGTACCGTTCGTTGTTGCTGGGGTATCTTGTGTACATCGTACCAACAGTATATATCTTTAAGGCTCTATTTAAAATTTTTTTTAAATGTGCAGTAGCGACACATTGGTCCTTAAGACCAATTATAAATCTTTCACCTGTTTGAAAGGTACAATAAATCTATATGTTCATGTAAAGCATTTATACTAAATGTACGACAGATTTCCTCTTAAATTACTACCCGAGAGACAAGGAAATGTACAGTTAAGTACCCTTTTTTCTGAGAGTGTATTGCAATAAGCAGGCCAAGTCGTCATATAAAAAAAAAAATCTGACATTTTTTCCCTCTTATCCAGTATTTCCTTTCTATTTACATGATTTGTTGGGATGCTTAGTGGGTGCTACATCTTGTACATCTTTTTACATATTTCATTTTTGTTACAGCAAGACCTTAAACACAATATTTAGCATGTGACTACCATGATATTAAACATGTTTGACAGATATCATAACAGTTAGTGATAATAATAACCTAACAATGCTGTGCTACTGGACATAAAATGTGCTAATACTTACCTCCCTTTGATTTATCACAAGACCGATTTGATGAAGAAAACAATAAAGGTTTGCCTGTGCATAATGACATAAGTACTTCAGTTCTTTAGCAGGTAGACCAGGTTCCACAGTTCTTGAATCAAACCAAGCTCATGATTTATGGTTCACTTGTTATTGTCTCATATATTACCGAAATGAATCATAGTAACGAAATGAATTATCCTTCAGTGACATCCGAACTCGAACTTTGCTATTGAGACAAGATGTAAGCTGTCCGCATCCCGTCATCCATTCGAGCATGCGCTTGATTAGCATCCGTGCACATCCATTTATCACCACCAGGCTCAGACGCCATGGTCCCTGCAGAGAAGAGGGGCGTTCAGATAGACTTCTTGGCTTAAATCCTCTCCGCTTCCCCAGGAACAGAAGTGGCAGCCTATCCCACCTGCGATGCCTCCATCTGCTCCTTTTGTCACAGTGGAGAGCAAGTGCCAAGCAGGGCTAATACAACACAGACAAGTCAGGACGCGTGCAGTCACCTGTGCTCTTTTTACTACTTGTTCATGCTGCAATGAAAGCACCATGTATTCTGGGCCATGGAAGACTGATTCTGATTCACTGATTCATTGCAAAACATAATACAATTTTTGCCTATGCTGGATTTCATTTAATACAATATATGTAGAACAGGGTATTCTAAGAACCAAAGCCATTTGGCTGAGATCAAACCCTTTGCTGAACAAAAAGCTATTGACTAACACCAGCATTATATTGAAAGATACTAAAATTTCAACACCTTACTTATTTAGGAATACCATACTAATACTGGGTAGCATATCCCCAACTCCCCTAATCTCCTGCCAATATCCATCCCCCACCAGACCCCATCCCACCAGACTCCACAAGGTTTCAGATGTGGTGACTGGGGTGGCCACTGAAGTACCTTGAACTCATTGTCATGTTGATGGAACAAGTTTGAGACGACTTGTGGTTTGTGACATGCTGTGTTATTATGCGGGAAATAGCCATTAGTAAAAGATAGGTAAATCTAGTAAAGGATAAATGTTCACATGAAATCAACAACAATAGTCAGATTCAAATGCGTTCAAACAATGCTTGATTGGTATTAATGGGCCCATCGTATGCCAAGAAAACATTCCCTACACTATTACACCACCATGACCTGTCTGGACTGTTGAGGCAAGTTGGCGACATGGAATCATGCTGTTGATGTGCAAATACTGACCCTATACTATATGCATGTCACAGCAGAAATCAAACCTCATCAGACCACGCAATGTCTTTCCCATCTTCAACCATCCAGTTGTGGTGAGTATGTGCCTACTGTAGCCTCAGATTTCTGTTCTTGGCTATTATAGACTTCTGTTGTTGTAGTCCATCTGCCTCAACGTTGCGCATTCTGAGATGCTTTTCTGCTCACCACGGTTGCAAAAAGTGGTTATTTGAATTGCTGTAGATTACCATAAACTAGTCTGGCCATTCTCCTCGGACCTTAACAGCATTAACAAGGGATTTCAGCCCAGAACTGATGCCAGCCTGTCTAGCACCAACTACCTTACCAAAATGCCACTGTTCTGATGTTTATATGACATTCTTGACCTGTATACACATGATTCGATAATTGCACGAACAGGCGTACAGAGATTCCTAATAAAGTGCCCTGTAAACATGTTCCTTTAAAACAAAAAGGCATATGACTCCATCATTTCTTAGATATTGTCTGGGGAACTGGAGAATGTTCCCTGCTGCACTTAAATCTTGCAGAATTGTGCATTCAGACATATCGCAGATGACATATTGTAGGGGGTTTGTGTTGTTTATGCGTGCATTACTGGAGAGATTCCTTCTGTTTGTGATGTGCTTTCTGTATTTGAACTAGTCACTCGGTGAAAGTACTGCTCAGCTGTCTCCCTGTTGCAGCTCATGCTTATTCTCACTTACTTCAAACACCCCCGCCAGCGTGGATATCAACTTGCCTCTACTCGCACCTTCTTTCCATGTCAGCAGTCGAATATGAAAATGGTAAGTTGATGAAAATCTCGGTGGGGACGTAAAAAGGTAATCTCACACATTAGAACGAGAAAACTAGGCAGGATATTGTGCCGGAGGACATGCAATCTTCATAAAATTGTGCCCTATATAGAAGCTCCAGAGCATTACCAGTGTTCAATATAAAATCATTTCTTGTCCAACCACGTCCCCCAATGCTGGTGGAGAAGATTCTGAGGTAGCCAAGTCTTGAGCAATACGCCGCTGAATGGCAACAATGGTGATAAAGTGAGGAGGGCATATCTCTCTTCATAGCCTGATAAATAATGCACATGAATCACATGAATAATTTTTTATCCCTTAATGGATATTGTATGCTCAGAAAAGATTTCCAGACCCAGCTTAAAAATTCACCACGTGAAATGGAGCATCACTATATGGCAAGGATTTTAAGAGGCAAGTATGAGAAATGCACTGGGGAGTGACAGTGTGTGCCAAAGCTTTTTTTTTCCTGACTGAGATTGACATGAGAATACATAGGCATGGCAGTCTTTCCAATACAGTCCCATGTCAAACCCATTCCAAAGGGATTACAGTGGTTCGGGCATGTCTTTAGGCCTTGGCCAGAACTAAATATTCCAATACCATGATACATACTAGCTGGATGCTAGACTGCTATGGCATTCCTGCTCTAATGAGAATGTCCATAACTCAGACAGTGATGGATTTTTTAATAACAGTCCTGTCTTGCGGCATTTGCCATCCTAAATTCTTCCATCCTGCCCCTGTATTATTAAAACTAAACTGCATCTTGTCATGCGGAAAAATACATGTGAAATGAAAACACCAGAGGACGAATATTTGTTGCACCATAAATGGAAATGCTGTAAGTGATTATGTCCTGTTTAAGATAATGTGAGCCTGCAATTTTAAGTTTATGTGAGCATGCCTTTCACACAGCTCAAATTATCATGGTTCTCCAGCTGCACTTGGATATGATTACACCTGAATGCAAGAAAAGAAATGCATCTTGTGTTGTGAGATGCAAATCTATGGTAGAGAGTAGAAGGGTTGCTACCTGCCTCCACTGTCCTTCCATACAATATGCATATACTATCAAAGGGTGAAAATCAAGCATGAAAGTTTAATGAAAGCATAGAATGGAGGGCAGCACAGAAAGTGAGGTAATTTCTGGAAGGTGGTGCAGAATTGTTTTAGAAGAACGTGTGGAAAGATGGAAACCTGGAAAAGCAACAAGAACGATAGCTAAAGGTCCTGGGATTAAAGGTGCTAATTTAATAGAGGCAAACCATGCTGATGCAAATTGTCATGCAAAACAATGTGCAGTTAGAGAAATGCTGGTTTATGTGCGTTTCACTTCAGCTTTGACGCTCATGGTAGTAAAAGAAATGGCAAAACTTCACAAATATTAATATTATTTAATGGCAGACACTTTTATCGGAAAACAAAAACTTACCAAGTAGGCAGAACCCAGTCCAATCATATAGTTGTTAGGGGAGCAACAAGAAGACAAGATGCAATACGCTGCAAGACTTCTACCAGAGGTTTCTACCAGATGATCAAAAATAAGTGCAAGACAGCTATGGAAAGAACAGAGAGAGCCACATCCAAACATGTGTGCGTACACACACACACACACACACACACACACACAGACTATAGCTTACAATAGTGTGCCGAGTAATCCATATAACCACAAGCTACAAGAGTCATCAATCATATCCACACCTAACAAAAGAGAAAACATCCAGACAGGCACTGCTTTTCATAATATTATATTTATTTAACAAAAAAGCTAATTAATGGTTTTATATTCACTGAATGCACGATACTTTCTTGCATGCCACTAAATATGCAGTCATTTCAATTTTCTTTATTTCTTTATATCCATTTTCAGATGCTGATTTTTGAGACCTCATCTCAGCCCAAAGCTATTAAAAATGGAAAAAAAAAAAAAAATCGACGGCGGGTCTGCATGCACAGCCATAACCGAGGTCAAACTAACCTCCAGAGCAAATGGAGGACCTATTAAGGTGCTGATGAAACCTTTATTGGACGGAAGATCTCACGTTGATCCAATAAAAAAAAGGCCTCTGACTTTATGAATCCTATTTAACACAAAGCATACACAGCATTGTTTCCAATCTAGGAGTAATTAAGAATTAATATCCTCTCAATTAAATTCATTACAGTGGCCCTGCTGGCATGTAGATTCAAATGAACCCAGTAATGACCGCTTGGGCAAACTGTTATTATAAAAGGTAATATTTCTATTGCTTTTGACAGTGATGTAATCCACACCATCACTGATGTAAAGTTCAGGTCCTGCCCACGTGAAAGCCTATTTTAAAACCAGCTTGCCCCCTGATTTACCTTCACAAACGCACACAGCATCCTTTCCAGGGCTGGTGTTGCTAGGCAACTGAAGACACTCATGCTGGACGACCTGGAATTATTCTGTGATATGGGAGAAGATGCCGTTCGGCACATAATAAAAGCCAGAGGAGGAAATTAACACATTTGAAATTAATAATCACAAATTGCATATTAGATCAGGGTCAGTACTTTTTGTGGTGTTGTGTGAAAATGCAGTGCAATGCTATGTAAAACTTATAGCACTCTCCTGGAAGAGAATTCCATATTCATAGATCTATCATACATGTGAAATGGAGCAGAGCACTTACAGTACGTGTAGCAATGCATAGGAATCAAAGTTTTAACAGTCAAGACATGATCATTTATAAGAGGAATTCGATAAGGTAAAAACAAGTAAACTCAGCTGGACATATAAGGCTTTCGTAGTCGCTTTGCTAGCATTATTAATCATGGCCCACCTGGGACATAGCACAGATATGAAGGTCCACTATGATTTTGAGGGTTTCTATTAGCAGAAATAGTGTATATATTTCATAATATACTTATGGAATTCAAAAGTATGTTTTCATTAGTGTATAATTACCTCTAGCTATGAATCATTGTGTTTCCGTAAGCTTAGAATGAGCCACCTCTACATAGCCACCACGTTGCAGTGCTACTGTAGCCCAGAATGGACAAACCTCCAGTGAGCTCCTTCTGCGTTTTGCCTTTTTTTTTTTACAAATGCCAGTGTAAATACAGAAGGAAGCACTGGAACGACAATAAAGAAGAAGAAAGGAAGACAAGGAAAGAGCTATAAGAGTGTTTGCTGGTGCTGGCTAACAAGTCTGAGAACCCAAATTTTGATAAATGGAGGATCATACTTATTATTTAGTGCAAGAAAAAACAAGGGAGTGTGAATGTACGTACTTGGACGTATCCTACAGGCACCTGACAGCCACTGTATATTCTAATACATGCTTGGAAAGGGGGGAGGGGGTATTCAGATTCAGATGGTTTAATCCTACATAGTGGGCCTTTAATCTTGCAATAAGTGTAAATACTGCTTTATATCTTTCACTTATAGTATATATGGCAGACATAAATAAGGAATAAAACATAGAATGTAAAATAATCCAGTTAAGGTATACTCTCCACCACCTAGCCATGAATTTCCCAGTAACAGTACACCTCATTATGTTTTCCTCCTTATTTTATCCACACTGTTTGTGTCTTTGGTCGGTCATTCCGACTACAGCTGGCTTTGTAAGAAAATCTGTTGCTCTGAGACACTTCTCTTAATGTTGCTCATCTCAAAAAGCATTTGTTTTTTTATGGCTTTCTTCAAAATGGACATAAAATTAAAAACAAAATAAGACAGACAGTTTACTGTATTCTAAACTTCTTCCAGTGACCTCTGTTTAGCTCCTGTTCTCTGAATGTTGGCACCTCCTGAAGGAGAGCTTCTGGCAGGACTGGGGCAGGACCTGGGGAGGAAATGGAAGTAAACAAGAGTCCATGATATTTTGCACCTAATTATATCATACATAATTCCCGATCAAGTCAAAGCTGAGGTTATAGGCACACATGATAATAATTTCTTAATAAAAACATTCATTAGAGTGGCATCGTCAATTCTTCATCAAAGTCTTCATAAGAGAACTGGCAAAGGCTACGTCCAAATGTATACATTTTTACTTTTAAAACGGCATTTTAAAATATCCATCTAGACGAGCGTTTTTAACGCTGCCTCAGAAATAATCTCTGTTCATGCATGAAAATGCATATCAAATGACTATTCATATACATTGGCCATGTGTGTGCTGGTATAAACAGGAAACACATTGTCTACTCTGTAGTTGGTTGCTTAGCTGCAGATCGCTCAAGTAATAGCTTGCCTCCTGTGCATGTAGGCATTATAAAATGCAGAATTTAACGGCATTCTAACATAACATCACAGCAACAAATTGTAATTTGTTATCCATGCTGCACTCACCACTGGTAGTCAAGATTGATGCTGTTTGTTTATTTTCTGAGAAGTGTCAAGTGATACGAGTGTGACGAATCAGGGAAGGATATATCGTGACTGATAAGGCACAATCAGGAAGCCAACGTGGGTGTCTGCGTCATCGTTTCCAAAAGCCTTCGTTTTCCCTTGTCCAAACTAAAACGCTAACTGGAGTTCCAAAAGTCTCTTTTCTAAGGGTTTGAAAACTCTGGAGTAGTATGGACACCAGGCATAAAATTATTAAGCCCGGTCACCTGACACAAACATATTTTGTGTCTAGGCTATTATTTTTAATTTGTACTTGTGCAGCAGACAAGTTCAACTATCAGAAACAGAAAACAACCCCATACTTTTTATTTATGTTTGTGAAAGTTTTCATTTGGCATATAGTTACATTTAAACTTAATGCACTTCATGACACCTTAACTGTGTCTGTAACTATAGCGCATGCTTCCAGATGTTACACTACACATGTCATGATAGATTATTTTAATTAGGCGAAATAACTAATGTGTTGTCAGAAACAAGAACACACAGGTATGTGGAAACATGGATGAAACCAAAAAGTTCACTACAAAGCTGTCATATAATACCTCATTGTTAAACCTATAAAGAGAAAATAATCCTAGCAATAACCCAATAACAGAAGTCCAGGTGCGTAGCTGTACTCACTCCAAGAGATATTTAAAGAAATATTAATTATATTTCACTGCAAATAAATTAAGTTGTAATTTGTTTATTTTTTTATTTTTTATTTCTTAAGTGATCTTACTTGCCTACTTGCTTTTTCTTTTAATCAGGATTAATCAGGACCACTAAAGTTCAGAAAACCTCAATACCGTCTTATATGAAGGCTCAACTTTAAATAAACAAAATGATAGAAAAGTAACATAAGTGACTATAAATGACTTGACATAAAATGACTATAAACTGAAAATACTTAAACTGAAATTGGAGTGGAGGCAGAAATAAGTCAACATCACCCTCTGGTGTTGAACATACGCTAGTGTCATGTCTTTAGGCACCTAATTGCTTTATATTGAATTCTGTAGTCAAATCCCTTTCCATCTTCACTGAAATGTTTTATCTCTGTTTTTTTTTCATTTCTTTTCTCCAGCAAGTTTCTCAGCACCTTACGTATCAAACAGTTCTCTGCCTTCCTCAGCTGAGACAGAGATAAAAGGATCTGGTTGATATGAACATAACCTGACAAGACGGCCAAAGAAAGCTTTGAAGCGATACAGCCTTCGTTGCTGCCTGCTATCTTTGATATTCCTGAATGAAATAGATGGTGACTTCTTACTCAGAAGAAATGCTCTTTTGACTTTTACTTTTTGCCTGGAGATGAATATCGATCCTTGTATTCTGCCTTTTACACAACCTCCTGAGCATACAAAATATTTTCCTTAATTTTTCATGCAAATCATTTAACAAGTAAAAATACTGCTTTGTCTTTATTTTAAAATGCTTGACTGTTCAATCAGTAGACTGATTTAACTTTAACTAAGCTTTAATTAAGGCCAGCCACCATACAGATATGACTGCTAACCCTGCTCCTAACCTTAACATTTGTGTTTTTTAATGGTGTGAACCCATAGGAACTTGCAAGTACGAGAACTGGAATTCATTTATTTACTGGTTTAGTGGTTTAGTGTGCGTATGTGTATAAGATTTATAGGGATAAATGCACTGTCCAATACTTTCATTAATCCATCCATCATCCATTCATTTTCTATGCTTATTGAAGGTCCAATCCCCATTGACTCCAGGCGAGAGGCAGGGTGCACCCTGGACATATTGCCAAGCCATTGCAGGAACAAACAACCATTCACACCTATGGGCAATTTAGAGAAGCCAGTTAACCTAATCCACATGTCTTTGGACTGTGAGAGGAAACCGGGGAACCTGGAGAAATTCTACACAGGGACAGGTAGAACATGCAAACTTCGCACAGAAAGGCCCGAGTCGAACCAAGGGATTGGGCCTGGAACCTGCTTGCTGTTTGCTACCCTCATTAATTCATTATCCTGGTCATCGTCACAGTGGATCTGGAGCCTATCCTGTGAACACCCGACACTTGAACCTGGGTGCAGTCCACCTACCTGCATATTTTTTGACATTTGGGAAAATTGCAGGGCCAAGTTGAAAAAACGTACAAATACATGGGAAACATGTGAAACTCCACACAGACAGCAACCTAAACTCAGGACCAAACTAGGATCCCTGGAGCTGTAAAGCAGCAACACTACTATACATTCTATCCATTTCCTTTCTTATCTTCAGTAACAGCTTCATCCCAATCATAGTTACAATGGCTCCACAACACGAGGTGCAACACAGGTCTGTCTATTGCAGTAGTTTAATTTAACACAAAATATGTTTCTGCTGCCTACATGCAGAGGGGTCAATTTTCACATCAAACACTGAATTTCATTTCATTCAGAATGAAAGTGGCATTCGATTGCTTTTCTTAGCTGACGTTCAACATTGAGCATTAGAGCGTTCAACATTGGCTCAGAGTTGCATGAGCCAACTCGTATGAAGTGTTAGGTTAAAATGAGAGTCGTTGGGTTTAGTCATCTTAAAAAAAATTTATCTTGCAATTGAAATTCGCACACTGTGTAATTAGGTTTAACAGTAAAAAAGGCTTTTTGCTTAGAGAAGAATAAGAGACAAAAAGAAAAGAAGTAAACGTGTTTATTTAAAGGCAGTGTTATTTTACTCGAGAAAAAGTACAATTAGCGCTTCTGAAGGCATTACTGGGAGATAAGAACGTTTGAGCATACATGCCCGGACTGGATGCAGGCAAAATTCCCTGAGTTCCTTCTTCAGTTCCATCTTGTCTTGATGTCCTTGAGCACCTTTCTTTGTCTGCGTATCTAAACCCTTGTTTCTTTACAAGCCCTGGGTCTCCAATAGCATTTTACCACATTGTTGGTGTGAGTATTATGTTCACACTGGGAGAATTCAATCAGATGTCTCTATGCCCAGTGATGGATTGGAGTCCCATCCAAGCTGTATTTCTGCCTCGTGCCCAGTGATCCTGGGATAAGCTTCACATTTATCGTGACCCTGACAAGGATAAAGCATTTACTAAAAATAAATGAATGAGTGATGTCAAGACACCAAACTTTGCCAGCCAACTGAGCTAGACTCTATTTGCTGGTGGAAAAGAAAAAGCATGTGAGACTGAAGAAGTTTACTTTAGTTTTCCTGACCAGCAGAATTGGATTGCCTCAAGGTTTTATGTAATCCCTATGCTGTACTCCGTCTAAACCAATCAACACAACAATTTCCTGCTGTTAAAATTTTAAACATTGCTGATGAAATTAGCCTCATTCAGAATGGAGATGAGTCAGCATACAGTCAAATCATGTCAAGTCAATGGCTTTTATTGTCATTTCGACCATATATGCGTGATACAGTACGTAGTGAAATGAGACAATGTTCCTTCGGGATCATGGGGCTACATATAAGGTGCACGTGTGCCACATAAAACAACACAGAACTACACACATGTACAAACATGTCCAGACATTACAAGACATTGCCAACAATACAGGACAGTACAATAAAAGACATTAAGACAGTGTGACATAAAGACAATGCAGTGCTAAGCAGTACACTGCAGTAATGCAGTAAGTTGTGCAAGTCATTAAAACGTAAACAGTAACATATTTGTGCAGAGGTAAGTGCCAGTCCAGAGATTTTGAGATTTTGGGGCAGACTTTGAAGGATGCAAGACTGAGACCTAACAAAAAAAAAATCAGTTCTCAAGACTTTGATTTAATTAGACTTATTTGCCATCACCCCTGTTAATATTCAAAAGGGACATTTCTGTAGGGGAGAGTGGGACTCGTTGGTTAAGGGGTTTGGCACACTCTACATCTCCAACTCCGTACATGGAATGCAACATAAGACATCTACCCTCTAGTACGAGTACTACAACACCATGTCTATGCATAAATAGCTGTACAGAAGCTCAGGTCATTTAAATTCCTGGAATCTACAATTTCCAGGGACATCAAATGGAAAATATTTTCACAATGGTGTCAGTTAGGAAGATTCAACAGACTTCCTCTGGCAGTTCAAGCTACTGCAACAACACTATAGCACGGTAACACAGTTCTACCCGGGCATTATAGAGTCTGTACTCGTGTTCACTGTGGACAACGAGCCTAAATCTCCACTATATCGATTTACATTAAAACTAACTGTAAGAAAATAATGATTTTAAAATGAAATAAAATAGTACTGATTCATCTGACTAAAAGTGTATTGATTCTGAATACGCTTGTAGCCTTTATGTAGTAAATGTGGCTATTATTTTATCCTTTTAATATGTAACCGTTTCATAACAAATTATGAAGCCACCTAATAATAAATGCTTCTTGGGCAGATCTCAGATTTGAGCTGGGTTGGCATCTGCTGTCTGTATAAAGCTGTCGCACATTTCTTAAGTTAAACTGGCACAGCTGGATCTTTTCAGTGCTTTGTGTTAAACTGCTGCAAATAGAATCACTGGGAAATTTCAAGGTTAATTAAACATCAAGCCAAGATACTTATAGCAAAACATAACATTTGCTTTGGAACGTGATCTTTCTTTCTTAGCATTTGCAGAATTAGAATTATTAATGCCTAATAGGATTTATGCTCGAGTTCTTTTCATCAGAATTGCAGCGCAGGCTAAACGCTGATCAGAGTAAATGGAGTCTTTTTGTATTCTATTAAGTATGCCAAATTATAAGCATGTCAGTAGCCTAATTTATAAAAAATGCTTGATGAATTTTAAGGCTTTTATTCCAGTGGGAAAATCTACAAATCTACATTTAAGTACATTTTCACTTAAATCCCATATTGTAAATATCAAGACTCTAGCGAGACCTAATCTGTTGCAAGTCACCAATGTGTTAGGTTGGACGTTAGCAAACTAACTAGAGGAATACTGTAAAAAGTCATCAAAAGGTATGAAGATTTTTAGGTTATCATCAGATACATTTCCAAATTCTCCTAATGAAATAAAGATTTGTTTCCAGGTTAGCTCATGTTAGCTAACTGACTAGCTTTTACAGTAAAATTATGAACATTTACAATGGACAGTGTGTTAGTAGAATTAGTCTTGACCATCATGCTCGTAATCCTGATATAATTAATTGTTCTATGTCAGTGTTTTAGAGTTGTGTGTTTTTCTTACAACTCAAAGCTAGATCAAATAGTATTAGAAATGTGGTAACATATACAGTACATGCTAATATACAGTTTTCAGTAAAACACTGGGTTAATTATATTTACTCCCTTTTATCAGCATCCTTTGAAAATGTGGTATGACTGATACTGGAAGGTCATATGAATAATCTAATTGTGGTTCTACTACTAAGTGGAGGACCACCTCCAGTAGAAACAGTGTCATCTCATGGAACATGCAGAGAGTTGATGAAGCAAGACACAAATGATTCAGATCAATATGATTTTTATTGTAGATCGGTGCACAAGCAGACAACATCAAAAAAAGAACAAATCCATAATTATTAATCAAATGCACATAAGCGTAGGTCAGAACCAGGAAACATGGAGCTAGCAAACAGGCTTAGACTTAATGATATGAAATGCATGATAAGACCTTGCACTGAAACTAGGACACATTAGCGTATAAACGGACTTTAACTAAAAATCAGGTGAGTGCTATGTCTACACAATAGGGCAATAAACCAATAACAAGACAGGGGTTGAGACAGGACACAAATCAAAACAGAATGCACATGGACAGTGATCAAAGCAAAAAACATGGAAGCGCTGTTTGTGCTGGGAGGCCCGACGCATGCCGAGAAGGAGGGATCACATGACAACATCCTTACTGAGTAACAATAACACATTTGTCACCTCATGACTGTGTCTTCACATGGGTAGTCTGTATGTCCTCTGGCCATTCTCATCAACCTGTGCCATGGTGGCCTTCTTGCTTTACTTTGATAGGATACACATCGGCAAGTCATTTGGTGACTGGTTAGTAACATGTCCTGTACCCCGCCAGACAATAACAGATGGCACTTACAAGTAGTGCTGACACTACTCTGATTTCTACAGAGGATAAGAATCACACAAAGTGCTGATAATGCTCTCTGTAGTAACTGAAAACCACTTAAACTCACCACAGTGCACATTAGGTGCAATGAAGCATTTTCTGTAAAGCTATATTCTGTAAAGCTGTAAAATCTGATGAAGGTAGACCAAAACATCCAAAAAGGACACTCCGTGTAGTGTTGCCAAAGAGGTCACCATAGCACATGTCAAATGCCATTTATTGGAAGAAGGCTTCTCTTTACCTGGGTTTAAGTATGGCTGTGCAATCATTTCTTTTACCCAATGGGATAACTGGTCTGTAAACAGCTGAGCACCTTTATGGTGCTCTCAAAACCATGTATATACTTAGCTACTCAGTGACCAGCAGTCACTTCCATATGGCACTTGTAAGCCTTAACTGGAGACAGGACTGGCCTGGGCACATTCTTATCTATGTTATCCTTAGCTGTATTATGTTTTTGTGGTGCCAATATCTTTGGTAGAAATGGTGGATGGACTTGATTGAACTCCAGTCCCTAACATAGACAATGCATGCTGAACAATAATTCATGCAATTTACTGACTTCATCTGGCTGTACTGATGGCCAGCCCCAAACCTGTCTTAACTGAAAAACATTTTCTGCCTGAATCTGCCATTAGCTCATGGCAAGTTACATAAATTGCATAGCAATTTGTGTCCAGATCCCATTGAGGGACCACTATATGGAGTTCACAGATGTTGTGCATCATTTAGAAAAGTTTTGAGTAGTTTATGCACAAATATATAGCTGTAGATTTGGCACCAATACATCCTGACCCAAAGCTACCCCATTCTAGGCAGCTTGAGGGAACAGAATATGGACCTGCCTACTCACAGAGCTTGCTTGCTCACCTGAACATCTTGACAGCTTGCCATTTTGTGCCGCCTTGGTGGTCGATGTAAAACCATCAAATGACAGATGGCTGATAGACAGATAGACAGATAGTCAAGGCCATAAATACTGGTTAAATCTCATTGGAATTAAGTCATGAAAAAAAGTTAATGTCATCCAGGTTTTTAGAAAACAAAATGCATGTGCACTTTTATCATTGACTTCCAAACACAATTTATATTTGCACACAAGGTTATGGATATCAGTTACTTCTAGATTGTCGCATTTTCTAATTCCTGTAGGGAAGATTTCAAGGACTATTAAACTGAAGCGCTTTGGCTTCTGCCACCCAGTAACTTAACAAAAGGTTCTCAAGGGGACATCTGTTTACCACACAGCAAAGCATACAGGTTTTATATCAAGGGACAGCAAATCTTCATTAGAATGTTATAATGGAAAAAAAAATGTTTAATGATTTCATGGTAAAACGGAATCTGAAGAAAGTATCAAGGTTTTTGAGCATGTCCGGGACTTTTGCCTCATTTTGTGCCTTTTGTTAAACGGAAACTGTCACATTTGGCCATTTTAACCATTTTGTGTAATACTGTATGCTTTGGAGGGCAGCACGGTGGTGTGGTGGTTAGCACTGTCGCCTCACATCAAGAAGGTCCTGGGTTCGATCCCCGGGTCACCCAGGGTGCCTTTCTGTGTGGAGTTTGCATGTTCTCCCCGTGCAT
>JAQQZR010000002.1:7993659-8006392 GCA_030068235.1 Notoglanidium macrostoma
AGATGCTGGGATTGGCTCCAGCTTCCCCGCGACCCAGACGGATAAAGCGGTATAGATAATGGATGGATGGATGTATGCTTTGAAAAAAATCTTGATATTTACCATATTTAGGTGCCAGAATATGATATGCACTCTACTGCTAATGAATCCACTGTATCAGCAGTGTAAGTAAACTGTAAGCAACAACAACAGGTCACCAATCAACAACAGGCTTTAGGATTGTCCAGAAGCAACACTATGTCTCTTAATGTAGACAGAACTGAAGAGATTATTGTTGAGTTCAGGAAGACCTTCAGAGATGACTCAAGATTCTAGACATATTCGTATGTATAGTACATTGTGTATTTCTACCTATGTATTTAGTACATTTACACCTTAGATTCTTCTTAAGATAGTTCTTATGATGAAATGATACCATAAGTGCAAAAGTCAAAGATCCACTTGTGAGAGCTTTATTCAAAATAAAAGCTAATAATTGTGGAAGGCCCTGCTGGAGACCAGCCATCTTCCAAAGAGTGTGAAGGCACTGGCAGGGGTGGACAAATCACTAGCCACTTGAGACAGACAAAGCATTCACATAACTCTCCTGCTAGCACAAGCGATGACACAGTTAAAAACATCAAGATGCTAGTCAAACTTGAGTAATATCTTTTTTTGTGCAGTGAAAGAACAGAACATTTAGCTGTTAGCCAACAATTTTGTGCTGACTCAAACACAATGCTTATGCAGAAATTCTGTTAAAAGTGGATCATAGCATGGTTACATCCAGTCATAACTTCTCCAGAAATTAATATAATAGGTGATTCATCTGTGCTAATTAACTTCTATGTTATTACATTATGCTAGCTACCATTTATAACCTAGTTAAATAGGTTTCTGGGCAACCAAAACCAGGCAGCACGGGCGCTTTCACTTGTGTGAGCAAGCAACTGAGTTCATGATCTGTCCACCTTTTGCTAGCATTCAAGAATTCAATGGTTAACATAAACATATTCAAAAAGAAAGTTATTCAGAAGCAACATCCATAGCCTGGAGGCATTATTTTGTTGGAATCCTATCCTAACAATTCTGTTTACCTTAAATTCCATGATTCCAAACTGTTCATGCTGTAACACACATAAGAGACACAAGAGGTCAGGATAGATCTACTTTTTAGCTCATGAATATTTTCCTTACCAGAATTACATTGATTTTAAATTCAAATAACCGCTTGCCAAGAACTTGATGACTGTCAATGCAATCAAGTAACTCAAGGTTTAGTATTACTATATATTTTTCTGAAATGTTTATTAGTAATATTATAATCATTCCACAGTAATCATGGGACTACCCTATAACAGCAATCAATCAATCCAGTGGCCCAGATGACCATTTATCATCCACCATTTATCATAGTCGTAATGCAGACACTACGGCACAACAACCCCAGCATACTAAGTATACCGAGTTTGGAATAAGGTGGCCGTTACAGCCCAAGCAAGGTCAACAGTCTTGCAATTTAAAGTAGCCAATCAACCTAATCCATGGCTCTGGTCCTTGGAAGGAAACCCACACATGCACAGGGAGAACATACAAACTCCACACAGAATGGCACCCTGGTTCACCCAGGGATCAAACTTCCGGTGATCGTTACTGTGAGGGGATAGTGCTAACCACTACACCACTGTGCGACCACCATATAGCATAACATAAAAGTACATGAAATACATATTATATACTAGTTAAATTAGTTAAACTACACTAATTTTATTAACATGACATAATATTAGTAGTTATCTTTATTAAAATAATTTATTTATTTATTTATTTATTTATTTATTTATTTATTTAGTTAGTTAGTTAGTTAGTTAGTTAGTTACAGACAGTCTGTCTCTGTGGTGGGTGTGTACAAAGTGTAGTGTGTGGATATTGTAGAATATACTGACCAACATATTGTCAAAAGAAAGCAAAATATAGGGCACCTTGGCTGAAACTTTCAAAAGCATCTTGTCGCACTTTTGTGCTTTCAGCCCACTTCCATGAAAAATAAATGAAAGGCTACTGGCAGTTGACCATTAACACGTCTCTTCTCCATAGCAACTGATGGATGAAAAAAAGAAATATGTGACAAATCTCTGATCCAACACTCCTTTTTGGTCTCTGTGTGAAACAGTGACTATTGATGCAGACGTTTGGGATCCACATGTATCTTTCTGATGAAATTTCTTGTAGTTTGGAAGCATCAGGCAGGGAGTTGGCAGTTTCTCATGATTACAGTATATAGCTGCACCATGAGGCATAATAAACCTTTTAATATTGCACATTAAACTCTAATAAGCCTCTTGAGGAACTAGACAAGGAGAGGGAACATATAAAATAAGAAAAAGAAATGAACTTTTTTTTTTAAATCATTGTAGTCATTAATGCATTTATTTTGGATTCTGTATTTATATATTGAATATGGAATTGATTGTAAGATAATAGTTAGTGATATGGGTGCCACATACGAATGATCAGCGTACTTTTAGCTATAGATGTACCACATAGGCTCATGTAGTCCTCTGGACAGGAATAGGATCTTGTAGTCTTCTTGAGCAGAAACTTATGACAAATAGAATTTGGACAGATTCAGACATTGCAGTCCTCTGGACTGGACTGCAGCAAGTGATTGTAAGCATTATGATGATAGTAGTAAGATCCAGAAAGAGTGACTGAAGTAATAGGAATACACTGTTGGACTCCAGCCAACTCCAACTGCACACCATTATCAGGTAGGTGGAGAAGGAGAAGAAGGAACAAGGCTTACATGGAAAAATGCTTTGCCTCTAAAAGCTCTGGATGGCTTTTACAAGTTGCATGCTGTGCTTTCCAGGACAAAAATGCTTTGCACTCCTCTTGATGTGGCTTCGGCGCTTGTACACGTTGGAAGCCAGTGAGACCTGAATGAAATGGTTCAGACGAAACTCGGAATTATCAGTGTAATCTTTGAGGAGGTGGACAGGTTCAAGTAAGAGCACATAGAGATAATCTGTAATTTCTGATTTATGATTCCCAGAGCACTCTTTATCAGATAAAGTATGATCGGGAAAGTGATGTTCACTCTTGTCCATTAGTTCAAGTCTTGCAGTGGAATGGAACGAGCCTAGTCACATACATCACTCATATTCACTGAGGAGTGTTCTATTCTCAGGTATTACTTTTTTTTCGCTCTCATTCTTCAGTCATTTGCCCAAAGGAACAAATTACAATGATTTCAAGTTATAATCCCCAAATTTGACTTATTATTATTGGTATTGTGTGGATTAACACATTCATATTTCAAGAATGACTCTTTGGCTGTTGTACACTTAAATAAAAAATAAAAAAAACACCTACTAGTCAGGATATAAATATTAATATACGCTGGAGTACATCTGTCACTGCAGATCTTTTGCTCAAAAAGTAAAGGCATTTCATCAAACATTATTTTCTCTTGGAAATTCCACCTATCCATCCTTCCTTTATACCATTTATCCATAAAGGCCATGGAGAAGCTGGAGGTAATCCCAGTTGACTTCAGGTGAGAGGCAGGGTACACCAGGGTAGGTCGCCAATCTTTCACAGGACTAACACAAGACAAACAGCCATTCACACACAGTCACACCTATAGACAGCAAAGTAATCAATTGACCTAATCTTCGGGCAGTTAGGAAACTGAAGCCCCCAGAGGAAACCCACCCAAGCACAGGGAGAACATGCAAACTCTGAACAGAAAGGCCCCAGTAAGCCTGTAGGTTTGAACCCAGAACCTTCTTGCTGTAAGGTGACAGTTCTAACCACTGCATCAACATGCCTCCCTTATAGGAAATGAAGGGGAAAAAAAAACAAAAAACACTTTAATAAAATGTTGAAGGGATGTTCAGTGCAAGGCATGCTGCTTATATTCTCCATTTGTTATCCTAAGGCTTGTTGATTTTTCTCCTTATCTGATTAATTAGCTCCTGGACCACACATCATTAACTTTGCTACTTCATCCAGTGCCAGTACTGCAGAAATGGCCATTTTAAGTTGCCAAACCTATTTATTTACTTCCCTTGCTGGCTTTAGCAGTGCAAATGAGACACAGGCTTACACTGATCAAGCCCCTACCAACACATTTACATTATACATTCAAAAATGCTCTTAAAGAGAAGTGGGCAAATATTACATTGTAACCTTTTAGTTGAAAAGCACTTGTTATTTAAAAAAAATATTCCTTCTACTCTTCATTGTAAAGTTGAAAACAATTCAGTTCAGTTAACCTTAAATTCACCTTTGAAAACCTGGAGTTTGTTTTTATTACAGTTTATTCACTATTTTTGCTACAGACAATAGCAATTAATCAGAGAAACAACTGTACCAGTCAAAAGTATGGACACACCTTCTAATTTAATATTTTTTCTTTCCTTTTTACTTATTTGAGTAGTTCTTTACATAATATGGATTACAACCATTGTTGAATAGAGCTTTTTTGTACAACACTTACTGGACACAACTGATGGTCTCAAACACATTAAGAAGGCAAGAAATTTCACTAATTAACTTATGACAAGGCACGCCTTTTAACTGAAAAGCGTTTCGGGGCGATTCCCTCATGAAGCTGGTTAAGATAATGCCAATAGTGTGCAATGCTATCATCAAGCTAAATGGTACAAATTAATTGAAAATAGAATAAGGACAACATATCAAATGTTGAAAATGAGAAATGTTATTGAAAATATATGTTCATTTCGAATTTGATGCCAGCAACTCATAAAAAAAAAAGTTGCATCACCTCTTCTTTTATCAACACTCTGTAAACCTTTGGGAATGGAGGAGACCAATTCCTGGAGTTTTGAAAGTGAAATGATCCATTCTTGCCTGAGGATTTCAGCTGCTCAACAGTTCAGGGTCTCCTTTGACGTATTTTTCATTTCATGATGCGGCAAATGTTTTCAGTGGGTAACAGGTCTGGACTGCAGGCAGGTCAGTTTAGCACCCAGAGCCTATTGTAATATGTGAAGAAGGTGAAGTCCTTCCCTGAAAAAGACGTTGTCTGGATGGCAGCATATGATACTCCAAAACCTGTATATATCATTCAGCATTAATGGTGCGTTCCCAGATGTACAAGCTATCCATGCCATGTGCACTAATGCACCCCATAATATCATGGAAACTGGCTTTTTAACTTTGCGCCAATAACAAGCTGGATGCTCCCTCAATTCTTTAGCCCAGAGGATGCGGCATCCATGATTTCCAAAAGAATTTCAAATCTTTATTCATCAGACCACAGGACAGTTTTCCACTTCACCTCAGTCCATCTTAAATGAGCTCGGGAAAAGAGAAAGCGGCAGCATTTCTGGATCATGTTTATATATGTTTTTCTTTGCACTTTAGAGTTTTAACCTGCATTTGTGAATGCAGTGACAAACTGTGTTCACAGACAATGGTTTTCGGAAGTGTTCCTGAGCACGTGCCGTGATTTCCGCTACAGAATTGTGTCTGTTTTTAATGCAGTGCTGCCTGAAGGTACGAAGATCACAGCCATCCAATAATGGTTTTCAGTCTTGTCCCTTGTGTACAGAGATTTCTCAGGATTCTCTGAATCTTTTATTGATATTATGTACCATGCATGATGAAAGCCCCCAAATTCTTTGCAATATTAGATTGAGGAACATTATTCTTAAATTGTTGCACTATTTGCCGACACAATCTTTCAAAGAGAGGTGAAGCCCTCCCCATCTTTACTGCTGAGAGACCCTACCTCTCTGGGATCCTCTTTTGATACCCAGTCATATTACTGATCTGTTGCCAATTAACCTAATTAGTTGTGAGATGTTCCGCCAAGTGTTTTTTTTTTCGTTGTTTTTTTTTTTTAGCATTACACAACTTTTCCTGTCTTTTGTTGCTCCTGCCCCGACTTTTTTGACACGTGTTGCTGGCATCAAATTTAAAATGAGCATATGTTTTTCATAAAACAATAAAAAGTATCAACATTCGATGTTGTCTTTATTCTATTTTCAATGAAATATGGGTTTACATAATTTGCAAATCATCACATTCTCTTTGTATTTACATTTTACACAGTGTTCCAACTTTTTGGGAAACAGGGTTGTAGCAAATGCACTTGCATCCATCTGAACACCCATAGGCATGTTAGTCTTAAAGTAAGGTGTAGTCACGTGCATTGTTGGTGCATTGCTATTTTGAGGCAGTGAAAAGTGATTGCGCGTTTGACCAACAAAAACCTGGTTTGAAGTCAATGGTGCAGAATTTCACTGTTAGTTGGCGATAAGGGCGCATTATCAAAATAGCAATATGAGTCTTTATAGGCATGTATGCTCAACATGCACAGCTGTGCTTATTACACAACAGGGATGTGGAGCAGAGCACAAACATGCAGAAGATTAAAAGGATTATAATATGAAAGATTATTTCATTATTGGTGGTATCCTCCTGTTGATGCTTTCTTTCCTATTACCTGCCAAATCTGCAATTATAATAGCACTCGGCCAAGGTGCAAGCACACCTGACTTTTAATAGAAATGGAAGATGACACCCTGAGTGTTTTATTGCATGTTATGCCCAAAATACACCCAAGATTAAATAAGAGATGATGTACAACCGTTTTGAACCATGCAGCTGGTTCTGTGGGCATTTTCTTCACCAGTTAAACAAGCAGAAGTGGATTTGGACATGCCCTAAAGGCACTTGCCCCATGCACGTCAGACCATCTACTTAGATCATTAAATTAAACATGTAAGTGTTATAGACATGATATTTGTTTAATATTTTATGAAGGTTAGAAGGTGGTAGCGCAGTTGTTTAATAACAGTCACAATGTGCTGTGCCATGCAGAAATAGGTATTTGTGTGTGTGTGTGTGCACACGCATGTGTTTCTGAACACTTACATAAAGGTTAAAATTGAAGTCTAGTGAGTTTCTGCACTTGCAAGGAGCCTGACAGCCTTGAGGAGGCATACCACAACCTGACAGAGCTAGTGAGTATGCTCACCACCGTGCACCTGTAGAAGTCTGGAAGGAGCTGGGTTGACAGATTGAATTTTCTGCCTCCTTGGGAAGTGGAAGCACATTTTCTGAAATGGTGGGAGATGTATGAATTCAATGTAAAGGCTTGTGATATGAACTGCAAGAAATTATAGAAATTCTCACTATATCCACAGATGTATTTTCAATGTTGAAATTGTGCAGACCTTATAGATCATCTGCTAGTCATCAACAGCATGACTATCCAAATAAAGTGAAATTAAGAAGAGGGCAAGTTGATAGTTATTTCACCATATTGCCTGGTTAATGTCTCTAATACCACTACATGTGAAGCCCCTGTATTTACAGGGTGCATGATGGAAGTGTGGTCTGTCTGCCTGACAGACTGGGGTATCTGAGTTAGAACATCCAAAATTCAGTTGCAGAGTGTGTTCTACAGAGTCCTGAGCTTCCGACTGGCTTTGAGGGGGTAATATTATTCAAATCTTACCCAAAGAAATCTTCTTACATAAAGGTTCTTTCTTCAACTAGGCTAGTACTCTGTAGGTAGAGAAAAAGAAAACATCTGTGTATCTGAGTCCTTCACAGTCACCAGTTCTCAACTCAGTTGAACACCTATGAGAGATTTTCCACTGATGTTCTAGTTAGCATTCTTCACCACCATCAAATTAAGAAATGAAGAGGATCAATTAAGGGAATATCTTTTGAAAGAACAGTGTCCCATGCCAGTGTCCAGCAGACTTCCAGAGACTTGTTGAATCCATTCCAAATTGCATTGTAGTTGTTCTAGTGGCTCGTGGTGGCGTGACAGCTTACTAAGACATATTCAATCCATTAATTTGACAGTCATCTGTAATAGCTTCAAACTACTATAAGAAATCTGATTATTGAATGACTCGTATATAGAATTAGAGCCAGGCACAACACCATGCAGCCATCTGTAATTAGCATTCAAATTACTAAGGCTGTAGCTCATCACACAAAACACCTCCTAAATGCACTCTGCATGAAGTGCAAATTGCACTGTGAAGTGGTGGAAATGGTCAACCACATAGCTGTCAAAAAGCCTGGGATTAAAGAGGAAATGCAAGTTCACTAACAAAGCTAATGTGTTAAATAATGCAGTTCTTATTAAATAAAGGGTCTTCTGTCAGAAATAAAAGATGTGGATGACATTAATATAACTAATATGCCATTTCATTACTTATTAGTTTTAATGAAAATAATGGAAATAGTAAGATGTTTGAAGGCTGCTGGGTTTTGCAGCAAAAAGAAGCAAGTGTGACAATAAAAGTCTCTAGAAGAACTGCGGCAGATTCTGTAAGATGCTCAGTAAAAGTTACCAGCCAATTTCCTTATAAAACTGCCCAAAGTGTACCTGAGATTACTGATGGTTATTTTTTAAGCAAAACATTGTCATACTAAATACTGACTGTTTAGTTCATTATTGTTTACAGCTCATTTTTTTCTATTTTATTATTGTAGAAATGTATATTTCATTGGGTTTGCTTTGTGGCCAGTACATAAAATTACATTAAGGTTTGTCCTCCTTTTTTATACATAACATGCAAGTTTTTTTTCCCACAGCTGACTCCAGTGTTTTAAGATTGCTAAAGACTATCACTATTATTTGCATGTTACTTGGCTGTCTTCTACTGATGGGTGGATTTCCAAAGCCTAAAGGGAGTTGATTTGAGGTTAACGGTGTTGAAGGTTGAAGTGGATCAAACTAGATGAGCATCTGGAGTCAGGTCTGCAAACATTATACTACATCCAAGTCTCAATTAAGTGGCTGCTCATGAAGCTGGAATGGTGGGGTTGAGAAGGCTTTTTTTGTGAAGAGACATGTTTAAACACAGCAGGACAGGAAATGGAAGAGAAATGCTCTGCAATTTTTAAAAAATCTGCACAACGGTGCTCAGTGTTGTTTTTTTAAGCAATAGATTTACTTGTACCTGACTGAATATGGTATAAAATGGGTTTATGAGTGTTCATGAAGTGAGTGAGTGCTGAGATGAGAGATGGGAGTAGCAGAGGTTCTTCGGGCAGATGGAATGGAATTGGATCCAGAGGGCAGGTGGCTGGGCAATTTGAGAGAATGAGCATTGTTTTACAACACAGTGATTAAAGTGACAAGACAGGATTTATTTGTGATACATTCATTTTATTCTCTTAGACACTGCCACTTGGAAAGTGGCTGACCATTCAAAAAGGTTTCTTTTGCACGTCCAATATCTGTACAAAGTTAAACATTAAAAACCTTTTCATCATACTTGTCAAAGGTGCTTTCGATCCAAATGAGCTCCATCTGCATGTAAATTCATCGCATCATGCGAGAAGCCTTGGATGTTTCTTGTTCCAGATGGGCTGCTTTGAAGATGAGAGAGTCTCAGACATTGGCAAAGGAACGTGCAGGAGGAATTGATTGAAAATCAGGCCTAGCTGTGGGGGCTGCTTGATCCAAACAAGTCATTGTCAGTCATACGGCTGGACCAATCGCTCACTGGATGACAACTCTTTTAGCGGAGATGTGTTTCTGCGTGGCTGTCAGAGCAAGAGCCACGAAAGCAATGACATTCCTCGAGGAAAGGGCAATGAAAAAAACCTGATCATAAAATGCGTTCAGCGTCATTGTGTTTCCTACCAATATCACTCTGTAGTCCGTACTGCTATGCAAGACATATGGGTTTAGGAGAGACTTTTGGCTATGCTACACTTTCTTCAAATATAAAATATCAAGAAACATATAGATGACTGAAATTGTTCTAAAGACATTAATGGTAAAACTGATGAATCTCCTTGGATGAGTTAGAAAATAGCTTTTAAATTAAAAGACCATTTACTATGACTCACTCCTACTCGACATTCATAATGTTCTGCATAAATATTGTACTATATATCATCCATCCACACACACACACACACACACACAGGCAATTAAACCTATTCTGCAAGTCTTTAGGCTGTGGGAGGAAACCAAAGCTCCTGGAGGAAATCCAGGTCGGCATGGGGAAATCAAGCAAACTCCTCACAGAAAGGCTCCAGTTGGGCATAAGGTTCCAACCCAGAATCTTCTCGCTGTGTGGCAACGGTATTAACCACTGCAAATAAAATTTGTGTAGTAGCTTTCCCAAAGACATAGTGTTTATGGTAGAGCTCTTTGACCTAGTGCAGTAATTTTACTCTGATTGGAAAAATGACACTTTGAAATGTAATGTCATCACATTTGGAAGTTGGAAGAAATGTATTTTTCTGTATGAAATTTCTTCATATTTAATTATGTACTGTCTTTTTCTATATACTAATCTCTATCTATCCATGAAACATGGGGACTTATTTCCTATTACTTGTGTATGGTTTGTTTCACACTGGTTGAGGCAGACATTAATATAATTTAAATGCAAAGAGATAGAGCATCTTTTATTTTTCACCATGGATATAAACACAAGTTATTTGCATGCTAATCGAAATTCATATAAACTGAAGAACATACACAGTTTGAATTCTCCTGTAATCTTAAATTTCCCCCATGGCCAGAAAATAGAGCATGAGGGGATCATTTATGCAATGGTAAATTAATAAGATCTTTTTTGTTCCCCCTCTTTAAGCAGTAAAACTTTTCAGGAAGTTGGATTACTTTGACTTGGGGCAATTTGGAGCTTTGCCATGTGAATTAATTTCCATCTAAATCTGCTACAAAGACCCCCAAACCCAAAAGTGGAATATTCTGTGGAAAGGAAATGTAGCAGGAGGCTGGTTAACTGGGGAAGTTTGCATCATGAGCCATCTGGGCCTAAACATCTTTTGATGGGAAGATTGGTATCCCAAGCCTAAAATCAAAGTGGCTCTAAACTAACAAATCCAAAAGTGCCATAAAACTGGGTCTTGTCCAGTTTTTGGTTTGGAAGAAAATCAGAGTGAAGTGAATGTGACTGACTATGAATGCTTTTCCTCTTTTCAAGGAAAATGAAAGACTCTAAAGGGAATCTCTCAAGCACTGAGCTCTACTCTCCCATCTCACAGCTTCTTGTTAGTTTTTTTCCCCTTCAAATGCAGCTTTTGTTTTGCCCACAGATGTGAACAATGAGCTGTGGGAAGCATACTGAATAATGGCAAAAAAAAATGTTTATTTATTAAATTTTTATTTTTACATTGCAATGTGCACTATAAGAAAAGGTATAGGTAAATTTTTAATTTAGTAGACCATACAGCATTCCATTTTTATAGCATTAAACATAAAACTGAAAATGAACAGTGTATTGTCACAGCAACCAACATACAATAGAGCTAAATAAAATGTTCCATGATGTCACTGATTGACACCAAGTAGTTTTCTTATTTTAGCATCGGTTTTATTATTGACAAATATGGGAAAATAAAACATCTGAAAAATAAAAAAATGGTATCAATGTATTCCTAAACACAACTGTTACAAAAGGTAAATAAAGCCCATATTGCACCTGATTTCACAAGTTTAGCTATAACCATTAGCTGGAAGTTAGACAGGACAACATGAGCTGTACAACGATTAGACAACAGAATTGAGTATTCCCTGTCATGATTCATAATATCTGGGACTCAGATGTGGAGAAATCAAGGTTATGTTGTCATTTATACTACTTATAGTATTATAATTATATACTATATATTATAGTAATAATTATAGTAATATTTTTTATTATTATTTCTAAATAGCAAACATACTTATTGAATGGATGCTTAAGAGTTTACATTATGACTTTCCTATTATGAATAGGAACACCTGTACACCCACTCATTTATAGAATTATCCAATTAACCAGTCATGTGACAGCAACTGTCCAGTTTCATTGAGTCTGTGCCTACTTTAGTGCATACTTTTCTGTTCACCATGGTTGTAATGAGTGATTATGTGGGTTACTGCAGCCTTCCTGTCAACTCAAGCCATTCTCATTCATCTCTCTTATCAACAAGGTGCTTCCACTTGAAGAACTGCGACTCTCTGGATGTTACACTCACCATTCTGTGTAAACCCTAGAGACTGTTGTACATGAAAATCCCAGGAGATCAGCAGTGTCTGAAATTCTCAAACCTCAAATTGCACTGTCAAGGTCACTGAGGTCACATTTTTCTCCATTCTGATTTTTGATGTTTAATTAATGCCTAATCAAACTAATCTGCTTATGGACAAACGTTTTAAATGTCTAACCTTTGAGGCCGTATAAAAACGAATTGCCTAACTACTGTCAATAATGAAGTTTAATTACTCTGGATCATGCTATAAAAGCTATGGTTTATCTTAGAACTGCCCAAAGAAGTGGTCATTTTAGCTTGCTCTCATATTGCCTATTTTGTCTCTATTTTCATTTTCTCTGAACTATTAAGAATGTAATTAGGCTTAATTGAATTGGATGTTACTCTACTTTAATGAGCTACCACAGGCTGTTTGAGAAATGCAACTGATATATCATTTCACTGATGCTTTTCCAATAATGCAGTGGTCAAATGCTTTTTTGTGTTTGAGCTTTGATTAATATTTATGTAATAGATAATATGAGGCACAAAATATAAAAATATATGATTTCTCCCTCACTAACATTAAACGTGTTACATAAAACTGTGCAGCTCACTAAAATAAAGCACATGTTTCTTTATGAAAGTTGGAGATATTTCCTGTCTGAGCTCTTTGGTAGATTATGTTTAAAGTGTCATTTTCAGTAAAAGAAAAACAAACCTATGGCAACCTATAGAGGTGGATATAACTGCAAAC
>JAQQZR010000002.1:8008855-8022449 GCA_030068235.1 Notoglanidium macrostoma
AATTTAAGGGATTTAATTAAAATATTGCATGAACCATTTAGGAATTACAGCTATTTTTTGCATAGTTGATAGTGTCAGTGACCAATTTGCCCATGTACCTGGCACTTGTTTGGTCCACTGTTTGTGAAGCAGTTAGGATCCTTTTGGAACTTAAACAGAGTCACAGTATCACACTAGGATACTGTGAACATTCAGTAGCAATGCATAGAAATACATTATGATGTATTTCTGATTATGAAATGATTATTTTCTGTATGCTTTTATTCTTGCTTTCAATCACTTTCTTTACACACAGTTATAGAACTAGGATTACCGTGATGACATCACGCATGATAACTGGGCTGCAGGCTAAAAAACATGTCATGGGTCTAGTCTGGCTTATACACACGTAGAATTTTGTCTGAACTTTAATCTTCCTCTTTACAACGCTTGCAGAGTATTCTCTATTGTAATGTTCAGGCTTTATAAACAGCCATTCCATGTCGAATTATGTAAACATTCATCATCATGTCACCCATACTTTAAACTTCAGGACTAATTAGACATCTATTCAGTTGCAGTATCGAACAACTTGGTCTTTGTATAAGTGTGGTTAGCTATAATGAGCACTAAAAGTCACAATCCAATCTCTTAGAATGTATGATACATGGCTTGCTGGCCAAAATGTTATAGTTTTCCTTTTCACCTGACTGTGGCAGCAGACTATGTTAACACATTTAGCAAGGGCATTCTTTTTCTCTGACTACACCTGGAAAAAATTTATTTCCAAAATGATATTTAGTCATGGCTACAGACAAAACATGCAAATTTAACATTGCAAAGGAAAGATTTCAAAAGAGTTGGAAACCACTGCGTGGAAAACCTTTCATAATTTCTTGAAAGAGTCCTTAACTAAAGTGGATTTGCAATCAAATATTAAAAATGACAATTAAGTCTACAATTATTTGAGTTTGTCAAATTACTCTTGAGCCCTGAAATAGGGAGGACCGCATATAAAAAGTGTTGTAATTCACAGTTCACCTGATTTGGATGTAAATACTTTCAAATTAAAGCTCAACATTTATGACTAAATATGACCGGCATCATCATCATCAGGTATTTTGGTCCCATTTGAAAAAAATTTGGACTCCCTTGATCTATTGTGATACTTATTGTATATCTAAATAAATAACCACCGAGAGCATCGATCCATCTTGTTATGCATTTGCCATTTGGTTGTGGCATTTAATTCTTATTTTTGCCCCAAGCACAAATACCACTTTGTTGGAATGTACATCTGAATCTGAATCAATTATTTGAACATGTTTCAGTCATGATATGACCTCTGAGACATTTCTTCACAAGATGTTTAGCTTTATTGGCACCCAGAGATTTGCCTCTGTGTGCACATACTCTGACAACATGAAGGTCACTTCTGGATAAATAGCCATGTGCTGAAACATTCAGTAAAACAGGCTAATAGCTTCATACTGTGAACATCTCTGTCTCATGAAAAAAGGAATGATCCACACCAGATCATGTAATTATTACTTTAATTCACTTTACTATAAATGAGTAACTATTCATTTAACCAAGTAGATTGAACATTATAATCCAGCATCTTGACCTTACTTGTTTTAAAAAAATAATAAGAAGAAGAAGCTTAAGCAGAAGATTAATTCATTCATTTATTCATTCATTCTATAACCATTTTATTCCAGTCTGGGTAGGACGTGAAACCTTCAATTCATCAAATTACTAATGTGTTATCCAGCAGTTCTCATTAAAACCAGGTCAGACTAGCACATCATGTATCTCACCATACTGACAATGGCTCTGTCCATTCTCTGGTTGGTGACAAAACTGGAATTCAAAGCACATAGGGAGAATGAATGTGTTATTACACCCCTCTACAACCCCACCCCTGCTTTAGGCTTATTGTGTTAAAATGGAAAATCACTGTGGCGTGAAGATCAAACCAAAGAGACAGAGGCAGAGCAGCGGGGCCAAACACAGCCGTGATTAAACCATCATCTCTGATTCGAAATGGATGACACAAACGATTATGGTTCCCTTCGAGTGCAGATTCTATACTGGACAGTTAATGGTAGCATTGGAGAAAATAATAAACAATGACAGTGGTAACAGTTCGCTGTTAAATCTCTATATTATTCAAGTAAAAGAGATCTTACTAACAAATAATTGTTGTTTGCAAACCGATGTCAGCTTTATGTTACCACCAGACTTTTCTAACAGGGTTCAATTGCCAATTCATTATGTCAGATTGTATTGTGGTCGAACATTAGAAGGTTTCACCAAGACAAAGTATATATTACTGCATGAATAAAAACTGCATTACAACACTGACTGAAATCTACCCCTGAAATCCAAGCTCGAAATCTACCCAACATAATGGCGGAAAAGAGAAATAGTATTATTTTATACAGAATTAGTATTCGGAATTTCACTTCAATTTAAAATGTTAAAATTATTTTGGTTATTTAAGCTTACATTTTCATTTCAAAATAATTGCACATTGTGCATCATTGTAGATTATTATACCTAGTTTTACTAAAATGAATTCTTTGGAGAAAGCTACAGATTTTAAAACACCATGAATAAGATATGACCATATCCAAAAATTCAAATGGCCAAGTTATTGTTTTGCAGCAGGCAGTATGTAATTGTGCATAAAAGGTGGAGCAAAACCAAATCAATACTTACCAAAAAAAAAAAAAAAAGTAAACACATCTGGGGTCGAAACATACTCTAGAGTTTGAAAGAACATGGAATCCACTGGAGAATGTGATGCAAGCTGAGACTATGATTGCACACTGGATCTAAGCAGGTAGCAAGGAAAGCCTCAGGCTTTTCTGTTAAAGAAAAAACACAGACTGAAGGCATACATCATATAAGTGAAAACCGTATTACTTATCACTATTCTCACTGGATGTACATGAAAAATCTACACAGTAGTGTATTTGAGTGTTATTAACATTAACTTGCACCTTTATAGGAACACATTCATGCAGTTATCTAATCAGCGACAATGCATAAAATCATGCAGCTACAGGTCAAAAGCTTCACATCAAACATCAGAATGAGGAAAAAATGTGATCTCAGTGATTTTGACCATGGCGTTGTTGTTGGTGCCAGATGGGCTCTGCTGAAACTGTTGAGCTCCTGGCAATTTCACACAATACAGTCTTCAGCATTACACAGAATGGTGTGAAAAACAAACAACATCCAGTGAGCAAAAGATGCGTGGGACGGAAATGCCTTGTTGTTGAAGAGGTGTCTAGAGAATGGCTAGACTGGTTCAAGCTGACAGGAAGTCTACAGTAACTCAAATAAGCACTCTCACATAACTGCAGTAAGCAGGAAAACATCTTAAAATGCACACACCTTGAGAAGGATGGGTTACAACAATACTGTAGAAGACCACATCAGATTCCTCTCCTGTCAGCCAAGCACAGGAATATGAGGCTACAGTTGGAAAAGACTCAGCAAAACTGAACAGTTTGAAGATAACACAGGCAATACCTCGTTGAGACATGAGACGCACTTAAAAAGTCACGCAAGCGAGAAAGTTAATCTGCCAATACAACGAGGTGGCAAATATTCTCAGTATAATTCAGTAGTGCCTACTTGATATGTATCACTTGTTCTTAAATCAAAGTTTTGACAATCACTAGTGTTAGTCACAACACTGCACTAACCCATACACTTTAATAGGAGAGGGGGAGGACTAAGTGCAACAGGGAATAGCAAAGAGGCTTAAAAATAACAAGCACTAGCGCAATCAAACAAGCTAACAATCAAACAAGCTAATAATCAAGCAAGCTAAAAGGCTGCCAGAAACCGAGCCAACTGGCTAAAGCAAGGGCTCTAATGTAAGGGCTCTAAAGCTTTTTTTGGAAAGAGCGCCACCTGTTTGACCAGGTTTCTGCACTCTCATTTGTCAGATCAGGTATAATAGGTAATGATGATTGACAGATGGATCCACCTATAGAAGGACAGCCAGAGAGAGGGAGAGAGAGTGCACAGAAGCATGCACACTGACACATAACACGAGTCTAAAATGACCCAAGCATATGATTTCCAAAAAAAAATTCTTTATCAAAGGTCTGATAAAAATCTTTCCATTAAATTAGGTGATTGCAAGATCATAAACAGAACATCAATATTACATATGAACATACTCCCTCCCAAAACACTCCCCTGGTACTGAGACATAGTGGGCATTTAACTCGGCCTTGCCGTTGTTTCTCCCCCGAGGCAGCTTTTATGCACTTTTAGGTGTTTTATTGGAACATAATGATGCAACGTGCCTCATAGACCTCAATGGAAGTGCTTTCTTTATATGTAGCACTTTCATGAAGCTAAAGCCATATGTTTACAGATATATATAATTACATGACACTGGGCTTTTGTTATAAAAGTTCATTCAGATCTGCACCAATTTTGTCTGTAAACATAAGCATAAACCATTTTCATTTTTTAAAATACTCTAGTGAAATAACCAATGCTTAACTTTTTTATCTTGCTGACTGAAGCTTTTCTTGTTCTCTTGTGCATAAAATCAAGCAGAATTTCAATGAGGCTGCTGAGATTGTCCATCTAACTCCAAATCAAATATTTAGTGATGCCTTTAAAGGCAAACCTTCTCTTACCCTCAGTGATTCAAAAATAGTAGTCTGATCTTTGGTTTGTGTTTCCTAGTCTGAACAGATGTAGCCCTTTAGGTACATGATAATATTGGTCAGAGGCACAGGAGAGATTTTTGAACTTGGGGGACTAAACTGTCAGCAAATGGCTTCAACTTTTAAGATTATACAACTATGCTTAATGAGTTATTTTGTGTAATTTGGGCCAATGGTGTGGCACAAAAAAGTCATTATGGGATCCTGAATTTTTATGAAGTCATGGATGAACAACAATCAACACTGGTCAACATAGGCCTACATGATCAACACTGGTCAATATACATGATCAAAAATATAGGCCATGTGGAAATGTTTTAAAGCCTGGAGGGCAATGTTAAAATATCAGTTAACAACAACTATTAGCTACTAATAAAAAAAAGTCCTGAATTTTTACATTAAGGCTATGCTTCTCTACGCCTCCTGTCCTGCAAGCCTCTTATTGTACGTATATCAATTCTGGCAAGTGAAAAACTAGCTTACTCGTTATTATAATAAATTACTCCCCATTACAAAATAAAGACAAATATCTGAAATATCTGGGAAATGTATAGTCAGTTGTATTGCATATGGGTAAAGGCAATAGGCATGTAGGATTTAAGTACTTTCATGTACTTATTGAATACTTACATGTATTGTTTTTTTTTTTTTTTAAATGCTCTGATTGTTATTATTGTTTATTTTTTTTTTGTTGGCTTCCTTTGTGCCGTTGTGCACCCAAATTACCAAGAAAAATCACGTGATCATGTCATGTATAGCTCGTATGATTATCAAGTGCATCACTTGTGGTTATGTCTGTGACAGACACAACTGCGGCAGCTCAGTATCCAAGTCCTTTTAGGACCCTGGAACACTAAAGCTTTAAAGAGACGTGCTTTAGACCTTATGCTCGAAGGTACCGTTAAACAAAGTGGCAGATTCAGGTTTTAAATAAAGGATGTGTGAAATAAAATGTTTTAGAAACTAAAATTGTTTTATGAGTTATACTTCACTAAATCACAAGGGCATAGTGAAAATAATGTTGGGTTAACATATAGCCTACACTCATTATCTTCAGTATCTGACTAACCTGTTGAGCAGGAGGCATCTGGAAATGCGTTTGATGTAGGGACAGATAAAGGTGTTTTTTTGGCCAAAAGTAAGGTGGATGGATCAGGGTCCCTATTAAACTGAGGGGGACGTGTCCCCCCGCCCCTAGTACCATCTGCTTGCATGATATTGGATATTCCTTCATTTTTATAAATTTAAGTATTATTGTCTTGATGGCCTAATACCAACAAAATATCATAACAGATTGTTATTATCATAGACAGCATATTAATAGCAATATGTGTCTATACTGTATGTGTCTTGAAACAGAGGTTTTCTGATTGCCAAAACATTTAAGTCTATTTGCTAGAATGGTAACCCATAGAACCCATAACAGGATTCAGGGTGGCACAGACAGGAGTCTTGCTTCCTCACTGCTCCAGTGTCCCTGATTCAATCTTGAGCTTGGGCTACCATGTGAGTTTTGCATGTTCTCCCCATGTTTGCATGGGTTTCCTCCACACTACATGTTTCTTTTAGGTTCTTAACCAACTTTTGTTGTCAAAATGAAACCTAGTAAGTACTCATATACTGGAACCCGCCAGTATTTGAATTTGTAGACCACCCAAAGCGTAATGTTGAGATGAATAAAAAGATAAGGAAAAGGATCTGCAGGGTCCTGTGCTCGATCCTGATCTCAGGTTACTGTCTGTGTTGAGTTTTACATCCTTGCTGTGTTTGCGTGGGTTTCCTCCAGTTTCTTTGGTTCGTCCAACCTCCCAGAAACATAGGCGTAAATTACCGTGTGATTGTGTGTGTATGATGCCTTGCAATGGACTGATGTCCTATCCTGGGTGAATTTTCCTGCCTTGCACCCACCGTTACCAGGATTGGCTCTGCACTTGACCAGGACAAAAGGTTAATGCAGAAGAATGAACAAACAAGGATGTGGCATGATGAGATTTGGAACATATAATTGGTGATATCTCAATTTTTACATATAGCCCATTATGTTTTATAAGGGTAAGAACATTTTTCCATCTTCATTATCATAATCCAGGGTCTATCCCAGGAGCTCTGAGTGCAAGGTGGGAATACACCCTGGATAGAATGCCAGTCTATCGCAGGGCACCATGTGCACATTCATTCACTCGTAGGGGCAATTTAGCATCACCAACCTACTTTCAGATATTTTTGCGAGCTAGGAGGAAAACACAGACATGGGGAGAACATACGAAATTCCAAACAGACAGCAACTCAAGCTCAACGGACTGTGAAGTTGTGAGGAACAATGTTACCCGCTGTGCCACCATGCCACCCGGGGAACAACACTATTTCCTGCTTGTTCTTAATGGCATATCCATGAATGCAGCATATTTGTTCTGAGATGATGAATGGATAGTGGAGTAATGGAAATTGCAGTAGTTGCATTTAGAAACAGACAGATGATAGATGCATAGTGTCTTTACAAGAAGATTCATTATGGTAATTAGCATTCCGGTGTCTCTTTTGGTCAAAGTCATACTTTTTTGTCAATTAATCTCTAAATATTCAGGAGATAACAATGCCGTCGTGGCAGATGATTTGAGGATCTCCACGTGGTTTCTATTTTTATCACAGGCCAGCATCACCAGCTTGGATAATCAACTCGACCAGATTGCACACTGGGAAACAAATTGCTTCATTTAAGCATGAAAATTGATTGAGCAAAAGGGTGCCACACGAAACCGAACATTTATCAAGCTCTGTTTACTCCACACACAAAATCACTTTTCCTACCTGTTTTTATTCTGAATGAAGTCTGAATGACCCGTCTGAAACACGTAGAGGCTTTGATGTGCTACTTCAGTTTCAGAGATATAGGATAAATTTCAATTTGTGCCTCAGTTTTGTTTGATGCTTCGCAGTCCTGGGTTGACTTAAAAATATTAAGATGAACGCTAGTGTATAAGAACACTATGTTAAGTCCAGTATCTGTGGCAAAATGTCCCTTTAATATTGGAGGTTACATCTTATTCGACAACTTGCTTTAATAAACAAGGCTATATCTCATATATAAAGGTAAACGCTGTTTTTAGAAAAGAGAGAGAGAGGGAAATAGAGAGAGAGAGAAAGAGAGTGAAAGAGAACGGTGTGTGATCACTGTACTAATGTCCAACCTATCATCATTATGCATCCATCCATGAGTCAATCCAGTCGCCAACAAAACACTGACTCAAGTCCCTACGATATTAATCCTTGGGGTTCTGTGGCTATTTTGGCGGTTTTTGTATTCTTGTATTGACAATATATAAAACCTGTAAATATGTTTACCATGCTAATGTCTGGTATCTTTTATTTATTTATTTATTTATTTATTTTTAAAAATACATCCTAGCCAGTATGAAGCCAAATAGAAGAAAGACAACATATCAGATGTTGAAACAGAAATTTTATTGTTTTTTTGAAAAATATTTGCTCATTTTAAATTTGATGACAGCAACATGTTTCAGAAAAGTTGGGACAGCGCAACAAAAGACAGCAAAAGTTGTTTAATGTTAAAAATAGGCAACTTGTCGAACATCTCACAACTAATTAGGTTAATTGGCAACAGATCAGTAACATTATCGGGTATGAAAAGAGGATCCCAGAGAAGCAGAGTCTATCAGCAGTAAAGACGGGGAGGGGTTCACCTCTCTGTGAAAGACTGCAAGAGAAAATAGTACAACAACTTAAGGGGAATAATGTTCCTCAATCTAAAATTCCAAAGTATTTGGTTATTTCTTCATCTATGGTACATAATATAATTAAAAACATTCAGAGGAACTATGAGAAATCTTTGCATCCAAGTCACAAGGCTGAAAACCAATATTGGACGGCTGTGATCTTCAGTTCCTCAGGTGGCACTGCATTAAAAACAGACATGATTCTGTAGCGGAAATAACTGTGTCTGTGAACACAGTTCATCAGGTTGCAGGTTAAAATTTTACCATGCAAATACAAAACCATATATAAAGATGATCCAGAAATGCTCCCGCTTTCTCCGGGCCCGAGCTCATTTAAGATTTGAATTGTGGTGAAGTGAAAAACTGTCCTGTGGTCTAATGAATAAAAATTTGAAATTCTTTTTGAAACTCATAGACACTGCATCCTCCAGGCTACAGAGAAGAGGGAGCATCCGGCTTGTTATCAGTGCAAAGTTTAAAAGGCAGCATCCGTGATGGTATGGGGTGCATTAGTGCACATGGCATGCGTAGCTTGCACATCTGGAAATGCACCATTAATTCTGTATGATATATATTGGTTTAGGTACAACATTTGCTGCCATCCCAACAATGTATTTTTCAGGGAAGGCCTTGTTTATTTCAGCAAGACAACGCCAAACTTTTGCAAACTTTTTCAAACGCATTCTGCATGTATTACAACAGCATGGCTCCATAGTAGAAGAGTCCGGGTGCTAAATTAGCCTGCCTGCAGTCCAGACCTGTCACCCATTGAAAACATTTGGCACATCATGAAACGAAAAATACGACAAAGAAGACCCCGAACTGTTGAGCAGCTGAAATCTTTACATGTTTACAGAGTGTTGTTGAAGGAAGAGGTGATGCAACACAGTGGTAAATGTTTTCTCTTGCAGAATAAAATAAGGGATCCTGCATAATTTATTTTATATATATATATTGACTAGTTTACGGTATTTGTTTTATTACAGTAAAACAAATACCATAAACTAGTCAATATATATATTAAATATATAAATATATAAATATATATTAGTTTTCCTTCATCACTCATAGAACATACAAAGTAAACCAATTTTATATATACAGCATACACACACACTCTAAACTGATCAATGTAGTTCCTTATCATCATCGCATGATTCACATTATGTTTTTACTTTTTTCCCCATGTACTTTTTCACATATGATCTAACATGATTAATTTATTTTCACATATTTTACCCTTATTATTGTTTTTTTTCCAGTGATTTTTCACATAATTTATCACACGCTCTTTTCATAATTCATTTATCATATTTGATTTCTTCCCATATGATTCATTTATTTTCACGTGTGATATTTTCACAATTTATTTATTTTCACATGCAATTGTTTCACATGATTCATTTTCACATGTAGGACATGTGGTTTTATTTATCACATTGCTCACATGATACCACTTCTATTTACATGTATTCATGTGCAGTTTAGGGCATAGCACGGTTAAATTCACCTCCACATGTTTTCCCCATGTGATTACATCTAGCTTATGTAATCATATTTGGAAAAACATATGATCACGTGTGAATTGTGAATGATTTTTGCATAAGGGATGCTATTCATCTGATGAATAACTGCACAAATAATTGAAAATAAATGAAATATTCTGGATTAAAAGGCAGAATGAACATGCCAACTGGCTCAGGATAATGCCAATAGAAGAAAGGGCAGGCAAACACAAACACAGCAGTGACAATATATTCAGACATTATTATACAGATATTTTCTATTCATGTTTTTGATAATGTATTTCAATGTTGTGTAAAGAAAGCGAGCCATCAGATTGTTTGCTACCATTGTTATATGATATCACGCTACCAATATTCATTTTGCCGTTTATCAGGCACTCGTTTGTTAATTACTCAGATAAATCCTGCTCTCAGATAGAATAACAGGTAACGGTAATTAGCACTGTTTAGATGGCAACGATCTATTGAGCAGCAACCTTATTATCATACGTTAGAGGAGGCGCAAAGAGGTGTAACTGATGTAAACAGATTTATTTCAGCTCATCAAATATTGGGGAAGAGAATGGCTGAATGTGCACTGGATTTGCATAATTCAGAGCAAGATACTCTGGGATCATTACGGTCATTTGAAGCCTGCATTATGGTTGGGGACAGTGTTGGTAAAATCATTGTTAATGAAACTCAAACATTTTGCCTCTAATCGGACAAATTTATACACAAGGGAAAATAATACATAATCAACTGCAATTGTAATCCTATTATAAACAATTATTATAAACTATTTGTATATAATCAAAGGACAATTGTAGTATACAACTTTTTGCAGCGGCTTCTACATATATGTTGAATATCAATGTTCTGACCCAAGCATACAAAGGGGCTTGCCACGTGGTAATGTGGTATGGTAATGCAGGTTTTTTCAAAATGCGGACAGTTTTTACCCTGTAAATTCTTTGATATCGATATGAACATTGATATTCAACATAAAGAAGGTGCTGTAGATAAGTTGCCTTTGAATTAGGGTTTAGATATATATTTTCCTGATCATATTCCCACTGGATCCAGAGTCTATCCCAGTAACACTGGCCACAACATAGTAAAATTCACCCCAGATGGGCCGCCAGTCCATCGCAGGACATTATGCACACACACGCACGCACACACACACACAGCCACAGTCTTTCACACTCATGGGAAATTTAGCATAGCCAATTTAGCTACATACATGTTATTGGGAAGTGGGAGGAAACGAGAGAACCCTGAGGAAACCCATGACGAGAACATGCAATATGCTGCACAAAAAGTAACCCAAGCTCAGGAACGAAAACAGCACCCTGGAACTGGGAGATGCGCAGTTTTATCGTTGTATCACTCATTGCATTTACAAATACAAATATATTTATTCTCAGAAGGAACGTTTCCTGATCATATGCAAGGAAAATTTTATGATCAATGTGCACTGTATATTCACTGATGAAATTACTTTAACCCTCTATCAATGGAACAGTTTTGATAAACTGCCAACTTAATAAATACTTGATTTGAATGTATAGTTGAGATCAAACGGAGAGGCAAATTTAAGAGAAGATACGACTAAAAGAATATATGATTGTGCTGCATCAATGCCAAATAGCCAGCAGGCAATTTATTCCACTGACAATGCATCTGTCCTTGATGCTGCATCCACACTTGAATGATAATTTCAGGAGACGTGTGCAGCTCAGAGTCTTCTCGTAGTGGCGCTGGTGGACTATCTCTCACAAAACCCAGCTTTTTCTTCTTGAAGAAGAGCTTACAGAAAACAATTAATCAATTGATTAATTAATCAATAACTGAATACGCAATGTAACACAAGTATAAATATAAAAAATGTGCATATTATGAGGCACAATGGGGATACAGCGAACCAATGTTCTTGAGCTAGAACTGATAAAGTCTCAGAGACAAAGTGTCTTCTAGGCATCTTTAATTCAAATAAAAAAAAAAGAAAGAAAGAAAAAAAGACAGAAGCCTTGACTTTTCAGAAAGCCCTGGATGACTGCAAACCTAACAGCCTCTACATAACTCCACATAACAGAAACAACTCTCACAAAAATCAATATGAAAAGTCAAATCTAAGTGACATCACATAGTTACAGTCATGGTTGAGCATTACAACTATCACTGGGTGTCCTGAAAATTCAGAAGGAAAGTAAATCAGACATGAGCCAACTGTGAATAAAACGGATTGTAGAGATGAGGAGATAGCGAGGCCCAGCTCTTCTGAGAGAGGCTGTGCCCTTTAAAATTTACAATGCTGACAGCTGGTTCAACCTAGAAGAGCTGACCTTTATGGATCTAGTTGGACGAACAAAAGGGAACACTAGAATCCAGACTTAACCTCCTCTATTGAAGCAGTCAAATGCTAGAGAAGTCTCTGTATATTAACCAATGTGTCCAAGCCTCATGGGTTTATGTCCACATAATCTCACACTTTGACTCACCTTAAAATTGAAAGAAAACATAACCAAATCCTTTAAGGCCATTGGGAAAACACATTTTTTCTTTATTTACAGAATGTTACTGCATGTCAATCTCATCATCTAAAACTAGATAATTTTATTGTAAAATGAATATTTAAAATGAATCTTATTTTAAGGCAACACAGTGGTGCACCAGTTAGCACTGGCACTTCACAGCAAGAAGGCTCTGAGTTTGAAGCTGATGGCCGACTGGGCCTTTTCAGTGCAGTTTGCATGATCTTCCTGTGCCTGTGTGGGTTTCCTCCAGGTGCTCTGGTTTCCTCCCACAGCCCAAAGACATGCAGATTAGGTCAACTGGCTACTCTAAATTGCCCATAGGTGTGAATATGAAGTGAATATGAATGTGAATGGTTGTTTGTCTCTGCATTAGCCCTGTGATAGGTTGGTCCCTGCCCAGGGTGTACCCTGCCTCTCGGCTGAAGTCAACTTAGATTGGTTCCAGCTTCCCCTTGACCCTGATGGATAAGCGTTAATGAATGTTAATGGACAATGGATAGAATCTTTTTTTAAAGACAGGGACATGCAATTTTATGGTATTGATTATACTCATCCTGAGTCATTGTTTATCACCATTGGCTATCACAATCACCAAGTCACTACACAGAACCTAACAGTTTACCTTGCAGCTAACAGCTACAGTGCCCCCAAGAATTATTAAAAATAATGAAAATTAAAGAGCATAATGCAATAAGTAATTTTTTAAAGTGATATGAAAAAAAATGTTTTTAAAAAATAAAAAACTGCATATGTTTTAATTGTTTCTATGGGGATTTAATAATTTTCACATGTTTGAGTGGAAATTTTGAATTACTTTTAATAATGTTTAATATACACAGTAATTTTTGCTTATTTATACATTAGTTGTTAACATAAGCAGCTTGTTCTGACTCAGACTCAATAAACTTAAAAACTTACTGACTTCCTTTCTTTCCTTCCTTCCTTTTTTAGTTATTTACGTCACTTGCCGACTTACTGACTGACTGACTGGCTGACTTACTCGTTTACAGTTGTGCTTGAAAGTTTGTGAATCCGTTAGAATTTTCCATATTTCTACATAAATATGACCTAAAACATCATCAGATTTTCACACAAGTCCTAAAAGTAGATAAAGAGAACCCAGTCAAACAAAT
>JAQQZR010000002.1:8028091-8047759 GCA_030068235.1 Notoglanidium macrostoma
CCAAGTATAATATTTTTGTCTCATTTGTTTGACTGGGTTCTCTTTATCTACTTTTAGGACTTGTGTGAAAATCTGATAATGTTTTAGGCCATATTTATGCAGAAATATAAAAAATTCTAAAGGGTTCACAAACTTTCAAGCACAACTGTACTTATTTGATTACTGAATTCTTACTTACTTATTTACTTTCTTACTGACTTACCTACTTAATTATTTATTGTTAAGAAATACATAGCCACAGCAAGCTATGCCAGTTTATAATCACAGTTCCAGTTTTGTATTCTACCTTTCATCTTGCAGTTAACGATATTCAGTAATCTATGCACTACTAATAGTGCAGTGATAATGAGAATTACGGTCTTCTTAAGTAAAATATTCTCATTCCTTCACAGATTCTCATTAAACCTTCAATGGAACAATCTGAGCCAACACTGAAACTAGTGGAGCTCTTATAAAGAGTGGGAGCTTGTCTCTTTTACCACTTTTAATTGATCTTTCAACAGTCTCAGCCCCTGAGCTTGTAAATAATTGGTTCACCATTTAGTCTACAGAGAGCACCACGATGCTGGGACTAAATGAAGAAAACAAATAGTCAAAAAGGTCTCAAATATAGAACAAGCTTTTCTGTCTCTTTGAATGGCGATCACAATAAATAGTGGATTGCAATATTAGATTGACATTAAATTTAGCAATGACCCCATAATAAACTAATATTTGTGCATTTTCAACAGATGTTTCTCATAAACGATCAATAAGCAAAGGTAAAATTATGATTTTATATGCTAAGCTGCTGTCAGCCCAGATATTAGATTTGCCATGATGGATTTAATCAGTCATCCCCTTAGCAATGACTTAGCGACGGGTTGGCAGGAGAATGACACAGGTAAAACAGAACAATTCATGCTGTGATCAGTGGCAGGATGATGGAGGACAAACAGGATGATGGAAGGATCTGACATGACTGATAATGAAGAGATGATGTGGTTGGGTGTCCTGGCACGGGGAACCAATGCCCACGCAGCGTTCCTCATTATCTGAACATGGCTGTCAGTTGTGCTAGACAGTGAGGTAGCCAAGCTTAACGCTGTGAGCCAGCCCTAACCCTTTCACTACACGCCACTCTAAAGTTCCTAGTGTTTAATTGGAAGAGGGCTGGAGCAGGGGTGAAAGAATTTAATAGACGGTTGAAGAGAGACTGAGGAGTTGAAGAGCACATCGTCTTTATTGACCAAGATAGAGCCTAATTGGTTTCTTGGTCCAGTATGTTCAACTAGTGTTAAGTTATACATTGCATTGATTTTGCCATTCATGTTATATAATCAAAACATAGCCAACCAATTTGCTTGAGTGATATGAAATGGTATAAGGTAGGAGCAGTAATTCATAGACTGACATGGATCGTGTTCCTTATTACAAGTTCCAATTAACTCGTATTAAATGAATACACAAGTTAATTAAAAGTGCTAGCCAAGTGGCATGTGTTCACCCTTCAGTTATGTGCAAACACCAGACTATCAACACTAATGAGAATGTTTGATGTGAATTTTGACAGATGGAATAGATGGAGATCAAGGCACATAGCGAATCACTATAAATGATTATCTCTCTTCATGCAGGCCAAGCATGACCAGGACGTGATCAATTCTTTTATTGAAAACATTCTGCTACAAACCATAGCAGGCAGTAGAGTCCTGAATCTCAAAATAACCAGTAATTCCCTGTACAACTGCACATGCGTACATAGAGTTTGTAATAAATGGCCCCAACAGCCTTCACTGAGCACTGTATATCCAAAGGGAGCGATTTGGGGATTCAGCCATGGTCTCTTTTATAGATTGAGATCACATTGCTTAGGTATGTGATGAAAAAAATGCCACAGGTTTGCTCATCTTAAAACACTTCAGCTTCAGGATCAGGATTCGTTTTTCATCCAGCCAAAGTACTTCAGATCCTCCTTTGTACTACTTACTACTACGTTTTTGTTATGGATGAATTTCTGGATTGTAAGCACTATAATGGAAACCTAAAATGTATAAGTGAAATCTAAATATATCATTATATTATCGCTGCTCTGCACACCACACACTCTATTTAAAGGGAAACTGATTTGATTGAATTGAAGTAGCACAACCTCTTCACAATGTATACATTCTAACCAACCCCCTTATTGATTACTGTGCTGCTCTTTGCCAGGTTACTGCCTGAGATCAGGAGCACAATATACTGAGTAAATTTAACCATGTGATATCATGTCATACTTTGGTGCTTGCATCACAATCTATTTCTTGGGCAACTAAATGAAAAGCAATTAAATTATCACAGTGTACACCCTGTTAAGCCGCTGTATGATAAGAGCATACCTGATAATCTGTCTTCTATCATTTAGTTTGCAGCAAGCATGACAATGCTGAGACTAAATAAAAAAACAAAGAGCTAAAAAGTCTTCAAATATCTCTTTTCTCTCACTATGAATATATTCGGCCTGTGTCATGCTTCCTTTATTGCTCATGATGATAAAGCTCCACCACATGACCAAAAGCTGAGGAAGAGTTTGATGGAAGTAAGGGGGAAGGGTGCTTATTGTCCCATAAACCAATTAATTGAGAAATGCACCTCTGGGAGAAACTGCATGCTCCACTAGTCATCACAGGAGAATTATGCTCAAGTGGCTCCCATGAGATCAGGCATTCCTCAAGGAAAAAAATGCAATTAAATAAGAAATAGTAGTGTGCAGAAGAACTGCACCTTGTGATTTATGATCAGGGTCGCCACTGCAAGTATTACCACGCTTCAGTATGTATTATGATGCACATTAACATTATTGTTAGATTCTTGCCTGGTTTTGTAGCTGTTATATTAACACATTCAGGTCCACAAGTATTTGGATGGCGAAACAATTTTTGTAATTATCTCTCTGTACACAACCACACTGGATTTGACATGAAGCTATTAAAATGTGATTGAAATGTAGACTTTCCACTTTAATTCAAGGGGTTTAACAGAAATCCTGAGCCATTTTCACAGCCTCAAAAGTAATTGGACAATATAAAATATAATATATAGTAATTGGACGGATTACTACAGTAGTTACATTGGTAGCTGTTCATGGGAAAAACCCCTTCACAACATCTGGCCAATACAATAACACTCTCAAAGAGGCAGGCATGTCATTGTTAAAGTTTACAATCAAGAGATGCTTTAATGAATGTAAATACAGAGGGTTTGGCTCTTGATGCTTCAAAACATCTATAAAAAAAACTCCTGGCCATTTCTGGAACAAGATTCTTTGGACAAATGAAACCAAGATTAACTCGATGGGAAGGAGTAGAAGAGAAGATTAAGGAGAAGAAATAAAGGGCTCATGATCCAAAGCATACCACGCCATCTATCAAGCATGCTGGAGACAATGTTATGGGATGGGCATGTATAGCTTCCATTGAATCTGGTTCACTAGTGTTTATTGATGATGTGACTGCTGATAGAAGTAGCAGGATGAATTCTGAAGTGTATAGTGCTATACTTTCTGCTCAGATTCAGTCAAATGCTGCAAAACTGATAGGCCAGTGCCTCACAGTACAGATGGATACTGTGAAAGCAACCCAAGTGCTTTTTAAGGCAAAGAAATGGAATGCTCTTAAATGGCCAAGTAAGTCACCTGACCATGACTCAACAGAGCATGTTTTTCAATTACTGGAAACAAAACCAGAGGGAGAAAGACCAACAAACAAGCAGCAACTGAAGGCATCTGCAGGAAAGGCTGTGGCAAAGCATCTCAAGGGACGAAACTTAGCATTTGGTGATGTCCATGAGTTCCAGACTTCAGGCAGTCATTGACTGCAAAGGATTTATGTTAGTTATGTTAGTTTTTCCAATTAATTTTGAGTGTAAAAATGAAGGAATATCTGCAACGTTTTGTTTTTTATTTTTTATAATATTTTTACTTTGGTATGCAGAAACTGTGGTGTGCAGAGAAAAAACTGCACAAAATTTGTTCAAATACTTAAAGACATGACCGTATCTTACACTATATGTAAAGGCAGGATGATGGACATGACATTTAGGGTGTGTGATTTGGGCATTTTATAGTTGGACAAGTTTTAAAATACACGTCGTTCACTCAATCAGAACCTCATCTTACACTCTAAAACAGTACGGCAAACGTAAGTATGTGTAACTTTGCAATTATGGCACAAGCAAAGGAAACAAGAAGGAAATAAGCAGACTATGATAAGTTCCAAGTTTTCGGTAAAAATGGGCCCTTTAAAATGTTTTGAAAGCAGGGGAATTCAGCTCCCGTGTTGTGTGTTATCACCAACGTGCAGAAGACATACACAGTACAAAAGAACCATAAAGTGGAATGTTTCAGCTCAACCTTACCATTTCATACATTGCCAAACATCTTTTAGGTCAAAAGAATGATGTGGAAAATACACAAACTACGTTATGAAAGCAGCTTTGTTACAGATTCAATATAAACGTTTTCCATTTCTTGGCACTTTGCATTTTATTATGTGATGAAGCTTATTTTAAAAAGGAACACACATCGCTGCTTTCAAAGGAAAGGTGTTTGTGTGTTAAAAACTGTTAATCGGCCATCTGCACATTTTTGAGGGGCTGTGAAGTGCTGTGGGCAGCATGCCATCACTGAATATCTATTATTAAAAGATAAAAGGGAAGTTGTATATGGACCTTAAATTTTTATATGTAGTTCATCAAATTGATACATAGTGATTAATAAATCATGAGCACAGACATCAACTTAATGGAAATGGCATTTCATGCATGTTCCAGAGTACATGTGCATTTTAGTCCACATTAGGAAATCTGAAGCAGTGCTGTAAATTACAATCCGAAGCAGTGTTGTAAAACTGCTAGACAAACCCTAAACCCTAGACAAACTGTGTTAAGGAGTAGAGGCTAGAGCTGTGCTGGGCAGCAATAAAAAATGTTTGATCTATTGCACTAAATATACTTTCTCTACCACACACACGCACACGCATGCACACACGCACCCACACACACCAGAATATTGAATTTCATTTTTGGACAGTAAAAGTGCATAAAAGCATGTACAGACATGTATTGTAATAAAAGCCCATGCTTCCATGCAGGTGTACTACATCTAGCATCCTAAGATGGCAAGAGAAAAAAAAGGCATGAAAGTAAAGTAAGATAAAATTAACAAATGAATCATTCCACCATACTGAGGCTTTGTTTGTTCAATAAAAATTTGTTCCAGCAATGTAATATTATGGTTCTCAGTAAGCAAGTGCTGGTTTCATGTTTTTCTTAGGTTATGTCATGTGCATTTATTTATATTACAATACATATTTGTTTCTTTGTTGTTGGTTTGATTCTCAACTGTTCAGTTGAGAAGTGTTCAGTTTGCCCTTCAATTATTTGTCATTCTTATCAAGCACTTTTTTCTTTAATTTGAGGCCATGTTCCTGAGTATCACATGTTTTTGTTCTTCCTGGTTTGACCTCAGCCTGTCTTTCCATTTTTGACCATGGATTATTTGTTATTTCTCTCTGCCTGTGCTCTAAAACCCACCTGGATTTCTGACAATGATTACTGGATTTGCCTTAATAAACAACACACAGCAAATACGCACTTGCATCCTGCCTGTCACTCATGAATGATGCAATATTATACTCATGCTTACGTAGAGTGCTTATTGAAATTTAATGTACATTGTTTAACAGAGACTTGGATTAGGTGGGGTATATAACCTGTATTTTGAATTGAAGAGACGACTTCAACATCAGAAAAGCCTTCAGGGTTCTGCATGTAGGAGTGGTTCAGGATAATTTGTTCCAAATGTTTATAAATGCCCAGGAATTGATTTACAATTTAACTATAAATGATAGTGAAATGGAAAATGACTAGTGCTGATTCCTCTGTGCCTCTGCCTGTGATATGATCTCTACATACAGAACCTCCTGACAAGATGTAACTTGTATGCAGCGGAATATACTGTATAAATTATTTCTCCAAAAAAAACAAAACAAAGCAAAAAAAAAACTTTCACTATCTACAATCTTTTTTGGTATAATGTACAGGTTCCCAGCCCTGCTCCTGGACTGCCCCTTGTCCTGCACATTTTAGAGTAGTGAAAAATTCTTTCTAAGTTTAAAAGTTGCATCTCCTCCTTTGCTTGCTCTTAAGGCCTCTTTTTCTCTTGTTTGATACACTATATGGCCAAACGTATGAGGACACCTGACCATTACACCCATATGTACTTGCTAAACATCCGATTTTGGAGTTGGACCTCTCTTTGCTGCTATAAAATCCTCCAATATTCTCAGGAGACTTTATCAGAGGATTTTGGAATGTGGCCCTGGTAATGTGCTCATTTATTTATGAGAGCATTAGAGATATCAGGTACTGATGTTCATGATGTTGAATGTTCCAGTTCATCCCAAAGTTGTTCATTGGGGTTGAGGTCAGGGCTGCGTGCAGGCCACTCAGGTTTTACCACATAAACCTTTCAAACTATGTCTTCATGGACCTTGCTGTGCAAACAGGGGAACTGCCATGAGGCTTTTAAGTTCCAGAAAAGCAAAATCTTAATGCTAAAACATACAAAGACATTCGAGACAATTGTGTGCTTTCATCTTTATGGCACCAGTTTGGGGAAGGCTCATGTATGAGTATAATGGTCAGCTGTCCATATACTTTTGCCCATATTGTGTATTTCAAGCCCGCACTCAAAGGTGGCAGATATGAAAAAAAGCAAGTGAGAACAAATCACAGGTAAAAATCTTTCCCTGGCTGCTGTTCACTACTTGCAGTGGGTTTTATGCCAACAGGCTACAATAGCACTCAGACAACAGATGGCCAATATGAAAACCCAATGTTGGTGAAGCTGTCTCTGGTCTATTAATAGTTTAAAATCTCCTGTTGCTATGGGTAGGTTTTAAAATGTGTACTTCTTGTTTCTATGGTAAATATGGATTTATATACTGCAAATTTACAATAGAGCCTGAGTACACACAGTATCATACTAATAATTTTGTAATAGGCAGCACTTTTCCGGCAGGTTCAAATGTCATTAGGATCTCTCAAACCTAAACCTTTGACTAAGTAAAGGTTGAGTTATTTTGAATAAACTTTCATGTTTTCCTTTAGATGAATTTCACAGCCCTTCAAATAAACAGACAGTACCCCTGAATGGTTTCTTGACTCGATATCTTGTCTGGATAAATTAAAACCAAAATGGACCCTTGTCCTCGCTATCGATTTTGCTGTTTAGTCCACAGAAAAACATTATTGATTCCAAAGAAGACATATGAACTCATCAAGGGAAAGGAGAATGAGAAAGAAAAGAAGAATGTATTGAATAGATTTGATTAATTCGCCATTGGACATGTAGTTTCCATTAAAGGATTTATTAAGAAAAGATGGCAAGGGCCTCAGTCTAGACACCTTCCCAGTTTTTTCTAATCTCACTGTTTTTTATAATTATTCTGCTCTTTAACACAATACTGCCTGTACTCGTCGGGTATATGCACAACATCCACATATGATCTTTTATTTCATATTTAGTATTATCACAATCATAGGATGATATAGGTTTCACTTACAAAATAGCTATGGACAGAAGCTTCCCAAAAATGTCTGCCTTTGAAATGTGTGATGGGCAGAGCTTGTTGTTGTGTTAGTTAATATATGACAGGATTGTAATTATCTATCGTGATCCTGTCTGTGACAAATGGCAGTATGATCTGAACTCTTCCTTCTCATCTCTCAGGGTCATTTTAAAGCCACACCACCCTAACAGACACTGAGAGACAGAAAGAAAATGTGTTATTAGAAGCTGATGTCAGGTCAGACCCACAGTTTTTTGTTGAAAACGCATGTTTATATCCACCTTCATTTCCCATTAGCATGGAACACCTGAGTTCATATTTACAAGCAACACAGTCTCAATTTTAAATTCATAGGAATAAGCCAGCTTGTATAAAGAGGTTCTAATGAATAGGGCTCAGATGAACGGCAGGGTGGGAGGTCATAACATACAAATTCATTGGTATGCAACCTCTCATATTCGTTACCAGTCCTATGAATTTCAATTCAATTTGCACTTTTAACTATAGAAATTGTCACAAAGCAGCTTTACAGTATGTACAGATATAAATCCACTTAAATGTATCCCTAATGAGCAAGCCAGAGGTGACAATGGCAAGGAAAAACTCACTCAGGCAACAAGAGAAAGAAACCTTGAGAGGACTCAAAAAGGAACCCATTCTCATTTGCTTGACACACGATAGTGCAATTAATGAATTTTTGCATGAGGATTACTTGGAAAGTAATAAGTCTCACAATCTAGAGAAGGAGGAAAGCTAATAAACAGACAGTGTAGTTCATATGAATTACGTCATAAGAAAACCTGTCCACAAAAATGTTAAATGCCTCAATCTGTTTGCAACCTTTCATAAATTGGCTTGGGTGAATTCCTCCAAATATTTTCTAATAATGATGCAACTGAATTGTGTCACTCTTCCCTAATGCTGCAAAAGGCAGAAATCTAAAAGATAAATAAAAAAGAAATGCACTACTTGATTCCGAAGTGGCATCAGTTGTGTTTGCCCAGTTGTTTGGGAGTTTGCAAGTTTGAATCCCAGTGATTCACGCTCTCTCCATATTACACTGCCCTGTCAATCTGAGTGACATTAACCAACCGTGGGCATAACCCATCCCTGGTAGGTAGCTGTCTTGTAAAAGCGGAGAGCTATGGATGGGAATTTGGAAATGAACATACTGGGAGAAAATGAGGCAAAAATAAAAAAATTAAAATAACCAAACAAACAAAAAGATATAACCGTAACAGCACTGCATTAAAAACATATTTGAATTGAACAGCATCAAATGAGTCAAACAGCATGCAAGCATAACATTACAGCTATATTTCTATTTCACAGAGTGATGTTCCACACAGTTGGGATTTTTTTTAAATAATCCCATTTTGTGTTAGCTTTTGATATAGGGAAGTGAAGTGGGATCTGGTTGCAGGGTGAGCAGTAAGATTCAGTAAGATGTTAAGAACCTCTCCAATAGCCTTACAATGTGCATTTGATCTGACTGTCCCAAGTGGTGCCATAAACAAACTTACTAATTTAAAAAGCATTTTCTCCACCTTATTATCATGTAAACATGAATTTTAAAGTTTCTTTTTTAAACCATTTTAAAATTTTTAAGTCAAAAGCTAATCTTAAGTCTCTATACACTGATTCCATACAAAGCGCTCCACGGCTCTGACCTGAAATAGACAAGCAATTCCAAGCTACCTGCTTAAACTATTTTAGTGTACATAATGAACATTGTTGAATTTTTGTTTTTGCTCCATCACTTCAAAAACATAGAATACATCAAAAATTTGTCTATACTAAATAATCAGTAAAAAAAAAGTAAAATTAGGAGTTTGCGTGTTCTCCCCGTGCATACGTGGGTTTTCTCCGGGTTCTATGGATAAAGTGGTATAGATAATGGATGGATGGGTGGAAAAAGTAAAATTATTTACATGCTGCTGGCTTTAAAATGAATAACACTTGTACCTGACAATTTGAAATGCTCATGTCTCCACAAGCCAATCACAGTGGAGGTGGGCAAGCAGTTGGTTTTGAAAAGTCACTCTTATGAACTGCAGGAGTCCACCTCTTTTAAACACTAGGAAAATGAATGTAATGATCTGTTACAGGATATGTGACCAACAATAGGTAATTTCCTGCTCGTCGCCCATGTGCAAGAATAAAAAAAATGACAGGAAATATAGTTGCCCATGAATTTAAACCACAGTTGTTTAAAAAAAATAGCAATTATTTGCTCAGTGTAACAATTAACAGCATTAGCAACAATATATTTAAACCTGAAACCATCAAGCATTAAGGATAATTGGCTGGGACAAGTGAATATGAGTGTGAATGGTTGTTTGTCTCTGTGTTAGCCCTGTGATTGATTGGCATCTTGCCCAGGGTGTACCCCGCCTCTCACCCAAAGTCAGCTGGGACTGCCTCCAGCTTCCTCACGACCCTGACAGATAAGCGGTACAGATAATGGATGGATGGATGGATGGATGGGACAATTCATTCCCCTCCAAACATTTTGGAGGACATATCACCCATGCTACCTGCTCACCCCCCACCCCGCTGCACACCTTGTGCCTTTGAAACTGATTTGAAAGTGAAGGATTCTGACATGTGTTCAATCTTGTGACTTGCCTTTTAGTCCTGACACCTTTCAAGAACTTCTCAGAAATGAGTGCACACATTTAATAGCTGAGCTGCCAACACTCCCAATCAGGAATGTGTTCAGACAGCAGTCCAGCTTCTTGCTAAAGTAATCCTTTTGTCTTTTTGTCTACGATTGGATATGACAGAAGCATCTTCCATGCAGAGCAGAGCCACTTTTCTTTAAAATAGCCACAAAGGGTAGAAGGTACCCATGCTGTTTAATTGCTATAAAATGGCTTCATGGTGAGGAAGCCTGCGCACTCTTTTACCTTTCACTCCCACACTGTTCAGGGTTAGTGAGCGTATGGCTGCCGTCGATAAATCACCCTTCACTGCTCACCTCAATAGCACTCTGGTGGCCACACGTATCTGGGAAAGATGCCAAATGCACTCCATTCATCCGTCTGACAGGAAACACATCAAAATGCTGCCATGCTGCCTGGCAGCACACAATCTCGGGCTATAACTGAAATGCATGAGGGTTCTTTTTTGTTTTATGCTAAAAAATTATACCACAGCTTACAAAATAGCACAATTATCATGCTTAAGCACAACATAAAGGGCTGTATCAAACACACAATATTACCTGTATTTGTTTTCGTGTTATGATCAGTGGGAATGAGGGGAAAACGATTAGAAAATTTGAGATTTAGTGAGATGTCTCTTTAAAGAACATGGCCTTTAATCATTAAAGGGGCATAGAAATGAACGCAGGTTTGAGCACACTAAATTACATATAAAGGAAATTTAGAGTGGTTCATGAAATTCTCATACATCATCAAAACTCCCACCAATTTGAGTGCAAGTGATGCAAGATCCCACCCACTAGACCGAATACGCACACCCTATTTTACCCTCATGTATATTAAATTAACTTAAAACTTGCCCTAAAGCAGGTGTTGCAATAATGATTCAATAAAAGGAAAGCATTCAGCAGAGTACAGCTATCCAAAAAAAGCTGTCCAAAATGAAGAGGGAACAAACAAAGATAGCCACAAATAAAATGGCAGGGAATTGTGAGCTGCTTTTTAAGTAAAGCTGTTTAAGATTCTAACCAGAAATAAAACCAAACGATTTTAGGACCTGACCTGGAGATAGTTATGTTCACTCTATTTATAACTAAGTTTTATTTATTTTAGAATTTGAATAGGTCAGATTTAATTAATGCTTAATTCTGGGGTTCTTGTAAGCAGTTCTTTCAGTAAGCAGCTGAGTGAAATTAATCAAACATTGAAAATCAGGCTACCTTGATGGTGCCTCTTCATGAACATAAATGCAACTGCTGCTCATCTGAAGCATTGAGGAGCTGATAAAGATACACATCTGAGCATGATTCAAACTACCATAGTGATACAAAACCCAAATACCTATATTTTACTATGAGATTCCCTCATGTATAAATGTGATTATGGATAGTTTTTTTTATTACTATCATTTATGTATACTTTGCTTACTACCTTCTATACTTATTGATGACGATAATGATTGCTCATCAATCTGGGAAAATCTCCCTGATATTTAAACCTTAACCCCACAGAACACAATAAAGTGACTGATTATTGACTGACGTTTTGAGTCAATATGCCACTTCATGGTAGATAATATTGCCACAAATGAAAGAGAAATAATTAGGTGGGGATGATGTTGAAGTGGGTTTAACATTAGCACCTTATAACTTCAGGTTCCCCAGTTCAATCCTGAGTTGCGGTTCCTGTCTGTGTGGAGATTCTGAGCATGATCACATTTTGCCTGAATGTATTCCTCTGCATAGATTTACCTACAAATCCCCCCCAACTATAGAACAGCCCTCTATTTAGTGTATGAGCCTCAGACACCATCTCAATATTTAAGTCTAGGTTGAAAACATAGGATTTGTTTATTTAGGCATTTTGTAAAATAGCTTTTTTTGTAGGTGAAGGTGCAGATCTTTATGGTAATTGTAACCTCTCTCACATGACATGATCAGTCAGGTTTGTTAATGGTGACATGGACAGATGCTTTGTATCCCAGGATGCCCTCATGGAGCTAGACTTGCCACACACCCCACTTGCACTGTGATCACAATGTGCATTCTATTCAACCACTGTATAATAAAAGCATTCCTAATAATCTGTTCTCTCTCTCTCTCTCTCTCTCTCTCTCTCTCTCTCTCTCTCTCTCTCTGCTGAGCTGCATGTGCAAGCCTGCTGCCTGTTGTGATGCTAGTGTCTGATCCTGACATGCTTCTACTGCTGTGGTAAATTTAGCAAACATGACCTCTTGCCCAGCATGCATATTGTAGCTGTTGGTGTGTTTTCTCTAACTCTAGTGGGTTATTGGTCCCGGGGAAAGGTAACACAGGAGCCTGGCAAAGAGATAGAGCACAGTAGGAAGGTGTTGCAATGAAAATGAGATTTGGACTATATCTCCACACATTCAGACCATTCTGTTACGGCCAACTAATGTCAATCATCAGTTTGACTTTGAGTGATGCTAATATTCCCCTTCTCCGCTATCATATCTTGATCTTAGTCAGTCACAGCTAAATAAATAAAAAAATAAAAAAATAAGTAAAAATAATTTGCTAGTTGAAGGCAATGATTTTTTTTATGAAATCAGACTGCAATACATCAATATGAAGAGATTGTCTTTCAGAGCTTCCGGCTCTGTCCTGGTTGACTAATCTAAAATTGCTCATCTTTGTCAAGGCAATATAATGATTATGTAAAATGCTAATGCTTAATTGTAGATTTGTAGAAGAGTGTAAACTTCAAGTTTTATGCAGTGACGGATTTAATGTTTAGTGCACAGAAGCCCCCAGGTCATTTAATTTTCTCTCTTGCCTTCAAATCTCAATTTTTTTTTTTTTTTATTCTCTCTCTCTCTCTCTCTCTCTCAGTCTCTCTCTTATTCATACACAGTATCTGTCACAGAACTTGCAATCCAGAGTGCTGAGTGCATAAAGTATCCTGGCCAATACCTTAAATCATGCAGAAAATTATTTTGTTCAAAATGTGAAAAAAGGGGAAGCCTTGTCATAATTTAAAATGTGAGGGCCTAGAAATAGTTTCTTGCAGCCACTATGCATCATCTCATTAAAGTCCATTTTAATGCTAATTCCTAAATTGCATCTAACATTGTCTTTTCTGTTCTTGTACATTTATAGCACATATACATGTGCCTAACCACAAGAAGACAACAAATGTAAAACACTAAATATCAATAAATTAAAAAAAAATAAAAAAAAAGCCCTGGTCCACCCATTTGGAAGCTGGGCACACCCAAGAAAGGACTTTTGTAGCTAGAGGTTAGCATAAACTTAAACCATAAACACCATAAACTTATATGAACGTTATTCACGGAAACCAATTCTTGCTTAGTAGAGGTTGCCACTTTAAGAAGTCGCACTTATTGATTGCTCAGCATCCAGTGTAAACTTTTCTTCATGTGTAGACATGTAGCAGGCTAGTCAAAACAAATCAAGTCTCCTTTATTTTTATAACACATTTAGGAGACACGTGTCAGGCAGTGCTGTACATCATCTCAGCTAAATACAGCCAACAATGAAACAAATAAAATGAAATAAATGAAAAAAAGAATCTTAAAAAAGGAAAAGCAATAAATCAAATGATAAATAAATACATTAAAATATACAACAACAGATAAAAGCTAGTTGAAATAAGAAGTTTACTTTCCCTGAAATGGACACCAGGCCGTGCCTTTACTATATGCAGAGGATATAATAACACAAAATGTATTTATGTTTCTGTTAACACTGGGACGGGTTGTCAGAGTGGAAATTGGACATGTCTGATAGTTGAAGAACAAAAGAGCAGTTTGTTGTGGGATACACGGTGCAATGCCAAAACAATTTTTTAACTGTAACAAAAACTGTAATTAAAATTATGATTGTGTACTTTAAACTTTATATTTAATCACAAGAATTAGAGTAGGCCCTTCTTTTTATCCACCAAAATCTGAAGGTTTCAACTGTAGTTTTGTGTGTGAATGAAAGTATTTAATAAAAATCTGATGAGGCAGTGGGCCATTCTGGCTAGTTCTTCTATTAAAATCCACCCTTGAATAAAATTATTTTAAATGTCACCCCAATCATGATGAGCATGCACAACGTCTGTCATTGCACAACTATTATGTATATAAGATAGGTCAACTAGTATGTGTGCTAATATTAAAATGTTGTTGAAAGGTGGGGCAAACCGTTTGTGTTCCATAGCCTATTGATTGGGAAAGCTGCTCAAAATGTGTACGTTCATTTCACATAAGCTAGCAGGAGCAATTTGAATTTAATTGAAATCTAATTGGCTTATTGAAATGTGAAAAGCACATGTCAAACACAGTAATGCAAACATCTCAAATTTTATTCACCTATTTTCTGCAACTGGTTGGGTTTCATGGGATTTTCTGTTAGGGTGTGATGTGCTCAGCTGCTGGATTTAGTTGATATGTGTTAGGCACTACTCAGTGTATTAGGTCACAGCTCTTTTATTTTGTCCAGGTTAAGCCTATTGATTGGCAAAGGTACTGAAATGTGTTTTTGGAATTTATGGAATTTGTGATGACAGTACGGCGTTGTGAACTGAAGTGAATTAGGCCACAAGTAGGCCTACTGAACTGGCACAAATGTCTTGGATTAAAGCCTTTCAAATCCTTGGGCACTTTCTGCAATCATTTAAGTTCTTTTGAGTGACTGCTAGCATTTGAGCTTTCTTTTCAAAACCCCCTGCCCAACCCCCAACCCACTTTCACCATTTTCCTCTGTTCAGTTTCTGGCCTCACCACTGACTTTCAACAGAACAACTCATAAAGTGCATGGCACTGAATACCAATGATGCAACAGCTATCTGTGGCTGGAAACCCAAAAAAGCAAAATTGGCTGTGCTTTCAGGGAGGGAGGGGTGGCATATCACTTCCCTATCAGTCACAGTGACACTAACTGTGAGCTCATGCTTGCAGAAGTGGGTAGATGGCGCTTCTCTCTGATTGTGTTATGCCGCCTCTAATGGTGCATGAGCAGCAGTTCAAAAAGATGTGATCGGCTGGTGTCACGAGCGTCCTTCAAGGCACCTTGAGGTAGCCTTTAGCTACGTACCTAGGGAAGAGTTATACAAAGAATTTTGTATGCAAACAAAATATGCCAGCTCAATTATGTCAAATAACATCATTTCCAGTCATGAAAAAAGTCAGACTACACAGTGATTACCAGCTGCAGCAAACAGGAGTCTGTGAGTAGAAGAGTCCAATATTTCTACGAAAAATATTCAGAACTAATGGATTTTTAGCATTATGTTTTCCTAAACATGTCAAAAAAATTTTGTTCTCTAATTACTTGGAAAATGATAGATGATGATTTATGCTTCCTTGTAACCAAGTTGTGAAGTTGTTTTAGCTAGGGCAGTGTGTCTCAAATGAAGGTTCTCATACCGTAGGGCTGTTTGGATGAACCATGAAAGGTACTGTACTCAGCAAAAGTGGAAAATCATGACTTCTAATTTTTCTTTTCAAAAATATTTTCCTGTAATTAAAACTGTTAATAGGATTAAAACAAATTTTAGATTTGAACATGTGAGTAATCAAGGAATGATTATTCAATTAAACAACCTAACAATAATTGAATAAAATAAATAAATAAATAAATAAATAAATTATAAAAAATGATCAAAATATTCGGTAGATGCAGCCCTAAATTAGAACGTTAGACTACCATGTACATGTGCACACAACACTTCACGAGTCTCACATCACCACTCTGGACGCAAGTGAAATCATAGCTAATCTTACAGTCACCAATTCTTTATCACAGCCTCTGGTGAAAAAATGTGTTCAGTGGGTGGAAATTTCACCATTATCTTGTCTTTAAATTAGAAAATGGGAACATCATCACAGTACAGTGTAAGTTCCACTTTCCTGCTGAGAAAATGCTGTCATCATCCACATATTTGGTATTGAGGTAATCCAAAATTAACGGAAAGTAATTAGTTACATTACTTTAATTTTGCGGTTATTAGATTAGGTTAGAGACTACATTTTTTGGCAAGTAATTAGCAACTGTACCACAATACGTTAAAGTACCCTTCCAACCCTGGCTTTAACCAAAGACTGGACTTGTCTATACCTGATTTAGCATTGATTAGCAAGCACCTTACTGGTGTTCCACTTTTTTTTCTACTGAACAATATCTGTTGCCGAGTGGTATTGTGCATGCGCCAATCAATTTTACATCACTTCAATACAACGTCGGGAAGTTCTTGATACCCTCGCATTCAGCAGTCTCACAGTAGATGTGCTTCTTACACTAAATCCACATTTTATTGATTTGCATTGCACATTTAAAATTTGCACTAAACCAATCTAGGTGATTTTTATGAAATAGTTTGCATACTGTTGCACTCTGAATTCTATAAATATGTGACCATGTTTTGTCATTACTACCGACAGTGCACATTCTATTTACTTTAGATCAAATCAGATCGTCTTTGTTTCAGTTTCTGGCAGCTTGAAACTGGCTGTGAAAAACTGATACCACAAAGAAATAAATCTCTCATAGATCCTAAGTATAGGAAATTTTGATAGCACAAATATTTGATAGCACCTCTGCTGGTTTCTCTGGAGGCAACGCATCTTAATTGGCTCATGCAGTAACAGCGTCTCTTCTCTCTCTCTCTTCCCATTTGAGTGGCAGTGCCCCAGCTAGCACGTGTGTAAATCTATCTCATCCTCTGTCTCTTAATGTACATTCAGACCAAATGCAGCAAGAGTGTCAAAACAACCAAAAGTCATTCATTTTCTATCAACTGTTCTTACACTCAGCATCTAATGGTCTTATGGAGCCTTCCAGTGTTACCTCTGTCCCGGAATCTTGTTTTCAGGTACATCTTTAGTAATTGCCTGGTCAGGGTCACAGTAGATTCAATTTGTCACATTTGTTTATATTTTGGAAAATAAAACCAACAAAATGGGTTAGAAAACAGACATGACCTAAATTTTTATTTATGATGATGTTCATAGATGATTGTTGCTTATATATTACACTAGCTCTTAGTCCAGATGTGTGTCACAGTTACATTTGTGTAATCATGCATTCATGCAACCATTATTTGTACACTTCATACTGTAGAACATAATCCATAACTGTTTGTTATATAAATACTGCCTACAGATTCATACTGTAGATAACATGGCAGCAACAGGATACTACAGATTTTTTTTCTTTATAAATATTTTAGGGGTTTTAACATAAAGTTAATTTAATTTAATATATAATTTTCATTTCTACACTGGTTGAGAAAAACAGGAGTTTGGAACAGAAACACCCACGCATGACTGATTAATAATTTCATTCTTAATTATTAGGCTAATTAAAAGTGCACAGTGTGGATCCTGTGGTGAGAAACAATATATTTCTTGAATATTTCATAAAGTCTCCAGTGAAATGATGCTTTGAGTATTTCTTTGAGTCTCTGGCATTTAATGAATAGATTTCAGAGCTAAATTGTCAAGATCACTGTGTGAGCAGCTAATTTGTATTTATGAAACCAACAGACTATGTTCCCATGATGCTTCACTCAGTGTACAAAAAAGCTTAATTGTTGTGTTTCTGCATTTCAGATATGAGTCATAGCACTCACCGCTATGGTTTCATGAATGCAATAAAGAACTTTCCATTTGACCTTTGTCTATTAGCTTTGATTATTTTATTTGGAATAATAAAGAAGCACACTAAAACATCAGGGCAGGTTAGGGACATGTTCTCTGAAAATCTGTAAGATGAGGTTGGAATCTATACAGTGAGTGATATTCTAATGTGACAGGTTTAAAATACGGTCTATTAAAGTATCAAATAACTTTTGTATTACCTTAAAAAAGCTGCTGTATTTCCTTTATAAAACCTCTCATATGTCATCTGTGGGAATATATGTTCTTTATATATAGTCATTCTTTATATAACAAATATATAATCAGTGCTTTAGAATATGTTACAATATCCATTTTATAGATAGCCTTTAAAATTGTGTGAAGTTGCCAATTCAACTCAAAACATTTACTCATTATTGCATTTCATGCACAGAAGGCAATATGTAGCTGTTATGGTGAATGAGTGGACCCAAATGCAGCCCACAGACTTTACAGGAGTAGAGAAAACACAGGAGAAATTATTATTAGTTTTCAGAGAGTGAAGAGGGGTGAGGATTTTGGCTGGTTAAAGCAGGGGTAGGAAGCTTTACCAGGGCAGTAAGAATGCAGCATTTTACCACTGAGCCAACATAGTCTGCAGGTGAGGCTTAAGTGGTTATCAAACCCAGGTCACGGCAGTGAGAGCACAGTCTCTTTTCCACTGAGCTGGTGGGGAGAGTAAGCAGGCAATGGAGTGAGGCAGAGCAGGTTTTCAGGCAAAGAAGTGAGTGTGGCTGGAGATGAACAGCAGACAGAGTGATGAGCAGACATGCAGGCAGTATACAATGCTCCACATTGGTTGAAGCAATGATGAGGTGATGGTGGGTGGAAAACCAGGGTATATGTATTGATGGGGTTGATGAGTTGATGAATATCAGGTGTGTTGTCTGAGCTACATCCAGGAAGCCTGGGAAATTGATGGAAGTGCCACGCTTACAACTCATGCAAACACACATACACACACACCAAAACCCAAGAGAGATAGAGAGATGAGAGTCACTGGGAAATTTAACTCTTCCAATGGAAGTCTCTGATGAGTGAGGGGATCAGGATACAATTGGCTGACTGACACTGATTTAAGCCTGGACACATGAACAGCGGGGTAGATTTGCATGGTCCTGGATAGTTTCAGCCTGACTATGGAGGGATTAATGATATGCTCAATCTCAAATGGTCCTATATAATGAGGAGAGAGTTTCTTGGATTCTGTCTTGATGGGAATGTCTTTAGAAGAGAGGCAGACCTTCTGGCCTGGCTGATAGTTGGGTACAGATATCTGGTGGCAGTTGACAATATGTGGGTTGCAGTCAGCGGATCAGATCAGGGCCATACAAGCATCCTTCTACACTTTGTGACATCGGTAGAGGTGGGCCTGGGCTAATGGTATGGCTATGTCATCTTCATGAGCAGAAAACAATGGGGTTGATAGCCTAGGGAGCATTTGACATACTGATGGAAGTGTTGTTCATGGAGTTGTGGGCATCTTTGGTGCAAGGGAGTTGTGTGCTCCAGGACACTTGGACATAAATACAGTGGAGTGCTGCTTCCAGGTGCTGGTTGGCTCGCTCTGTCTGCCTGTTCACAGAGGCTTCCAAGGGCTTGACAGAAAAATTTCCAGACCTGAGAGATGAATTGGGGGCCCTGGTCAGAAACAATGTGTCAGGGAATGCCACTGCACAACAATTTTTTTGAAAAGTCTTGCTTCCTGAAAGGTTTTTGCTGATTGTGACAGGTACCTACTGGGTATGCACAAATATAGTTTTGG
>JAQQZR010000002.1:8066447-8077782 GCA_030068235.1 Notoglanidium macrostoma
CTATTACAGAATCTTGCAGTGAGGGCCCGAATACTTCGGTACCTTTTGCCAGATGGCAGGAGGGTGAAGAGTGTGTGCGAGGGGTGCTCTCTCTCTCTGAATGAATAACAATTCATTTTGACAGATAAAACAGTTGGGGCATTCTTATAAAGCAGTTCTTACTCACTTTCAGTAACTAATTTATCCGAATCCTGGTCAGGGTCACAGTTCCAGAGCCTATCTTAGTAACATTCAGTGTGAGGTGGAAATACACCCTGAATGAGAGGAAATTTATTATTGCCAATCTACTTAATGACATGTATTTGTGGGAGATATGGGAAACCAGAGAACCTGGAGGAACATAAGAAACTCTGTATAAACATTCAGGGTGAAACACAATCTTCAACCTCACTCAATAGATGTGTACAAAAAAGAGACGGTTTGTTAATCACACTGGCAGGGTTTTTATTTTTCTTAGTACTGGTTCATGATATTTTCTAACAAATTTAGTTGGTATTACAGAAAATATAAACAAACAAATAGCCTAATTTAAACCACCAACTCACTAACATCGACGTGAAAGTAAAAATCTCCTGTTTGCACTACATTTTATTGGGTGCGTCAGGATCCTAAAGGTGCACACATCTAGTCTCAACCAAAAGCCCTGCCAGGGAAAAAAAATTTGTTTCTGAATGTGATTTTTTAAATGGCTGTATGGTTGACTGTGTACGCAATTTTAGAGTGGCTTTTAGTATGTGGTTTAAAGTGCAGTTTGTTTATATGGATTAGTAAAAAAAAAAAGTTAATGTCAGAGACATTGCAAGCCTGTTTTGTGCCCGCATTAAGTTTCCTCATATACGTACATCTGGACCTAAGTGTTAAAGAGAAACACTTTAAAAGATATTACACTTTAATGAGAACAGAACAATAAGGCAGAATTTAACAGAAATGGGCAAGGTCAAGAGAAACGGACAAGGAATATAAAGAGAATTTTCATGAGAGACTATTCGGCAAAGGTGATCAAAGACAAAATGTCTTCAAAGGTTAGCCTTCTTGCTGACTTATGAGTAAGGCATACCTGGAACAGGGAACTCACATTCAATATGTATGACCATGGGGATTGTGCATTTAAAATGGCACATTACTTCTGGCTTTGATTAACAGCTCACGATTCGGGAGCCAAACTTTTTTTAAAATGATGAAATGTCAGTGCATTATGTCCAATTCCTCCCCCTAGCCAAAACACAATGAAGATGAATTAAGGGGGACTTAATGAACAGGCCCCAGCTGTTTGCCACTGTGAGTGATTTGTCTGGACTGAGCCTAAGGAGGCTTCAGAAGAACTTTCACAGCTCATTCAAGACTGAAGATAGAACATTATGACATGGCATCAGTACAAACAGAAATGGAAGCAAAATCAACTTCATAGGTTGAATTGACAAGTTTTGAAGTACTGTTTTGAACGCATTCCCCTCAACTTTCTCTCTAATATTTTCCCTTGGGGAAACACTGGCACCATCTTATGAACAGTTCCAGTTACTAGGAGTGAAGCTTGTTATATCATCCATTGGAGGCTTTAGATGCAGAACTTGCTCGAAAGATAATACAAATTTGTCTAAAAGTACAAAAATATGGACGAGGCTGTTTACATGCAACAGTGATCAACAACATACTTAGTCTTTGTAAACTATAACATGCCCTATCCATGTAGTGACCCAACAATTTATATTTGCTTTTCTTTTAATTTCTCACTATTTTGTATGACTTCAATATCACAGCAGAAATAATTTCCAGTTAGCATTAGCTATCGCTGAAAAAAGGAAAATATCTGAGTCATGTTAGAGCCACTGTTATAGTGGGTTTGGAAAGTATTCTGAACCATTCAGTTTTTCACTTTTTATTAGTGCACCTTATCCTGTTAGAGATTTCTTTTAAAATTGGATACTTTGAGTCCCATCAAGCTACACATAACCCATACCGACAAAGCAAAAACAAGTATTTAGACATTTTTGCAAGTTTATTACAAATCAAAAACTCAAATATCTCATTTAGATATGTATTCAGACCCTTTATTCATTGCTTTGTAGAAGGACCTTACGAGGCAATTGCAGCATTGTGCTTTCTTGGCTAAGATTCTACAAGTTTTGCATACCTGCATTTGGGCAGTTTCTCTCATTCTTCCAGGCAGATTCCCACAAGCTCAATCAGTTTACATGGGTAGCATCTGTGAACTACCATCTTCAGGTCTCTCCACAGATGTTCTGTGGAGTTCAGGTCTGGGATTTGGCCAGGCCACTCAAGGACATTCAAAGGCTTGTCCTGAAGCCACTGTGGCATTGTCATGCCTGTATACTTCAGGTCATTGTCATGTTGAAAGGTGATCACAAAGTATTTGTGAGATGGTTGTCCTTCTGGCAGATTCTCCCATCTATTTGGAGGACTTCTGAAGATCTGTTGGAGTGGCCATTGGGTTCCTGGCCACCTCTCTGATGGAGGCCCTTCTGGCCCAGTTTTTAATTTGGCCAGACAGCCAGCTCTAGGAAAAGCCCTGGTGATTCCAAACTTCTTCCTGAACACATTCAAAGCTTAAGAAATGGATTTATACCCTTGCCTAGCTCTAGGTCTTAAAAAAACTTGATCAAAGAGGTCTACTAAAATTTCCTTAGACTTCATTGCTTGGTTTTTAGTCTGACATGCACTGTGAATTATGGAAACTTATACGCTCAAATGTGTGCTTTTCTAAATCATGCTCAATCAACCAAATTTGCCACAGGTGATGATCTCCACATAATTAAAGCAAAAGCAAAACATTTTTCACCTTTGTCATAATGGATTATCATGTATAAAATAATTTCATTCAAAAAGTTCATTTTTTAATGATATCTATAATTCAATAAAGTGAAGGGGTCTGAATACTTTCCAAACCTACCGTAGGTTTTAATTTCAGTCACAATCAGCAAACTCATTGCTTCAGTCATTTAGTTAAATTAAGCAGCAAGTAGTTAGTAGTGCCATTCTCATTGAACTAGGTTAGCTAACAAGATCATTTTATTGTGCTGCATGAAAGGTGCGAGTATGAATTTCAGAGCCTTATAGTTGTAATTAGGTCTAGGGTTAGAAAAAGAAAAAAAAAAAAATCACCCTTTATCCTCTATCAAGAAACAAACTAGAATTGAGAGATTCATATTTGTTTATTTGTTTATTCATACATGTTTATTGCTTTCACCAGCATTTTGGAAAGGATTTTAAGTTTTTTTCTTGTCAGCAGTTATTCTTATTATATTATACATTTTTATATTTCCCCCCTCCCCCCTTTAATTTACCAAATTCTTAAACTACTACACAGCAGAGCACACATCTCCAAAGCAATCTCTTTAAATTAAGGTTGGAGTTTTACATTAAACAGGCAATTCTTCAGCACAGGTACAATCCAGTGTTATTTTGCTGAAGCCCAGCTGTGGAGGAAACAAACACTGTTAGAGTCACATTTCTTAGGTATTCAGAAATTACTTGTGATAATACTGTATAACATCAATGTCGAAATTTTACTGTGTTTAAAAATATTTCATAATGTTTTCTACAGGTCATTGTGTTGCCGCTATATCAGAACTAAGATGTGTTCTGAAACGAGAACACTTGTTCTGAAGTCAACCCATCTTATGCTTATAAAGTTAATAAAGGATTAATAGTCAACTGACCTAAATTCAGAATGATGGGTGACAGAAACGGACCAATTTACTCAACATTTACACATTTGCAAGATAAAGTGTCATTCTGATACTGTCAGTTTTAACATAGGCATTGCTGCTTTATTACTAATATTACTAGTTACATCAGTAGGCTAAAGAGTATGAGCTTAGTACCATAAGTTAGCCACAAAAAGTAATGTTAGCTCACTATTTTACAATGGCTAATTAGCCATTATGTTCATTATATTCTTCACGTTGTAGGTATACAACTATGTTTGACACTAAACCTAAACCTTTGTTAATTTTTCTAAGCTAGCTGCTAAACTCACCAACTAAAGGACAGCAATTAGCATGAACCACCAAGTTTGTGTTAGTTTAGCAACAATCAAGTTAGCATTATTTGGCACTCGCAGATGAACCGAAGCTATATTCTTTGTCACTGAGGCAAAATATGTCTTAGACTTCTGAATGCCCCAATCTGTAAATGCCCAAAAAATTCAACTGAACAATGAGAAAGAACTGGTTTCCTGCAGGCTTCCCTCAGCAAGGGCTCTGACTAATGCGTACGTCTACGTGACTCTAATTTAATAGGATAGATTTTATGAAGATTTTGCATGTGGTAGATTTTACTTGAAATTTTGTACTCCATAATATGCACAATGTTAAGTACTATTTAATAAAATTTAAGTGTGTCGTTTACTGAATAATATGAAGTGACTGAAGTAAATTTTACCCAATATCAAACACTGCAGTTGAGCATTATTTTAAGTAAATGTTATACAGTTAGTGTGTATTATATTTATCAACCCTCCAAAATCATTGGTTGACAAAGGTGACAGCCTAGACCTTTTAGTTAACACTAGTGGTATAAAAAGTACAAAGGATTTTTATGCACAGTGCTCATGGCACAAGCATAGTATGCTTCTTGTCCTCATACATATGCAAGTGAGGGAAGATGCAAGAAAATGCAACGTCAGCATAGAAAGGAAAAGGGAGGGCTGAATACATCTTCCATTCAATGTTATCCACTTTTCACCATTATCACCATACATGTTTGCCATGCCACTGCTGGTCATTGCACATTAATATTAAAGTAGATTACAGAAGAGTAAAGAAGATTAATGTTAAGGCTATTTCTAGCCATTTTTACTAATTTCAAACTTGAAATGGTCTTGTTCTTGTTTGTTTATATTTGGTTTATTGCAATCTTATAATAGGAAATACTAGGTCAATTTGCTTGTATTCAAGATAATTTCACTTCTGTAGATGTAATTAAAAAAAAATGGACAGTAAAGTTTTATTACAAATGTTGTGACTGAGCACAAAACACTTTTTTTTTTTAAGTAGTGCAGTTTTTATCTACATAATTAATGTATTTTTGTGATACCTAGCCTAGAAAGAATATCAGCACTGAGGCTTTTCCTGCAATGTCTAACAAGGTTGAGAACAATTGTAAGGAGATCTTGGTCTGCTCCGCCATGCAGAACATTTTAAGCTCTTTTATATTCTTGGGTTTGTGCATTTGAACTTTCCTCTTCATAGACAACAGGGTTTCAGTAACATTCAAATTCACAGATGGAAAAAAAAAACAGTTAACTTTAAATATGTTTGGCACATCATTTTGTTGAAAGCTCTATCTATGGCCAAATAGGGTTTGGGCTGAAATATCCCAGTATGTTTGATGCCATAAATCTTCATACCACCTGCCACAAAACAGACCCAATGCAGCAATGCCATATTAGAAACAATACTATGTATATTGCATTGTAGGAATTGTAGCAATGACATAGTGTGTATGTATTTTACATTGGGTATCATGTGCTTTTTCTTGCATGAAATCCCTTTCAAGCAAGAAAAAGATGAAAAATCTTGCGTGACTATTTTGATCTCATTTAATTCAAACTGTAGTTATGATGTGTGAGGGTTTTTTTTGCAACATTTCCAAGTTTGATGTTGTAAAAGTGGTATTTATAACTTGAAACTTGAAACTACAAACTGCAAAAATCAACTGAACTGTATAATTCTAAACATTTCTTTGGGTGCAGTGTGATATATGGAATCAACATTGATATATTGTATATATGGAACAACAAATTGGAAATTTATTATGCTGGGTGGCATGGTGGTGCAGTGGTTAGCACTGTCGCCTCACAGCAAGAAGGTTCTGGGTTCAAACGTGGTGGCTGACTGGGGTCTTTCTCTGCAGAGTTTGCATGTATTCCCCATGCCTGTGTAGGTTTCCTCCCAAAGTCATGCAGATTAGGTCAACTGGCTACTCTAAATTTGCCATAATTATGAGTGCGAATGGCTGTTTGTTTCTGTGTTAGCCCTGTGATAGATTGGCACCCTGCCCATGGTATAACCTATCTGTCAAAATACAAAGTCAGCTGGGGTTGGCTCCAGCTTCCACGCGACCCAGATGGATAAAGCGTTATAGATAATGGATGGATGGATGGACACGGGCACTTACATAATGATCTTTTGTTTGTAATGAATAAGTGATTTGTCCTGACTGATTACATTTATAGACTCTATTCTCTTCTTCATTCACTTTGATATTTTGATACTCGAGTACCAAAAAAATGAATGTTCTACTTGAGTAGTTTTCCAAGAAGTTACTTTAAAATTTATTTTCTTTCTTTAACTTTTCATTTCCATGAAAGGTATGTTTACTGTCACTTAGGTATGACTGTCTGGTACTTTATACAACAAGTTGGCATGCACTTTGGAGTTTTAACTTAATAACATCAGCTTGAAGAAGGTGTGTTTGAAAATAGAATTGCAAGACAAGGTTGGCCTCATAGCCTCAGTGGGAGCTCTGTGCCATATCGTACTGTATGTATTGTAGGTACAGGCTATAGCTTCCTTTAAAAGTATTTTCTTTATAGCCTTTAACCTGGAGGAAGCTACATCTCATACCAATGTATCTGCCTTTACTTTTTGGCAAGGAGAGCTTGAACATTAAATATGTATCTATCACGGGTTCTTGATTTCCCTTCTTAAACACACCCAACCCTGGTCATTAACGGATAGTGTTATTTAAAAACAACCTAAACAATGCAATACTAGGGCTTCACAATTATGGCTAAAAAGAGAATCATTATTATTTTGCTCAGTGGTGAAATTATACTTTATAGCCCTGCAATAGATTGGCGACCTGCCTATGGTGTACCCCGCCTCTTAACCAAAGTCAGCTGGGATTGATGCCAGCTTCCCTGTGACCCTTAACAGATAATTGGTATAGACAATGGGTGGATTGATGGATGAAATAATTATTACTTAACACTATCATCTTGCTACATCTTGAAATATAGTTAAACAAACAGCTGTGCAATTTGTCCAACATTTTTTCTTATTACTGCATTCGGGCTATGAACATTAATCCATAGGCCACTACTTCCTTCTGGAATGAAAGGAGATGGTCTATATTGTCATTCCAGGCAGTCTTTCCCTTGCCAAACAGGGTCAGGGGTTACAGACTCTTTCAAGTGCTCCGCAGTGGCACAGAGAGGGAAGAGCCAGAAATGTGCCCTCCACTTTTCTGATTGTCAACATGGCTGACACCAAAGTTCATCAGCTATCACGGTTCTTCTTTGATGGACAGGACCAGAGTTGCAACATTTGGCTCCTTCAGAATGACAATAAGTTGAAAGGACGTAAGAATACATATTTGTAGTTACTAATGGCCTACCATGCACTTGGCCATTTGCTGTGCTTATTTTTAATAATAAAATTGATAATCTTAATAATACACTTATTTTATATAGTGCCTTTCTCAAAATAATGACAAATAATCAAACAAAACAAACAGACAGACTGGTTAGCAGAGTCTTTAAAAGCTGACAATCTAATTTCAATGGTGTAGTTGTTCACAGTTCCAATGAATGCCTACACTGGTACAGCCTGCATGGCAGCAGCGCCACCTGGTACCACCACTTTGAACACTGCACCATGGATCCACAAAACCACTGAGCTGCACAGGCGCCCGACAAAGCGAACACTGATACATTGCTGAACAGATGGCTGAGCAGCCCCGAGACCACTCAGAATGATGACACAAAATTCCCTGCCATCAACGCAAGTAACAGACATGCCGAAAATGATCAGACGCAGCACTCCATCCATGGCGATCGGGTGGACATGCGTTCACGCATGGGAGATCAAGGCCAGGGGAAATCTGCCACTCAAGCTTGGATCTGGAGCTTTGCCACAACCAATGGCCAAATTTGATGAATTATCAAAACATTAAAACAATGAAACAAACAAAGCTATGCAGTAAAAATGTGCACAGTCTCTCAACAAAATAGAAATGTCATAATACATTGGGTTGTTGCATAGACAGAAACTAGCCCTTAGTATTAAATACTGGATTATCTTTGATTTATTGGTTCTGGATATTCCTATAGGGACTGCTTAAACTGATCTCCTTCATCCTAAACCTGTTCCATGGCAACAAAGGTACACCATTTTTGTTCCATGGCTTTACAGTAGAGGCCAATACTGAGAAAAATAAAATGCAGTACTTGTTCTCCACTGCCATGATAATTGCAGTCAATTCTGCCAATAAGCTGATGCAAGGTTAGAGCAAAATCTATTGTTATCGTCTTGTGAGCAGCTGCTGATTGTTGTGGGGAGTCCTGGAGTCCTGGGAGACTAATAGGGGAGTGCTGAGACAACAGAAGGATTACAGAAGCCTCTACTCAGGCAGCATTAAGGACATTTGCCAATAACAACTTTATCAGTCTCCTGCATGTGCCCAGGGTCTTGGCAAGGCTGTTTCTCCAAGCATCGGAAATTAAAAGATCTCAACCCAGCCCATATTGTTAAAGAATATATGAATAATTGGGAATGCCATGGGTGCCTCTACTGTCTGCCTGAGTTTGGTTAAGGTGTTTTGATGGGTGATTATATGAATTAATTAACCCGGTGTATGTGTAATTAGACAGAAAGAGCTAGTAAATGAAAAACAATTCATTAGCACAGCTCTAGTGTTCGCAGTATTTTTGCTGCTTCTGTAACTGCTGAAACACAGATAATCTGATGACTCCCTTATGTACTCTGTTCAAGTTTTACACATTTGGGAGCTTAGAAGCCTCATTAATGTATAACCTTCAGCAAAATTGAGAAGAGAGGGAGATACAGAGAAACAGTGAAAGAGGTGAAGAGAAGCTCAGTCGAACCAGCTAAAATGTCAGTTTTTGTCTTTTGTTGTCTTATTTTCAACCCATTAGCAGTGACGAGCCCACTGGTCTCAAGGACGTACAGCTATCGTGGCTTTTAAAAAATGGTTACTCTTGTATTTCACAAGTGCTTAGAGTTTCTACAGTGATACAAGTAAGATTCAAAAATAGCTTGCCCACTTCCTTTTATAGCTGGCAGTTTGGTGCCACTCTACATTCATTTATTTATTTAATGGTGTTTCCTGATTTTACTAACTCTTTATTCTTCTTTATAAAGCTCAACCTCTAGATGGACTGCTGCAGTCACCCAGAAAAGTAAGAACAAGTGTTATCTGGCATTTCAATTAAGCAGAGCTTGTCCTCTCCTTTGCCTCTGAATGCATTCAAAGAACTGAAAAGCAATTGTGAATTCAATAACTGCCATAGCCAATGGGGTGTGGGAACAGATTTTTAGAGCAATTTAGTGGAGACCTTGATGGTTCACTTAAGTAAAGGGGTACTACATGTTCCCTCCGGGTTCACTGAAAGGGCTCAAGAAACAAGGACATGTATGTAATTATTTGTAGTCCTGAAGTAACTTGTAGTGTTTATTTTTGTCTTAAGCTAAATTACCATTAAGTATCATTCAAAGGCAGTTATTTTGGTGGATAAATAATGGAGTTTAGAAATACTGGCTCAAGACAGTCTTCACAGAGCAATTTTATATGCCATAAGGCTGATGCCAGGTATGATAAGAAGACAGTTCACCTGCACCACAAATGAAATTGTTGCACAAACAGGCAAAAAACACTTTACAATAAAAGTATTGCACATTCGTTGCATCAGTAACAGTACAATGTACCATTGCTGCCTTAAGAAAAGCATAAAGTGATTTTTCTTTTCACTCAGAGTGCCAGAGAGATTTAAAAAAAATAAAATAAATACTAACAGCACTGACATTTTGCCATTTTTAGGGTGTTATTATTTGGGGGGAAAAACTGATTTGGAGATTAACTCAGGATAGAGAAGATATTTGTCATTAATTTAGTTAATGATCATTAATTTAATTACAGCTGACACTGGCTCCTCTTGGCAATTTTTTATAAAGTTGAATGCTTTTTTCCACTGAGAAGTCACATATCCCTATTTGGAGTCATAACAGAGGCTGAGTTGAGTTGTTATCTTAACAGAGTGGCAAAGTGTGTCCCAGGGGTGTCTGATGTGAAAAAATGTTTGAAATGTAAAATCTCTCTCTTTTTTTTTTTGCATATTTTGAGGGAAACTGTTGTTAAAGGTTCACTATGGCTACGTTCACACTTCCATGCTGAAGTGACTCAAATCTGATCTTTTCAAATCAGATTTGAGTCACTTTCATATGTGGTACTAAATCCGATACGTATATGTATCGTATTTCCATATTTGCGGCCATGCGACCTGAATGAGGTCATGCGGCCTGTACACACGCGCTGTGAGATGATAGTGTCCTCATCAGCCATCATTGATTTGTGCTGCCTATCGAGATATTGTACATAGCGGTTGCATGTTAGGTTTAAAGTTAAGGTTTTAGTGTTAACGTTAAGCTTGAAGTTTCAGGGTTTGATTAAGGGCCTCGGCTAAAATCTAGTTTATTCTCCGCTGTCTACAGCATTTATTCAAGCAACGGTAGCATTTTTTTGGCAAGCTGCACAAATCATCAGAACACCAGCAGTACAGCTAAATAATAACCGAGCAGAGCTACAACTGATGAGCTGTTTACTGTCTTCCAGAGCACAATGCAATGTATACATTAGCTACTAAAGCACCCAATTCGTCGGTTTTAATACCATGGGTCGTCTCACAAATATGTTTTTGTTGTTGGTGATTGGACTCATGAAAAATCACTGTGCACGTGTGTGCCGTTTCGGAGTACAGGCTCGTTCTCATTAAAGTCAGATACAGCTCACCTGTAACTATGAATGTGAACCGTCACGATAGGCAAATCTGATCTGAGCAAAAAATCTGAATTGAACAATGAGGCTTGCAGTGTGAACATAGTCTATGTAGGCTTTAGGGAAATCTATTAGCAGAAATTGAATATATTATTTATAAGTATGTTTTCATTAGCATATAATGACCTGTAACTACAAATCATTGTGTTTTTGTAAGCTTAGAATGAGCCATATCTTCACAGGGAGAGCGGGTCCACTTCTAAAGAGCTGCCATGTTGTGCTGCTACAGTAGCCCAGAACTGACAAACCTCCAGACAGTGCCGTCCACGTTTTTACAAGTAGTATCGTGAATCCAAAAGGAAGCACAGGAAGGACAAGAAATAAGAGTAAGGAACAAGAAATTAGAGGAATCAGTGTTGGCTAACAAGTTTGAGAACACAAATATTGAATAATAGAGAATCATCTTTTTTATTTAGCATGCGAATGTAAGTAGTGGAGGCCGCAGAAAAGGTGTGTTAAGGAAGACCTCCGAATCTTTGGATATGACAGCCAGACCTGTTACCAATGTCGGAGAATGTCG
>JAQQZR010000002.1:8078447-8091455 GCA_030068235.1 Notoglanidium macrostoma
AGGTGACCAAATACTTATTTTCCACCATAATTAGCAAATAAATTCTTTAAAAATCAGACAATGTGATTTTCTGGATTATTTTTTCTCATTTTGTCTCTTATAGTTAAGGTATACCTTTGATGAAAATTACAGGCCTCTTTCATCTTTTTAAGTGGGAGAACTTGCACAATTGGTGGCTGACTAAATACTTTTTTGCCACACTGTATATATATATATATATATATATATATATATATATATCACCCTTTTTTTCTTCTATGTTTTATGTTATTTGCTACCTTAAACTGCAATAATGTCTAACTGCCATTTTTAGAAGCCTTGTACAGTACATTTGATTTTAAAAATTGCATAAATATTTATAATTACTGATCCGACTGATTCCCTCATGCATTTTCCTCATTTATCAGCCATTTTGACATTGGTGTAACACCAGTAACATTGCTATTTTTTTATGAAAGTTTTGTGGACTTTAACAGTTGTGCTGTGTTTAGTCACTGGTGTTACAATATGATTTTGAAAGTAAATATGAACTGTTTTACAGCTTTTGAATTGCACTGATTTATTGGTTTACAATGAAAAAGGATTGCAGTCAGTAAAATTTCTGAATTTTTGTTATTGTGATTTGTGTGCTAAACTGAGCCATGACCTTAAATGAACATTAAAAATGTGCTTGTTTACCATGTTTGCTGAAAACATGAACAAAAAGACATCTAATGTATGAAGAAAGAGGCATTTTCGTTGTCATAACACCTGTGATATACAAATATGGGGAAATGAAAAGCTATTTTATTATCATTTTTTATGCCATACTTTATTTTCAGATTTGATTAATTTGTTTTCTTTTCTTTAGTGCTTCTCTAAATGCCACTCTGTTCAGATATTGACCCAGCTGAAATCTAAGGATGAGGAGGGGGAAAAAAACCTCCTAATTGCCTCCATTAAGCTTTCTTCCCCTTCTCATTACTCCAATTTTGATGGTGCCTTCCTCTGGAAATTTGTCGGTGCTATGAATACCCTGAATTCATCCTCCCTTCTTCCTCCCCTTTTAAGGGCTAGCTACACAAAAAAACCTTGGTTCATATAAATCATTTAATAACAAGATACTCTTTAAAAAAGGAAAAATCAAATAATAATAATAATAATAATAATAATAATAATAATAATAATAATAATAATATTGCACAATATTTATTTATTTATTTAAACAAGATTTAAACACAATAATTGCACAAGACACAGTTGCTCACTTAAAGCACTGGGGGAAAAATGTGTAAGTTAAACCTTACAGCAAATTATACATGTTTAAATTATATGTGGTCTAGTAGTCTGCTGTTTTTCTTTTCCCTCCTTTCACTATTAATTAGAGAATAAGAGGAGAGCAGCTTTAGAGTCTTTAGAGTTTATACAAAAAGGTATGGGGAAAAAAAACATCATCCAGTAAGTGGCATATCAGGGAGTGGAAACTCCTTGTTGATTGGGAAACGTCAGATGAGAATGGCTAGACTGACAGGATGTCTACAGTAACTCAAATAACAAGCGGAGAAGAATCTAGGAATGTACAGCACATCAAATCTCGAGGTGGATAGGCTATAATAGCAGAAGACCACATTGGGTTTCATTCCTGTCAGCCAAGAAGAAGGATCTAAGTCTAAAGTGGGCACAGGCTCACCAAAACTGGGCAGTTGAACATTAAAAAAAGACCAGGTGATGTTTTTGCAATTCTCATTTGCATGATTTTATGCATCGTGCTGTTGCCACAGCTCTGATTAGAAAATTATATGAATCAGAAGGTGTTCTTTTTAAAGTGGCTAGAGAGTGTATATTTATTACAGAAATACTTTAGAAGCTTGCTTGAAGTAGGTCTCATTATTTTACAAAGATATAATAAGAGTTAATTAAATATGATATTAAAATGTGTCATCTAATGGCTTTGACAAAAAGACCCATGAATGCACATACAGAATCAAAGGTGTCTTGTCCTGAAATATTGCATGTAGGATTATACACAGTATCATCTATCACCGACCCTCAGTGCTTTTACAGTTTATTACAGTTTTACAGTTTAAAACCTGACTGGATTAGACATACTATGTAAGTTTGCTGTACTGAAATCATACTTTGTTTGATTATATCACTATTACATAAAGGAATATGACATGACAAGTTTTAGAACTGCCCCAGATGCCATTCATTCATCTCCAGGAAGCATTGTATCCTGAATAGGATTGCAGTAGAGTCTAGGCCAGGATCACTGGTGCATGGTAGGAATCACTCACACTCCGGCTTCTGCACTTATTCACACTTAGGGACAATAAGTAACTCAGGATTGAGCTTGTTTTTCTAAGAAATACATGAATCCCAGTACATTTGCCTTCTAATATTGTCCAGTTTCCCTCCTTCCAGATAGGCTTTTACACTGTGTTAATTTTATAGCTGGCATCACCCCATTATTTGGTGACCCAAAGAGACAGATAACATCCAAGGTTTGTCTAAAACATGTCTTACTGAGAATTTCAGCTTAAAATAAGATACATATCAACACTGTGAAAGGGAAGCTGGGAAAGATGGCATTCTTCTTTGTCTCATTTTCAAATACTTCCTTGTGTATTTTCTTACCTATGATAGCAAATAAATGAATGATACTTTAGGAAGAATTTTCAGTGGTGTCAGTGGCAGCTCAGTGCTAACCCCTTAACAGTAGGATAGATACACTATATGGCCAAAACTATGTGGACACCTAACCAATCGTACCCTAATGTGTTTCCTGTTATAATAACCTCCACTCTTCTGGGAAGGCGTTCCACTAGATTTTGGAGTTTTTCCTGATGTCCAGGGTTAGTCGAGGTGATGTCGAGGAGCCTAGAAGAACAGATGATATTCCACTTCATCACAGAGATGTTCATTGGAATTGAGGTTAGTGTTTTTGTAGGTCACTCATATTCTTCCACCCCAAAATTGGCAAAACATGTCTTTATGGGCCTCGCTTTGTGAACAGTTTCAGTATCATGTTAGAGCATGATTAGACCTCTTAGTTACAATAATGTGGGGAAGGCCCACATAATTTTGGCCATTTAGAGTACTTCAGCAGTAAAGAATCCTGGTGAAAAGGTTTTCCAGATGATTTTTGTGAGAAATATTCAAATAAATTTGCACTTTTTTTGTTGAAGCTGTATAATGAGGCAATCTACTTAAATTAATTAGTTATGAGTAAAGTAAAAAGTAAAATCAAAAGCTTAAATTATGTAACTCTCAAAAAAAAAAAAAAAAAAAGACTTTGTCCAGTCCAATTTCTCTCTTTAAAAGGCTCTAAAAGTCTTGTTCAGAGAACGTATTCTCCGAGATAATTCCCCATGACCGAACTGGATTTATTAAAAATAGATTTTCTTTCTTTAACATTCATAGACCTTTTACCATTCTTTATGAGTCCTAAAATATGGCAGTGCCTGAAGTCCTACTGTCACTTGGTGCAGAAAAACTTGATTAAATCAAGATGGACTACCTGTGAATTCTTCTCATAAGGTTTGGTTTAGTGTTGTTTTTATAGCCTGAGTCAAATTTCTATAAAAATCAGCGCTTGTAGAAATTAAATTTATTGTCAGTACTTCAGTCAATTTGGGAACAAGACAAAGCCTCAAGCAAATATGATAAAGAAAACAAAAAAATATATATACATGTTTATTATTTTTTACTGTATTGAGGCTGTAGCATGTAGTTTCCTTTATTATCACTCTCTTGTTTAGAAGAAGCTCCTGTTTTAATGCTTACAGCTCAGAGAAATGTATTGAACACACTTGGATCCCTTTACCCATTGGTGTTGTCATAGAAACCATAGGAAAGGTCAGGCAGAACTGCTCTCTCTTTTATGGAAGGGAAAATTGTTGCAGAAACAGTCAAAACTACACTGGGTTTATTCATTTTACATTCCCAGCTGCTCGTTTGCATAAATAGCACTTCTAAGTAATGTTTGCTGTGAAGGCATATGCGCACAATATACTTGTGTGATCTATATATAAATAGTAGTATGTAGTGCAGACCAATCACTGTGTGAGCATCTGTTTGTGTGCATTCGTGTGGGTTCTGGTAACTTGTTTTTGGTCTTTACCAAGGAATGAAAGTAAAAAACTATGTAACGTGCTCTCCTTAGAGAACTGGAGAACAGGGTTCGCTGTAATGGTACTTTTTTGAGCATAACTAAATCATAGTACTTTGACTTTTTCTTGAGTTTAGAGGTCCACTATGTAGGATTTGGGGGATCTTTTGCAGAAATGGAATATTGAATTCATAAGTTTGTATACAGTAACCTGTATCTAAATCACTGTGCTTTCGTAAGCTAAGGACAATCCCTTTATATCTTCATAAGGAGCGGGTCCTCTTCCATGGAGCTGCCATGTTGCGCCAATACATTAGCCCAGAATGGACAAATCTCTAGAGGGCACAATCCACATTTCATGTTGTTACAAGTGGCAGCGTGAATCTGGAAGAAAGCACCGGAAGGAAGATGAATAACAAGAAAGGAAGACTGAGAAGAAATAAGAAGAATCAGTGTGTGTTGGTGCTGGCTAACAAGTTTGAGAAGTAAAATTTTGCTAGCTAGCTATTTTTTAGCATGAGAAAAAGCAGGAGAATGTGAAAGTAAGTATTGGATGTATCCTACTGGCACTTGACGGTGACCATGAATTCTAATGCATGCTTGGAAAGGGTTAGGGAGGGGCATTCAGTTAACCAGTGGACCATTAAAAAAAAAACATTAGTGCTACAGCTATTTTTTGATCACTGTTACAGAGGTTTTGTTTTGTGTTTGTGTTTAAATGCATTTAACCTTTCAAGCCAACTAAAAGACAGTGTGCAAATTTAAAATAATTAAATTTTGAGACCAAATCACAGTAAGGCAATTTCCTACTTAAAGTCTACACTCAATGTAGATGTCTGAGACAACAGAGGCAGATAAGCATCCCTGGCCCAATTTAACAGGATGATAATGATCTGTAAAGTAAATGAGCCAAAACCTGTGGAGATATTGGCATTTCACAGCTCAATATCCAACCTGTACAGAGGAAACATGCACAAGTTTTGAAGCTATTTACTAGCTGAGTGAGCTAGACTAGCTAGCCAGGTCTTTCTATATTTAACAGTATGATGTTTTACTTAAGATGACACTTTGATATTCGATACACTTTGATATTCAATGTTTGAAAACACACTTATGAATACTATATTCCATTTCTGCTAATAAATCCCCCAAATGCTACATAGTGGACATATATTGTTTTTTTATATACCCATACTGAGTCCTTTATGAAATTATTTAGATGTGATAAATTCTTACAATGCCCTCAGTCTACACGTTTGTACATTTTTTTCTTAAATTTCTTAAATATTTCAAATTCCATCTTAAAAAGTAACCTTGGTTCTTGGTTTTGTAAGAAAATCAAATGCATTAAAATTATAGAATTCTTTCACCTGTCAGACCCCTCACAAAACAACACAACACTTGTAAAATAATAGTTTCTATAGGGGACTGTACAAACACAAGTAATTTCAAAATATTATATTATCTTTGTCGTAATATCTCATTATTTCGAATGAATGATTTCTAGTTAATATCTTGTTATTTTAACACCCTACAATCCATAAACAAAACTAATTCATTGAAAAACAGCTTATGCTTATGATCATTCTTAATCTGTTTTCCAGACAGTACATAAGCCAGATGATGAATATGCATTAATTGATTAGTAATTCACTTAAATGCATTCAGGTATGCTCAAAGTTTTGACTTTTGGCACTCCAATTTCATAATGATCATAGCGGTCAGTATGACTGTTTGAGGTTGCTGTAGTTATTTATACAATAACACAGAATAAATGCAAAGATAAACTAATATTTAAATTCCTCTTAGTGTGTGATTGTGGGATGTTAAGTATTAAGTATTATAATGAGATGATTCTGTAATATAAGGGAATCAAATCAAATCAAAATAAGGAGACACTATAGAAGAAATAGTGGTATAACATCAAAATAATGAGGTACTAAATTAACAAAACAACATATTGTCTTGAAATAACTATGATATTAAGTTGAAATAATGGCATAGCACTTTTTTTGACAGCTGAATTGTAGTTCAGGGCTTCTGTAACAACCACTCAGGAGAGCTGATAGTCTTAAAAAATACTTTCTGAGAAGAAATTTCATGTTCAAAATCCTTCTTCTCAGAAATGTTCACTGAATTACACAAAGTGCCAGGAGCAGAATAAGTCTGCTAGATGGCTTGAATCTATTATTCCAAGTTGGACTTTGATGTTGCCATAGTCATGGCTGCAAAATTCAATTAGCTTCCCATTTCCCCCCCTAGATTCCCATGAAAGACTCAGCGATGGGCTGGAAAATTGTACTTAAGTCTACCTGGACACGCAATTAAGTCTTTTTAAGAGCTTGTATCGCTGGCTTTGCTGAGAGATTGTCATTTTCAGGTTATACCCAAAACATTCTTGTGTTGAAACTGTCACTTTATTGTAAAGCAAAACAAGAGTTTGGAAATAAAAAATAAAAAAAAATAAATCCACCCTGAATGACTGGCATATTAATCATTATATTAACATGTAATTTTTAATGGTGTCCAATTTCATAAGATAATTCTGTTAACTTACTTCTTTCAGCTTCGTGGTGTTCTGTTTTCGCCTTGATTAATGGTTTCCCATAATACTATTCAACTATTTGCTGATCAATGCCCTAGTGGGCTCTCAGAGAGAGATGCACAGACACTTTAGTTCTTTAGTCTGTCCACCTCTCTCATCTCAGCACCTGTACACTCTCAAACAGATACGGCTCCAAAGCTTTAACTTTCAAGTTGAATCTGCTGTCAACACCATCACACTCATCATCTCATAGATCTCTAGCTGAGCCAAGTCTCTGCTGTAATTCAGTACAGATGTTTGGTATAAGTGTCTTCTGGAATTTGGGAACTGTGAGAATATGGGAACTTTGGCTGTCTCCACTAATTCTACATTACGTTTCTCATTTATATGACATTGACCATTGCAGGTAAATACTGAGCGAGACAAGACGATCTTTTTTTTTGTTTGTTTGTTTTTTCGAGCTAAGCGTGACTGACCAATATGCTTGAGATTGTTTCTCATTTTAAATGCTATTGTAAATGCAATAGCAATGTACCCCTGTGATGTCAGCATGGTACACAACCATGAACCATGCATAAATAACAAAAATACAGCACCAAGCAAAAATTGCACTAGAATTGCTGAGCTCATTTGAAATATTTCAATATAAACATATTTCATGTTTCAGGGTGTCCTTAAATTAGATTTAAGTATGCTATTTTTTAGTAAGACACCTATTATTTGTTGGTGCTAGATAAGAAACCCAGTGACTGGTGACAGAACTTATCTTTGAAGAAAATGGCTGGCTTGTTTTCCACATTTAGTGTCTACAGGGCTATGTACTTAAACCGACACCAGATTACTTTCAACACTCAACAATGTTAACACAATATCTTTCTGCAATTTAATGTATGAATGTACTTTTAGAAGGCACATCTCAATGCATCATATTCTGTCTAATTGGTTATGCAAATGACCCACAATGCTCTTTTTATGTCCTAATCATTAATTTCCCCATTAACTTCAGTTACTAACTGAACATTTAGTCAAACACACTTAATTGTTCTTATAAAGATGCTAAAAAGCTTTTGTGAATACATTGTATAGCCTTTCAATGTATAGTATTTTTTATCTCTTTTGCCACACTAACAGAAATGTCTTGGCTTCATTACTATTTCTGTGTGCATTGCCCTTCATGGATAGGTCTCAGCAACATGCCACAGGACATCATTTCATGCATCACTGCTGTCTGCGGCTAATTTAAGTCTCTAATTTTGTTACAGAAGCAGGCTTGCATCAAAAGTCTCCTTTTCTCATTTTCCCCATAAGAGTTGCTACACTACAATATCCTAGTCATAATGACATGAGTACAAACAATAATCATCCGCCTTACATGTCATCTCGGAGACCACCATCAATTTAAGCTGTATTTGTAGGCTGATAAAATATTTGATACCACATTATATTTTCTTAGAAGATACAACCAGACATACTGTATATCATGATTGAAGATGAAGCCTTTATTTATCATATAGAATTTCACCACACTGTAATATGTTTCTTTGCTCAGTTTGTTAGGAAGTTGGAGTCAGAGCGCAGGGTCTTCTGGAACAAAGGCCTTGCTCAAGGGCTCCATAGCGGCAGCTATGGGGTTCAAACCCCTGACCTCCTGATGAGTAAACCAAAGCCTTTAGCCAGTGAGCCACCATTTTATTAGTCAGCTGTTCTTGAACTTTTGGGGTATGCCTTGTTTATTAATAAATAAAAAATTGTAGTAGTTGTCAAATCTCTGTGTAGGATTAATAAAAACCTTGGGACATGCTGTTATAGGAAAATAATCCACACCCTGTTGTGTTTTATTCCTTAGCACTAATGCATTAAAGTACTGCTGTATACACCAACAGTTTTCAGTTATCATGCACTGCATCTGTCTCCAACATCCATGGGTCCCAGAATGTTCTTTGTCTTTTAATATACGTATTTACTGAAATTGCTCTAGCTTGTTGGAGTGAATATTGTATGCAAACTGTGTTCTACTATGATGCCTGACTCTCATCCATATGAAATACCTGTGTTAATTTGTAACACATTGATTATAAGGGAGGCTGCTGGATGGTAGGCCGTCTTCCTTGGCCATGCTTTACCGCTTCAGTGCTAGTTTGAATGGAGGGCTGAGAGTGTTATATAAACTCAACCTATCAGCATTGCAATGTAGTCACGACGAGCGGGTCATTGAGGGAGAATAAGCACTGACTCACAGCTCATAGTCTGGCAAACTTAATGTTTTCTTTTGCAATTAAACATTGATGAGCAGCTCATTTCTACAAGGACATGAACGGTTAGATGAAAGGTTTGAGAAAAATGGGTTCTGGCATTATTCAGCTCTTCCCACATCACAAAAATGGCTGATGATCCAATCTAGAGTGGCGGATTGATCCTCCTCTGAGATCCATTGTCCAGGGAGGTGGAATTATTCATAGTTTTGCTCAACTAGATACGACTAATGCACAGACCTGCACAAGAATTCTAATGCTTGGCCACATCGCAGGTTAAAGAAACAAGCTTTTGAATTCAGCCTTGGTTTATTTTTGCCTGTACAGTTGCATTTAAAACTTGGCCTAAAGCCATGTTTCCCTAGTTGGGCAGTAGGTGCAATGCCAGTGACAGGCTGCACTCAGCATCTAATCCCATGTTGACATTAGATGGAGCATGTGATTCATGGAGCCATATGTAAATACGAAAGAAAGTACAAAATGTGCACAACAGCCCCAGGGCACCACAGTCCAAGAAGGTTAAGGCAGCAGCATTGGATAAGACATGGCGATATACACTGCAAATTATATTCAGAGATGAAGAAATCTAAGCACTCACAGGGGGAAGATTTCTGTGCTTTTCAGAAGAGACGTAAGCACACTTTTCTGCATTATGATGAGTAAATAGTGCTGTCAGACAAGTGAGAGCAGGATATAACATTGCAATTTCACATTTTATCAAATAACAAAGAAGCAGGTATATTCACCATCATGATCTGTAAAAATATATATCATGTCTACAAGTGACAAATTAAAGGAAAAAACATAGACTAAATGAATGGAGAAACATAGTGAGTGTAGATGCTTCCAGACAGATCATCTGTCACAGATGTACTGCATAATACAGTTAATCAATTAGCATCCTCTCGTGCTCTGTGGCATGTATAAAAACACTAAGCAGGCCAGTTGACCTCAATTTTAGATCAAGATGACAAAGGCAAAAGAGCTAAGTTACTTTGAACGAGCGTTGGCTTTTGGCAAGAAGAAAGAAGCTTCAGTTACCAGGGCTGTTGGTCTGGCTGTGTTTGAAAAGGGACTGTAACTAAAGTGACATCTACATTTAGATCTATGGCAATCAGTAAACAGGGTTCTAATATAAAACACATTTGAGAGTTCAGTAGTGCAAAAACCAGTGGCACTGGTGTACTGGGATTGTGAAGTGGTCAGATGAGTCATCCTTCACCATACTCTCGATAAGTGGGTGAATACATGTGTGGTGTATGCCAAGAGAAATGTACTAGACTAAAAGACCCTTTCAGTGACACGATCTGGTGGTGTCAAGCTGTGGGTGGTACACTTATCTCCTTAGATGATGGAGTCACTGAAAATCAATACAAAGTTTTCTGACTGATCATCTTTATGTGTCTATCACATAGTTCCTGTGAATAAGCTGTTACTCTAGAAACCATAAGATTCTAGCAAAAGGACTTTAATATGAATCTGTGATTTGCTTTGCAGCAGACATGTCATAGCTGTGCTGTTATAGAAAATTTTATAGAACATCTGAACAATCAGATTTGAGAATTCATTGCAAATCTGCAAGTCAAATAAATATTGTATTATGCAAGTCAGTGCAAGTCAATATTAAGCATTGCACGTAATCAGGAATTCAGGTAAAGGAGTTAGTCAAGAGTATTTATTTTCCATCAGAGATGACTGATGCTGTTGATATATTTTTTAACTGAAAGCATGTTATTTTGGTCATTCATAAATGGATAGTAGTGTGCAATAATCCTAACTAGCCATTACTAATCTTCTGTCAAGAATTCCCTCTCTCAGCACTGCATTCATGACTGGTTTTTAGTTGATGTCATGTTTGGATATGGTTTCAATTTGACACATGATTTTGTTTTGATTTTAGTCCTTTCTCCACTCCATCCTGTCATCCCAGTTGTCTCCAGGTGTTCTGTGTTAAGCCTTTGATTAGCTTGTTTATTTATATCCTGTTGTGACTTTGTATAGTTGCGATTTCTGGTCATGAAGTTGCGTAATTTCAAGTCTGAGCAGTTTTTCTCTTGTTTATCTGTATTCTGCGTTTGTTCCAGTTTCTTGCCTTGGTTAATTTCTCGACTTTTGATCGTGGATTATTGTAGTTTAATGTTGGCTGCTTGTTATGAATTACTATGAATTTTACATATAGATTTCCCTAAATAAATATCACACAGACTTTGTGCACCTAATTCCTTTCTGTCATTACCACTATGAATTTGAATCATATGAATAAGAATCGTAACTGCTTAATATATAACATAAAATGATCTCATACAGCAAATAACTGTAGTATGTACAGTACGTAACAATGCTTACTAATAACTCATATGCCTTTATGAAGTTTTACCATATGAACATTCACCATATGGCCAAAGGTTTGAGGATATGTGTTGTTCACATTCATATTTGAGCCTTCCTCAATCTGTTGTCTCAATGCGTACAGGATGTCTCTGTATACTGTAGCATTAAGATTTCCCTTTTGGGTTGAACTGGAACACTGACTGCACCCCAGGCCTCTTTACCCAACATTAGTGCCTGACTTCACTAATGCTCTTGTGGCTGAATGAGCACAAAATCCCCACAGCCAATAAAAGTAAACACTCACTGTGCACTTTATTAGGAACACCTGCACATTCATGTCGTTTTCTAAACAACCACTCATGTGGCAGCCTAATGCATAAAATCATGCAAATACAGGTCAAAAGCTGCAGTTCGTGTTCCCATCAAACACCAGAATGGGGAAAAATTGTAATCTCTGTGATTTTAACCATGGCATGGTTGTTGCCAGATTGGCTGGTTTGAGTATTTCAGAAACTGTTGATCTCCTGGGATTTTCACAAAGAACAGTTTCTAGAGTTGACATAGAATGGTGTGAAATACAAACAGCATCCTATGATCTAAGGGTCTGCAGACTGAAACACCTTGTTGATGAGAGGAGAATTAGAAAAAAACCACACCTGGTCTTTTTCTAATCCTCAGCCGTCCAGTTTAGGTGAGCCTGTGCCTATGATAGTCTCAGATCCCTGTTCTAGGCTGATAGGACCCGAAGTGGTCTTCTGCTGTTGTAGCCCATCCAAGGTTCGATGTTTTGTGCATGCTGAGATGCTATTTCTGTGGTTTTATGAGTTGCTATGCCTTTCCTGGCAGCTCGAACCAATCTGGCTACTTTTCTCTGACCTCTCTTGTCAACAAGGCATTTCCACCCACAGAACTGTCACTTGCTCAGTGTTTTTTTTTTTTTTCTTTTTTGCACCATTCTGTGTAAACCCTAGTAACTGTTGTGTGTGAAATTCCCAGGAGATCAGCAGTTTCAGACATAGTCAAACCAGCCCATGTGGTACCAACAACTGCATAAAGGTGCAGCTCTACAGGTGCTCCTAATAAAGTGGATGGTGAGTGCATGTATATGTATAGCTTTAAAATTAAATCAGCCTATTACTTCTATTACTTGTTCTTTACACTGAATACTCTCTAACACCATCAAGACTGTCTTTTTATTTCAAGGAAAATAATGAATCAGCAGAGGACTTGTTTATTCCACTTAGGTTCATAGTGAAAAAATGTACATTTAGCATTGTGAAGAGAAGGAGGCCATTCTGGATAAGCGTATTAAGATAAACTCTAAATTCGTTTGCCATGGCCAAAAAGGCTCTCTAACCATGACTCTGGAGTTTAGCTTTGTGCCCATGCTTCACTGTAACATCATTTTATGTGGTTGATCATTGGTTCATTGTGATTTCACAGGTACACTAGCAGAAATTTAACTCAGAATGTCTGTACTCACAAAAGATGGCGTAATTGAAATAATGATCTCTGTAAGTTACTTTCTCTACTTCAAACTGCAAAAAATTGTTGATACATACCTATATTTAGCACTGTCACCTCACAGCAAGAAGGTCCTGGGTTCGATCCCCGGTTTATCCAGGGTGCCTTTCTGTGCGGAGTTTACATGTTCTCCCCGTGCATGTGCGGGTTTCCTCCGGGTGCTCCGGTTTCCTCCCACAGTCCAAATGCAGACATGCAGATTAGATCAACTGGCTACTCTAAATTGCCCATAGGTGTGAATGCGAGCGTGTGTGGCTGTTTGTCTG
>JAQQZR010000002.1:8108103-8133044 GCA_030068235.1 Notoglanidium macrostoma
TGTGTTGGCCCTGTGGTGGACTGGCGACCTGCCCAGGGTGTACCCCGCCTCTCACCCGAAGATGCTGGGATTGGCTCAAGCTTCCCCGCGACCCAGACGGATAAAGTGGTATAGATAATGGCTGGATGGATGGATATACTCCTTTTTTGCTAATAAATACCCTCAAAATCCTACATAGTGGACCTTCAAATGGTAAAAATCCCATTTCAAAAATCCATTTCAATTCAAGGTTGCAATACTACAAATTGTACAAAAGTTCAAGGGGGCAGTGAATACTTATTCAAGGTATTGTATGCACAAACAAGCTCTGCAGTGAAGTACCCTAATTGTGATTGTCCAGCACTGACCCATATTAATTACAATTGTCCTGTATAATCATGATCAACATTATCCTAAGCATGATATGGACTAGAATTAGGATGACTTGTAGCATATTTGGATTGTAGCAGTGTTTAAATTTCATCTCTGATCTTACCCTTTCTTGTAACACCTATTTAAAATGCCTGAGATGAGACGGGGCTGTTACCATGATCACCATCATCTGGAGAATGAGAAATTATGTATAAATTGTGTGAAGAGCATCCTGTATAGCTTATATTGCAAATATCTTCTTTTTTTTTTTCAAATAGCTTCAGCTCTAATTTTAGTTTAATAACAGAGAGCAGAACAATATGCTTTATTTTTTTGTTCTGGTTTTACTTTTTCAGCCTTTTTTTATTTACAAAAAGTAAACATTAAAGGAAGAGTTATTGTAATAATCATGCTCAGTGAACTGGAAAGCTTCTCATCTACAGATACATAATGTACTATTCACAAAATCATTATCATTAAAAATATAATCATTTCTACACCAAAACCTTGTTGAAGTTAAATGCATAGCCATGGTATTATTTAAATAATTCATAACTCAATGGAAACAAGTACAAGCAAAAGACAAGTGATTGGATGTTTGATGTAATAAAAAAAAAATCTTTACCTAAATGTTAGCATGGACTAGCATATTTAATTAGATCTTCTATTCACAATCTGATGTCATTCAGGTCTCTTGAAATGCAACACAAGCCACATTGGTTTGGCCCAGATTCCAAATGCCATTAAAAACCTTGAACATAGCTGCAAACAGCCTTGTGAAAATTACAATACAAGATTAATCGTTTTACTGTATAAGTTGCTAGAGGCTATAAATCTGCGTACTCTCACTATTACAAGCTTAAAGACTTTGTATGAGCCAACTCGCATTAAAAAGTAAGCCAGAAGTTATGGTTAGGGTGAGGGAAGGGGTTGGCATTTGTGAAATGTCTCTCAGTAATTAGTATTCATATGAAATTTGTGTGAGAACAGGGTAAGAAAATGGCTTTAAAAATAGCACAATTGCCATTTTATTCTGCACAGTTGGACTGCTTTATGCATTTATATATATAACAATATAAACAATTAATGAACACACTAACACATAGTATGAACAACAAAAGTCTGCATAAAAATTCAACTCAAATCAAATGCAAGAAATACAGTAGCATAAAACAGTTTGGCAGAAGGACGATAAAGTACTAGGCAGGAGAGAAAGCAGCTTGTAAGGAAAAGCTTGATTTTCAGGCTGATGTGCATATTTGCATTAAACTTCACTCTTTGTGTATATAAGCCCAGTGCAGCCAGCCGCTAAAATTGTATAGATCCCAGGTAATGTAGCATGACTGTATCTGGAGGGGACTGTCAGTCAGGCATAGACAGAATATGTGTTTCTCTCTACAATGTACCTTCATTTACCGCCCTGCAGTAGTCTGTTTGGGTCTTTCTCTTTTCTTTTCCCTGATGAATAAAATAGGAAGCCTGGCCTTGGACTGGTGGCAGATAATGGTCTGTACTTTCCGTCTCCTGAAATGAAACAGTGAGGAGAAAATGGTGCATGGGGAAAGCATAATGAATATAGCTCAACAGGGAAATAAATAACAGGGGAAGCCTACCGCAAACCACATGAATAAAGACTATTAAGACTCTGGCCTCTGTGAGTGGGAGTGCTCAAAGGTGATCATTAATAATCGGACCAAGTGCATTTCATCTGTCACTGTCTCCTCCTGTTTTATCTGATTTAAGTAAGTTATAGAGTAAATAATGGAAATCAGCATTATTTTTGGTGATTTTTGGTTATGAGATTATAAGCGGTATGCGCAACTCAGCCGTGATTGTGTGAGGAATACGTCATTACAGATAAAGAACATGTGAAATTCAACATGGTGTGCTCTGAATTAAAGTTAAGATCATGTGAATAATGTGTGATAAATAAAAAAGAAACTGCATGTCCTACATGGAAAACATTAACATGGAAAAAATATATATCATAGAAAAAAACAGATAAGAAAATAAATGAATCACGAGAGTGGGAGATCGCATTTTAAAATAAGCAAATGTTTTTTTACTCTTCATGTGAAAGTAAATAAATTGTGTAAAAATCCCATGTGAAAATAAACAAATGATGTAAAAAAAAAAAAAAGAATGAATGCAAAAATCCCAGGTAAAAAAAAATGCCATGTGAAAATAAATGAATCATGTGAGGGGAAAAAATATACATATATTTTGTGAAAAGGTGAATCATGTGACATTTCTATAAAGGAAATGAATAATAGGAAACACTGTAATTGGGCTGCACTGTATATTTTTTATAATTGATTAATCTGTTGATATTTTTTTCATTAATCAGTTAGTTTGTTTATTTTAAAGCAATACTGAATACCAAAAAAATATTTTTGAATATTTTTTGTCGTAGTTCAATTAACTAATTATGGGAATATTATCAAGTGATTTTTGTCAACCGAATAAGACACCCAAACTAATGCAAGATGATGGCATTCTGTACATTTATTACTGGTTTGACAGGTGGTACACTCCAAAGCTAAGTTAATTTTACATGCAGTGTGTGCTTATGGGGCGAATCATTATCAGTGTGTGGAATTGACTCCAAAGCTATGGGCTTGTCTCTTGCTTTTCAGTGCCTGGAATCAGTGAATTGACTTTTTTTGGCTGTGACTTCAATGTGAACTTGAGACCTAACATTTATTAAAATGATATATTGTGCATTCTAGGAAACACTATATTATTGCCCTCAGTGCATAATGCACATGACATCTTCCTGATTAGTCATTTTTTTGTGACCATGTTCAGTCATTTTGAACCCATCAGATTGTCAAACTGACTATTTTGGCTAAAGTAACATGATATAACGCTCTCTGATAAGGCAGAAAATGTTGTTAAATATGACCATAAAGAAAACCATACGACTAGAAAACCAGATAAACTAGGACAACTCAATGTAAAGACAGTACATGGCATTTCCACCACATTTCTTACCAACAAATGATTACGAAGCAAAATATTTCTCACTTGAAAGCACGCGTTACATCGTGAGATGAAGATGGTACTGTATTGTAAAGAGATCTCATACTTTAGAGGAGGTTTTGTCTGCAGTAATGTGTTCTTAGTCTACATGACTAAATGGCATAGTGCACATCACAGTGTGCTTCATAAGACAGTCCAACTAATCGATAATGAAATTCATAGCTAACTGTTTTTTTTAACAAATAAATTCTTATTAAGATCAGCATGTGATAAACAGATCCCAGTGGTTCACAGCAGCGGACTGTCGATAAGATTTCCCATGGGTTTCTTGGAAAAGTCATTCGGTTGCAATGCTTTAGCGCCTTCAGTCAGGTGCTGAATATGCTTCCAGTCAGTCACTATATCACACATTGAAATGATAGAACATTAAGAACATGACTAATTAGCACTGATTCATAGAGTTTGACACTACAAGCATGACACTGTGTTCATGGAATAAAAGACTTGTCTAGGTTGTTATTTCTGACAGGGAAACCTACACAGCAATCCAGCAATGTCATATTATGTATCATCAGTGTGAAATGTTTTATTTAAAACCCAGGGATATAAGAAGAAGGAGCAGTAGGAGGATAATCATTGCCAGGGGCTAAATCTGTATAGAGAAATTACTTATTGTTTTTTCTTACACTATGTAAATCCAAATAGTGCAAAAGCTATAGGAATCATAAATGAAACACTTTCGCCAGGTTTCCAATTATCCCGAAAACAAATTTCCCACAAAACAGCAATTTAATTTCAGGAATATGTTTTCTAAAAATATTCATTGGTAGCTGCAGCATAGAATGCCATGGTATAGTCGGTGTACATCTTTATATCAGGCTTGGCATTTCTGTATGTCAGAATTGATTTGCAATTCCTCTAACTGATTTATTACAGCCTTGACAGGTCCTTCATTGGGCTACAAGACAAAACAATGTTAAAAAGAGCTGGAGTTTCGAAGCTCTTGATTGGGTCAGGCTTATAACTAATCACTTAGAAAACTGGTTTAGACTATGCTCACATTACTAGGCTGAAGTGTCTCATCTGTTTTGTTTGTTTATTTGTTTGTTTGTTTTGGTTTTTTGAATTAATGTGACACAGATCTGTTCTTTTCAGAGCTATCCGATCTTTTCACATTAGACTTAAGTCACTTTCATACATGGTCCTACATCTGATACATATCTGAATTCATGGCCATGCGACATGAATGAGAACAGTCAGGTTGGAATTCATGTGACTTTTTGCCTATACGCATGCACTGAGTGCTGTCATCATCAGCCAGCAGAATGCTCTGACGATTTGTGCTACTTAGCGTTTGTGTGTTAGGTTTAACATTGAGATTTTTGGGTTAACTTTAAGCTTTAAATCTTAGGGTTAAAGTTATGGTTAGGTTAAGGACTACAGCTAAGATTGACTTTATTCTCTTCTATCAGTAGCATTTATTTGCACTGTGGTAGCATTTTTTGACAAGGTACCACAAATCATCAGACACCAACAGTGCAGTGAATCAACAATGGAGAAGAGCTACATCCGACATACTGTTTGCCATCCACCAGAACAAAATATGATGCACACTTCATTTTGTCGGTTTTAAGACCATGAGTCGTCTCAAGTATGTTTTTTGCTGTTGGTGACGCAGATGACTTATGCAAAAACGTGTCAATGTTTGCATGCATGATGTTTCAGAGGACAGTACAGTACAGGTCACTTTCAATTATGAATATGAGCCGTGAAGACAGGCCAATCCGACCGTAGCAGAAAATTGGAATTTAACAAAGATTCTTGTAATGTGAACATAGCCTTAGTCAGGAAAAAGGCATAACTCATGTTATGTAAAGTGTTTCTCTACAGCAAAGTGCCTTTTCTATGAGTCAAAAACTTTACCATGGGCTAAATTTACTCCTTCCAATAAAGGCCAACTTAAACTGGTTTAGTAAGGTGTCAAAAGCGTTTCTTTTGAAGGTCATTTTGAGGGAAACATTGGCAAAATATAGCAATAAGCAGTGCTTAATATGTCAGTTGCTGCTATTAAAACAGTACTAACAAAATCATTATACTGCCACACACGTGTATGTCAATGGCTGTATATTGTTTGCAGCCCATCTTTCTCATATCTAAATATCAAATGCCAAACTTCATCTTCTTTCTTCTCAGTAGGACAGCTAGACTCTTCATGCATCGTAGCACCACTTCTGCACAAGCTATTTCCCTTGCAGCCTAACCCAATATTGACCTAAATGCAAAATTCAAAGAAGCTGTAAACAACCAAATGCTTGGCAAGGCCATTTCCAATTTCATAGATATATGCCCTGCAGTTACTAAAGCAAAACAATCCACAATCTGAGAAAAAGGAGGGGAAAAATCCTTTATTTATATGCCAGCCATGTTCAATAGAGAAAGAAAGACAGATTGTAAATGCTTTTTATGTGAATAAAAAGCTACTCTCCATTAATTAAAGTTTCCCAAGGCTAATCTTTTTACTTCTTTCATCTTTTTCTAAAAATCCTGGCTATGATGTGGTGTTTTATGAAACAAATGTTTACCTTTATTCTTATCTGTAACTAGGAAGTGTATTTTCTTTCTTCGTTTTTTTTTTTTTCCCGCAGGTAAGCAGAAAGGGTTTTGGTTTTCGTGCTCTTTCAGGACTTGCAGTGGGTCAGGGAATCATCTCAACAATTCTCTCTATTTAATTCTGTTAAGGATAGGTTGAAGCGTCAAATTAAAATGCAAATTGTCTGTAGAAAAAAGGGGAGAGGAAAAGGGAAACTAGATAAGGACCTATTCTTATGTATTATTACCGAGTCCTCTTTGATAGTACAAAAGTAGCTCTTCCTGTGAAAAATGCTGAGAATATTTAAAGGATGAAGCACTGTAGATTGTCCCAGTCTTTCATTTTGTTCCACAAAGTGAAGTTTTTCTTAAGACAAAAGGAAAGTAAATATTTGAAAGTGGCATTGCTGAACTTTCTAGGTGCAGTCTCTCACACACCAGGAGACCAATTAATGGTACATATGTGTAGACTGACTGCTTTAAAGCAATGCAATCATAACAGTTTGGCAATTCTACTGTATGCCTCTGTTTTATTAACTCAGTAAAAAGCTCCTACTTAGTGCACGAGTGTTGCCTCATAAAAGTCGGTCATGTCAAGCTATTGAGAAAGATAATTATTTTAATTAAACTCTCTGAATAGAAGGAAACTGTAGTGATAATTGCAGTTTGCAAGCACAATTTGTTGTAATTGTGTGTGGTGTAAACTGAGACAAGTACGACCATACACTTCATACAGATGTGTGTGTGACTTTTTACTAATTTGTATGTTTGTTAGTGCAAACTGTTGTGACTACAGCCTACACTTGTATAATAGATGTAAACAAATATGAATACATTAGTAACATTGAACAGATAATGTGCTCAAAATTGCCCTAAAAGGACATGGATTTACAAATTTTCTTGTGATCTCAAGTTAACGTCATTTTCATGACATAGCGAATGTTATTTCCTCACGAGTTATATGTTTAATTTTCTTTTGATCTCGAGTTATTTTTGCCATTCTCACACCGACATAACGAATCATTGTTTTCCTGTGATAACAACATAATTTTCTCGAGCTCTCATGATATTGGGACCTGGTGATAATGACATAATTTCCCTGAGATCTTGAAATACCAAAATTTGGTTTTCCCAAAGCATTACCGAGCCTTTGACTATCATTCTGTACAGCAATGTCAGAAGAGCAGGCTTTATATATATAATATATATAATAGCTTTATGTCTTGCCATTACAGACAATGTTCACATTAGTGTGCATCATTTAAAAAGGCAGTTAGCAAGATACAGCTTTATCGCCAGCATAATCAAAATGAGCCCGATTTCGTCGTGAACTACATCACTGACCAGTTATGAGGCTCAAGGCGACTCCATGGATACCGGATGATGACAGAGAGATGTAGATCGGCAGGATTACAGGTACGTTTCGTCATTATCACGAGTTTTGTGATCTGAGATCTCAAGAAAATTATATTGTTATCATTGGTAAATAATGTTTCCTTATGTTGTGATAATGACAAAAATAACTCATTATCATGAGAAAATATATATATATGTGTGTGTGTGTGTGTGTGTGTGTTAAACATAGCGAATTTATTATGATTTATTTACATGCACATTGGAAGTGTTACAATTATTCTAACTATTATAATTGTTTTTGTACTTTATCAGTTCATATTTATTATTATATTATGTATAACTTGCATTTATTTATATTTTTTTTTATTATTTTATCCATTTACTGTTTATTAGCTCTAAGGATTAGCTGGGATATCATTATGTTTTACATAACAACATGAGTCAGCCTTCTCTCACTATAAAAAGAGATTTCCATTTGGCCCTGTTTATTTATAAAGCCGTCCTCCATTTGATTAGCTATACCACCCTTCAATTACATTACAATTGCTTATAATACCAATTTCTTGTGCTTGAAATACACTGGATTTATTCTGACATGAGTAAGACTGCTTTAGGATACACTGCTGTACACTTCTCAATGTTTGACAAGACAAAATTTGGTACACTCTTAAACGTTAGGATCTCCTGGATCAAGCTTCAAGCTAAGCTCTTGAACTTTTCTAGCTTTTAGGAGACAGGCTTCTCCATGGAAGTGCTGGCACATTTCAAAAAACGAGTGCTTTTTTATTTCATCTTAACTGGACAGGTGCAAAAATATGACTGCCTAAGCAGCTCTCCCCAGAACACACTAACTCTTCCGCCTCTGCCATACTTGTCTTCTCTGTTTTTCTGTATTATTACACTCATGATTGTGAGCTGTGTCTCAAATGGCACGATAGCAGCTTGATGTCAAGTTTCATTGTTATCATGTTGCCATACTCTAGGAAGTGTCATGGCAGAGAAGTGATGGGAAAAAAAAGGCTCTTATCAGAACATGATTGGGTTTAAGTCTGCCTTGCTTTTGCTCTAAGCAGTGACCTTTTCACTCCTTTGAAAAATGAAATCTCCAGCCCTGTAGCCCTTGCGAGGATGATCCACCATGGGACGGAAGACACAATAGTAGCAGTGTGATGGCTGTATGCATCCGAATGAGCCAAACATGTGGAAATATAAGCCTGTTAAGACTCTATGGCTTCTACTCCCATCTGTCCTTGCATTCCTAAGGCTTTTTATGAATGCACTGTGCAGTCAGTTTGGTAAATGAATCAAAGATAAATCTCAGATGTATCATCAAATCCCAATGCTGAAAACACTCACGTTGTCAGCCTATTATGAAACAGCACATGGCCAATCAACAGAGCCTGATGAAGTTGCTGTGCAACTCATCAATGAGAAAAATTAAGACTCTTCAAAGGGGACTGAGCAGCTGCTTGAAAAATTCCCTCAGCTCCACTCTTACCTACTGAATTAAGATTTTGGTCTGCTGTCTGATTTTTCCAGTTTTCTTTTCCTTATTAATCTTCTATATCTGATACCATTCTTCTTCTGCACTTAGCTGAGTCTGCCTACCTTGCGTTTATACCTTGGAAGGCTCTTTATGGTCTTTGCCTATTAAAAGGATGCATAATAAAATTATTGATTATAGATTCTGCTTGGTATAAATTCACAATTCAAGATGCCATATGGGGAGGTTACACATTACTGCGAGTCCTTCCTACTATTTGTGAAAAACTGAGGTAGGTTTTATCTCTTATCAACATTGCCTAACAACCAGTATTGGGGAAGCTACTTTCCAATTGTAAGTTGTCAGGCAACAAGCTACTCATGATTATAAATAGCTAAGCTACAGCCAAACTACACTTTTGAGGAAGTAGCTAGCTAAACTAGAAGCTACTCTGGAAAAATAGCTACACTGAAACTAGTCTGTCAATATTTTAAGGGAAATATTTTCATTTTATTGTGCAGGTACCTTTTTTTGCTCAAAATAAAATAGGTGCATGCTTTGTACAAGGTATGAAATAAAGAAATTTTGCTTTTCTATTTGTAAACTATTGTTAGAAAGAAGTTAACATTTCTTACATAACAGTAGTTGAATACCATCCATCCATACCAATTATCCATTGATCATCATGGTGAAAGTGGAGCCAATGCCAGCTGACATTGGGTGAGAGGCGAGGCACACCCTGGGAAGGTCATCAGTCTATCGCAGGGCTAACACAGAGATACTGACAGCCATTCACAATCACATTCACGCCGATAGGCAATTTAGTGTTCGCTATTAATCATCTATATCTGATTTGATTCTTTTTCTGCATTTATCAAAGTCTTTATACCTTATGTTCTTGGGTGGATCTTTATAGCCTTTGCCTAATAAAAGGATGTGTCATAAAATCATCGATCATAGATTCTGCTTGGTATAAATTCACAGTTAAAGATGCCATATTGGGGCTGAAAGCAGAGCCACTCAAAATTCCTGTAAGACATGAGAGGCAAGAAAGTAACAAAATTCCTGATAATCACACTACATGACGATGCCGTCAGGACGAGGTGGACTTGGACAGCATGCAGTTCAAACAGTTTATTGTAGTAAACGCTAAGCAATGGCCGAGAAATTAGCAGGCAAACTCATAATCCACAAACAGGCAAGATTCAGTCGATCAGCACAAAGGTTGTCAGGAGCAAGGCAAATACACAATAACTGTATTTTAAATAAATAATAAAAAACTGGAGTTCTCTATGGTTGTGCGTGCAGACACAAGGTAAACATACCCCTTGAAGTCTCTTGTCCCCTTGAAGGTTTCCTTGAAAACTTGAAAAGGATGTTTCTGCTTAAAGCAAAAATCATGCATCAAACTCACATTATCAGTGTCTGTTCCTATGGACAGCTGTGTGTACACAGCATAATCCCCATTGTTAAATTAACTGTTGAAGTGTTTATTTACTTGTTTGACGTTAATTCAACACTAGGGATTTGGATGTAACGTAGTGTACCTTGACTCAGATTTATCAGGTGAGACATTATACTGTGACTAAGATCCCACTTTTATTCAGATAACCTTGTTGTGTCCTCTGCCGCAATCTGGCGCATATCGTTAAGCTGAGCCTTAAATGATGTGTCTATTTCCAGCATTTTTGTGTTGAAATGTGTCTCAAGGGTATAAACGTGACAAATCCACAGGTCCATCTCTGGCCACAAGCCATTGTTATCTCATAACTATGCATGCTTAATATGCAGGCTGTGCTTTGGTGATGTCAATAGCATCACTCTGAGGAATAGGAAAAAGATGGCTAGAGTTCATTACTGTGTCAGCAGGAATACAATCAATTTATGGAAATGTTAATAGTTTTGCCTAAAATATTAGAAAAAAAAGAGATAAATAGAGATTGTTTCATGGTTGTGATTGGTTTTGCACATTCGTATGTAAAAATTGTTTTGTGGCTGGGAAAAAAGAATTAGTGTGTTACATTTTCAACATTCTATGTTGTGTATTATGATGCCAGTTGGTAAAATAAATACTTGTATTTTTTTTGGCATAAAATAGACCAAGAAAACATAATTTAATGAAACATAATTTACTGAAATATTTTTGGGGTACACAAAGAGTTATTGTTTAAAATTTGAATTAAATTTATTACAAAACTCATGTAAAATATTCAATAGCCTCACTACTTTTAAAGTAATACCGTTTAAAGTTGAAAAAACATTTTTAAAAAACCCTCTTTTAATAAGTTTGTTTGTCTGAATGTTACCCTCGGACAACATTGTACCACTTTGGAACAATCTGTACATGTGCTAATGAGTGTAAGCATGTTTTTAGCAAACTTTACATCAGCAATCTATCAAACCAAACTATTATAACAGTCTTCAAAACAAGGTATTCAGTCACATTTCAGTAATTGATCATCTGTGTTACATTTCAATGCTTGTTTTCAGTTTCCTGGTGTGTCTTTTCTGACATACTATGTTGTCACCATTTGTTGTGCTGCTGCCATCTTTGGTTCACTGCTTATGGAAATTTATGAAGCAGTTCTTCTCTAAGCACTGCACCATCACTATAACCTTACAGCCAGGGTATTTCTCAAGGACCCTGTTCTCCACCCAACAACCAGTGATGATGGCACAGGTGCAGCATGACTCCTCTCTTCAAGACTTTCCTCTACAGGCAATTTGCAATGTCAGCCTTGAATTTCTTCAAGCGGTACGCATCTCTATTTCTGGGATGCCACATCTCCTGTAGTCTCTGTGGTATAAGAGCCATGCATTAACCAGAGTGAATTGACCTCACTTGTGTTCTGTAAAGCGCAATCAGTGAATTTAGAAGATCCACCCCTTCCATACTTTTATTGTAGGTATGTACAATACCTGGGCATGTAACCTCCACTGCCTTGGCTGAGGCAAAGGTTGAGAGGTGTGTGACAGCACGATTATCATGCCATATAACTGCCCTGAGCTGGAATCCATCATCATAATGTTTGTTTCTCTTCAAAGGCTCCCCTTCCTTTCTTTTTCATTGCTGCACCTGAGAGAAGTTGCATCCTGCCAGGCGACACTGTTCCATCACAGTGAATCTTTCTCTTCTGGAGAGTTTTGCAGTTTTGGAGATCTACACTGCAGAACCAGGTGTCAAATGAGAGCTTGTAGGAGAGGCTGCCTGGGATGTTGACTTTTTGCCCAATGTCTGGCATTCTATTCGTTGGAGAGATTGGGCCAGTGTACACTTCAAAGTTGTAGGCAATCCCATTGCTGTCTGTTAAGACAAATTTTGTAGCCCCAGCACTTTGGTTTCTTTGGGTTGCACTGCTTATGCCACTTTTCCCCTTGAATGACACAACTTGCAACACACAGCCTCTCATCCTTTGGGATTGGGATCCTTTGGGAAAGTGTTGTGGGAGTGATGTCAGTAGAAGATACACTTTGTAAAGCTTGTTGATGGTCAGGCTTTCCTGAAGGAATTTCCTGCACCTTGTCTGCAAAATGCAGGTTGTGTTTGATATTCTTCCAACAATGCATCGCCACAGTATTTGCTACATAGACATCCCTCATGGTTGAGTTCTAATACATGCAGGATCTTGGCAGCCCATAAATGAACATATAGAAGCTAACGCCAATAAACAGATGACATCTATTGGTTTTTCTAATTAAGTTGGACAGAGTAGAGGTTTGAATCCTGAACCATATTCTCAATGCAGATGTTACTTGTTTTGAGGTAGGCCACTGAAGCATTCAGTTGGAGGCTTCACTTCTGTGACTTGTGGGAGACTGCCTTTCCATTGTGGCACAGGAAGAATGGTCCTGCAGTTTTCCCACCCCTGTCCCTTTTCCGTATTTCCTGAAGAAATCAAATATCCTAAGTTTTTCTATGAAAAAATTTTAAATGCAATACATCAAGACTAGGTGAAAAAAACTGTTACTATCAATACATAATACCTGTCATGGCATTTTCACCCTCACTGTACTCATCCTCCTCCTTATTCTCAGGCTCATTCTCACCCTCACTCTCACTTTCTTCTTCCAGGGTTGCTAGCAGCTCGTTGTCTTCCTCACTACTTAATTCCAATTCATCCTCAATAACATCAACTGGGAGCGCTAATTCTATCTTCTTCTTCTTCGTTTTCTTCTTCTTCTTCAACGAGCCATAGAATAATGTTGTCTTATTTTCCAATAACGTAATTATCTACATTAATTAGTAGAGATAAAGAGAAAATAATTATGACTAGTATGCTTTTGAACAGTATATAAACCTGAAAACACAAGACCAAAAAATGTCAAGGTGGGAACTCAGAAAAGTTTACCATTACGTCAAAGCAACATTTCTGTTTTAACACTTTTCCATTACTTAATTAGCAAATAAAATATGTTAAACAGTATATACTACTAATATCACAACTAATATATACTAATATAACAACTATATTCACCTCTTATTGTGCATCCATTAATTTTTCTAGATTGCAAAATGACAGAAAAAGATGTTTTCAGAAAAAATTTGTGGATAGAGATGATTGAGCTGAACCATGTAACAAAAGATGCAAAAAAAAAAAAAAGGGATTCAACATGGCCTCCAGAGAGTCATGTGACAAATTAAAACACGGCTCTTGGTTTCCTTAGGGCCTTGCCTCTTTTTAAAAGTATTTCATCTTAATTGAGGATGTATTGTTTGAGTGTACAAGGCCAAAAATGGGTGTTGCCCAGAGGCAACAATGTACCATAGTGGGCTAGACCTCAATTGTGCATCGGCTTCTAAAATGGCTAGCAATAAATATTTATTTTTAGAATCTTTACTTCTAACATAAAAACTGTATGTATTGTATACTACAGATAAAATACAAAGAGTACATAACTGATTATGGGGGAAGAAAAAAGAAAAGAGTGGAAAAAGAAGTATTGTTTGTTCTGAATTGGGTCAACACATAACTGACTAGAGGAAATTTGGGGGAAAGCCAAAATGTAATCTATGCCATTAATTAACAAGGCCATATGGTCAGCAGTGTCGAAATACCATTTCCATTTAGTCTCCTTGGGAGCTGCCGGAATGCCTGCTGACATTTACACTGAGCTCTTCAATCTGACTTTGACCAGCACTATTTCACTTAGCTTGGCTGTGTTTCCCTGTAAACCAATTTTGAATTTGGGAAATGATGCATTTTATTAACAAATGTTAAGCCTTTATGAATTCATTTAATTACGTAACACGAGTGTCAAAGCTCTACAGATATTTGTTTCCTTTATCATCTAATGCATCAAATTCAGCCCATGAAGGCCTCGGTAATTAGCTGATGAGGTGAATCAGGTGTGTTAAATGAGGCAGGATACGAAGTGCTGCAGTGCTAACATGTCTTCTCGAGCATGACAATCTGCATTTTTGCATTAAAAAAGGCCAGACTTAGGTTAAGGATATCACAGGGAAATTGTCAGAGAGTATGGAAGAGACGTGATATGCTGAGATGAGAGAGGTCTGAAAGTCAGTTCTCGTTGCACTTTTGCATGAGAATGAGACAAATGGAAATAGGGGATCAGTGGCTATCAAAATTCTGACCACATAGCCTTCGGATTATTAAAGTGCCAGTCTTCAATACACTTCAAAATTACAAATAAAAATCAAAGAGACAGGTTCTAAAAAACAGTCTCCCCAAAGAACAACTCACAAAATATCAGTGTTATGGCCTCAGGAATTGCATATACATTCACTTCAAAAAGCATTTCGGTGGTCATTACTCAAAACCAGTCACTCCAACAGTTAGCAATTTATGATACTAGTGTTCTAATCCATAGCCATTACTTACACTGGGGACACATCCCCACTACTTTGTTATATGCCAAGTTTTGTCCCTACCACATTTTGAAAGTGCAGTGCATTAAAAATATTTCATATAATATGTCTTGCCAGAATTGATAAAAAAAAAAAAGAATAACAATAATATAAAAAACTTTCAAAAATATCACTTATTTGTTAGTGAAATAGTACAGGTGAGTTTCAAACCAGTTTCTATTTTGGCAAAGTTTCTATTTTGGTAAAGGGAAACGGTAATGCAACGCATTCTATACAATCGTGTGCTTCCAACTTTGTGGCATCAGTGGTTGTGATGGTCAAGTGCCCAAATACTTTTGGCCATATAGTGTGAATATAGAAAACAACAATCATTATATTATTTAATGAAGATATATGCAGTCTATGCAAATGCAAATTTTAAAACTCTTCCAAAGCATCCATCATTCCATTAGTCTTTAACGCTGGTGTTCCAAATACTAGTGTGTAGTATAGCATTTCCATGAATCGTGTTTCAGAAAAAGAGGGATAAAACATTTTCAGAAATAATTGGTCAGGACTATATGACCCATCAGCCCCTACACCTCACAATATCACGGGCACCTGAGTCATATTTATCTCTAATGAGCACAGGTATTTAAGTTCTACCTTTAGCAGTGCTCTTTGGCTGTGTCCAAAACACAGCAATCGATACTGCTTGTATACTGATCTTGATGGCAATGTAGTATGCTGTACCTGAGGAATACAAATTTTGCAGTACACAACAGTTACCTGGATGATAGAGTACCTTGGTGAAAATTTCTAGCATACAGCCATAGCTCACTTCATCAGCTACTGCATCCCATGGTGCAACGCAGTGATTTCCAACTTCCCAGAATGTTCAAAAACATGGCTAACCGCAGAATTGGCTTTGACTCCAGCTGTGAATATGTAAAATAAAAAATAAATTGCATATTTTGGTGTCTTGTCATTTTTATTGTTCTTTAACAGAACAAATAGCCAATAATGAACGCTAGCTAACTAGCTCTAATAGCTAATGTAACCAAATGGTATGCTTGCTAGCTAAAAGGTTGCTAGCTAGCATATCGCTAATAGCAATAGCCAGGATTTCTGATTTACTGCCACCTGTCCCTGTGTTATGTAGATGTAATGGCATAGATGTGCTATTTTCTTTTTATTTGCTTCTTTCTTTTTTAACGGACTAACCATAGTCTAGTGCATTACATGGAAGCTATACCTGTATACTATACTGCATACTAGGGTGGGGAGTAGCATGCAGTACACAGTGTATACTGGGCCAAAATGCAGTGTGTGGTACACAAGTAGAGTTCTGAACACAGCCTTAGTCTTGCGTTTATCCATCTCACGTCATGTTCTTATGTTCCTGCATTTACCAAGTTGTTGTTCTTCGTCTACATTTGCGCTGTGTGTTTTGTGCTGCACCAATTAAACTGTATCTGCACTTGCATCTGACTCCGAGTCCAACCCCTGGTTCCTAATTGATCACAAATTTCTTTTTTTTTCCACTATTATTCTTGTCCCCAACAGTTTTTCAAAGTTACATCGATACTCTATGTGCCACAACCAAGAAGGAAGCAAAGGCACAAATCACCACAGAACCATAAGCATGTACAACCTTTGTATTAAAATGTTTATTAGCAATTCTGTAAAAGTATCTTTCAGATAATTAAAGTATTTTGAGGGACAAAATATAAAATAACCAGTTGTACAAAATCTTTTATTTTTTTTGTAGGATGCGGGGGATTGTGTGTGCAAAATGAAAAAAAGCTTCATTAAGCTGCCTTTGAGACTATGCATGACGGAGCACTTTGGGTGAAAACATGAAAATGTAATTTCATAAATCCAGTGCAACACTTCTTCAGACTGACACCATATTATTGTTGGGAAGGAATGACAGCAAGGATACAAAATGAGTCTGAGAAGTAACAAGGATTTGATTCCCACTTACACCGGTTATATTTCATGAGTATCTGCTTTCGTGCTTACACATGGTGTGTGTATTTATTACCATTTTTCCCTGGAACCATGCAGCCCAGTGCGATGTAGTGAGTTCATTTTTCATTTATAAACATTACTCATAGCCTGGGGCAAAAGAATCAACACACAGTGCTTCAGACAACAGTGAATAATGGTCTTTGTACACCTTTGCATACTCTTCCAGGTATCAACAGACATATTAAGGCTGGTTGAAGGCTGGGGAAATGGAGAATGCTTGGCATTGCTCTTTTATTTTAAGATATTTTAATAGATATTACTACTTGAAATGAAAGGAGGAAATAGAAGTGTAAATGAATTAAAAGAATTAGCAGTAGAGTTGGCATAAAGGTTACCATTCATGGCATAGTGCAATACACTTCTTAAATTCAACCAATTTATCCTAAATCAGAATGATGCCAACACATTGCTAGGGAGAGTTGGAAGAGTCAAAAGACCTGTTTAGGCATTACGGAAATAAAGCTCAGCTCCATGTTAGAGATCATAATATTCTTGTTGGGTTTTTCCCCACTAATTCATTTTATGGTTACCAAACTGCATTTGCCAATAATCATTTACATGAGCCACGTATCCAGAAGTTTAATGAGATAAACATAACCATATCCATGCAGGAGTGTAGACTAACTTGTTGACAAATCTGCAAATTGCAATCTTTAATCCTCTTGGCGTTTTATATGCTGTTGTTCACTCACCAGCAGCACTTATTAATAATGTCTTGACATTTCCACTTGGGAAAGAAAGCCAATAACAAGACTTTGCAAAACATCATTTTATATGCTAATGCAGTGCTGTTCAAGGATAAAAATGAAATGAAGGTAAAAAAATAAATAAATAAATAAATAAAAAAGAAAAATGCACCTATCATAAATCTCCACAATACATATTTTGATCTCAGCATCATGGACAGTCACATACTAAGATAGAAATAAGATGTTTATAATTCAAGTTGTCAAATCGATTGACAGCTGCTGTACATGCCCAGAGTGGCCCCATCTTCTCATTTAACTTGTTAATCATGTTGAGGGCATGAACCGTGAAATGAAACATATCCTTCTGAATGGCTCTGGTCTTCACAGACTACCTTCTATGGAAAATAACTTTTCATGGGATAAGCTTTACCGCAGTGTTCTTTGTAGACATACTTTAGTGCGACAATGTAAGTCATATATCAAAACTAAAAGATATAATTCTAGCCACAAAACATTCTAGACACAAAAATTCTTGTGGCTGTCCACACAATTAAAAGGTCCTGTAACTAAGCATAGCTTCTAAATAGTGTTCTACCTATTAAGCAAACAAGTAAATAATGATTCATATTTAAATTTGGGCAATTGATTTGCAATAATGAATTATTCACCAAACAACTTGACAGTGTAATATCACAACACCTTTTTTTAATACAGTCAGGTCTATAGGTATTTGGACCGTCACACATTTTTTTATAATTTTGCCTCTGTAACCACACCAATGATTTTGAAATGAAGCCATCAAGATGTGACTAACGTGTAGGCTTTCATTCAAGGGGTTTATCAAAAAATATCACATTAACCATTTAGAAATTACAACCATTTTCACAGGCTCAAAAGTAATTGGACAATTTACTGATAAATGGTTTCATGGCCTGTTCCCTCATTATGTCCTGAGAAATACGTAAAAGGTCTGGAGTTGATTCCAAGTGTTGAATTTGAAAACTCACTTTTCTACCTAATTCACTGTTGTGGTGTACATAGGCAAAATTACCGAAATTGTGTCAATGTCCAAATATTTATGGACCTGATTGAATTTCACAAACCAAAGCATGGAATCTATGGGAAGTTATTTTTGTGCTGTTTAAAACTCAGAAATCTAGCATTTGGCAAAAAATAAATAAATAAATCTAGTATTCTTTCAGCATTAATTAACTCAGGAGCAGAAGCGATCTTTATTGATTAGGACCTAGTCCAGCAAACAAACATCCTCACCACTCCAGTCTCCCCTGTTCTTCCTCTACAAGCCTTCAATGGAAAGGTTATAGGATATGAGGACATCCAGAATCTTCACCTGCACATTGGCTCATTTCATCATGAGGATGTGGCCTTCTTCATCATTCAAAATTCTGGTCACCCTATATAATGTTACGCCTTCCCTGGTTACTACAGCACACCCCCTGCATGTTCTCGGAGAATCAAGACAATAACACTTGTTCTGATTTTTGCAATCAGACAGGTTTAAATGGGCGGCCCGGTGGTGCAGTGGTTAGCACTGTCGCCTCACAGCAAGAAGGTCCTGGGTTCGATCTCCAGGTCACCCAGGGTGCCTTTCTGTGTGGAGTTTGCATGTTCTCCCCATGCATGTGTGCATTCCTCCGGGTGCTCCGGTTTCCTCCCACAGTCCAAAGACATGCAGATTAGATCAGGCTACTCTAAATTTCCCATAGGTGTGAATGCGAGTGTGTGTGGTTGTTTGTCTGTGTTGGCCCCGTGGTGGCCTGGCGACCTGCCCAGGGTGTACCCCACCTCTCGACCGGATTGGCTCCAGCTTCCCCGCGACCCAGATGGATAAAGCGGTATAGATAATGGATGGATGGATGGATGGGATAGGTTTAAGTGGACCACAAGTAATGTAATTCTGTAGAAAGCCCCATTGAACAACAAAAAAAAAAATCCTCACCCTGTCGAGATTGATCAGAAGTCTTTACTAAGACTTGTGCCATAGCTCTCCCTGCTCATTTCTCATTGACTGTTTGATAAGACATTGAGGGTGTGCCTTTGCAGTGCCTACAGCCTGATCAGGAATTGTGATTTCATCAGAAATTCTGGCCATTATGAAAACTTGCCCTATGGTTTAGATAATCACCCCTTTTTCAGTGACTGATGGTTATTAAGCTCCCATTGATCCTTGGGACTCATCTCCCACAGATGTTCCAGCAGTCTGGGAGAACACTCAACAGAGGTTGGAGTGTCATTAGATGATAGAAGGACCAAGCTGATTGCAGTCAGAATGAGACCCCTCTCTACGAGCCTGATAATTGTACAGTCATAACCACAGCTCTCTCTGGAACTCCAGCTTCCACAACACCACACCACTAATCATGCCTACTCACCACTATAGCTCACAAGCATATTAACTGAACATATCTGTAATTCATCACATTTAAGAAGACTCTGTTTATAAGGTACACATACGGCTTCGTTTATACCACTCATTGTTAAATCTCTTTGCGATACTGCTAATCACTTTCATGTATAACTCCCACACTGATTCCCTGGTCCATCTTTTGTTTGCTGGGTTTTTGACTCTGGCTTCCTGGCTTTGTCCCTGAGCCTGGATTTTGAATTTTGTTTATGCCCAGAGTTTTTTTAATTGTTCGCCATTTGCTCATTGTTTTTAAAGCCTCCACTTAACTGAAACCTGCATACATCTTGACTAAAGAAGAATAAAGAATCAACTGCTGGCATTCTGTTTACTGCAGAATATTTGGATGCTTGCAAAGTCTAATTTATTTTTCGTGCAACAAACATGTCACTGCTTTGGCATGCATAAGCTAAAAAAAATTCCAAGGTAGATCATCTAGCTAGCCATTTGTAATACAGCCAAGCAAGTAAGTAAATCAGCATGCAGGAAGGTAAGGAATAAATGTTTCCCTTCTATATAGTGCACCTGCTAAGGCTGAAAAGCACTGCTAAGCAATTTCAAGGTAATGCCAACTGCTGGGAGTCAGCTGCTTTCTGCGGTCGGAGGTCCTTGAGAACTCATCTGAGTGCACTTTGTTAAGTGATGCACCAGCCAACAGGGCATCAGCACGGTCATGTGGGCATAGCACTGCTGAATCCTAGGCAGACCTCATACGCTTTTGAAGGGCCTTATGGGAGCACTTTCTGAGGCAAATGTGCAGTATTTCCTTCCCACGTTCTATTATTTGTGTCGGGTAAGCAGGCAGGCAGCGGATGTAAAAGCAGGGAAACTTTATTTGAGCAGGCAGATAAAGAAAGTCCAAAGCACATGAGGAAAAGGCAAAGTCAAAAACAGGTAAAGGTCAAAACACTTGACAGCCAGATATATCAGAGGCAAGGCTATGGCAAAGTCCAAAAACAGGCAATGGTCAAAACACTCGGCAACAAGGTATATCAATGGCTATGGCTATGGCAAGATCAAAGTCTAAACAAATATCAAAAACCAGGTAAGCATGAGCAAGAGTGTGTAAGGGACACAAACTATACTCAAAACAGGTGCAAACAATTAATAATCAGGGGACTGTGGGCGCAGAAGTGCATAGGGGTGCGGGGAGTTGCAGTACTTAGTGGCCATGTTTGAAGGCTGCTGAGACTGCTGGGAAAATGAGTCCTTGGAGCACTGGAACAGAGAAGCAGGTGGCAGCAATGGGGTGGCAATTTGCTACAGATTTTTTTTTTTTTTTTTATGTAAACTTACTCAAAAAACACATTAAGGGCGGATATTTTAGCACAGTAAATGGAATAAAATTTCTTCCAACCATAAAGCTGATAACTTTTTATTTTATGCTTTTAATTTCAACTTATCAATGAACATTGTTTTATTTTTGGTTTTATTTATGCAAGTAAATCCATTAATTGAACTAGTCAAAAAGTGTCTCTGTTAGTCAGTTAAGACCACTACAATCTGCCATCTTAATTTCATCCGATCAACATGTACATCTCTAATGGCACTGTGGGAAATTTTTTTTTGGGATTCCCTTCCCCCTGCCAGTCACCTTCTTTTTTGCCTAATGTTGGGATGTGACGTACGCTTACAAATTTTCCACCAATTCTGATCCAATACAGCAAAACCTCTGAAACAGTGCTGACTGTGGATCACTATTACAGGATTGTCAGAATGACTCACAACAGCTCGGAAACATTCAATTATAAAGGTTTTTGTTTTCTCTCCTGAACATTTTTAACAAGAAAAAAAAATCTATGCATTGTTGCTTCAATATTGAAACAGCAGAAATGATGCCTACCTAAAGCTGATGCATAATATTTTTATTGGAAAACAATTCTTCAGAAATTTTATATTTTAATTTATTTTGAGCTACTATTGATATGAGTTACTATATCTTAGGCCCCCTGCATTTTTAGGTACATCATGGTTTCAAGCAGGGCAATCTGTCAATGACAGACGAAAATCTCAGCATGATGGGAATCTCAGCATGAGGGGAGATGCTGTAGTGCATCTCCAGGGGGCCACAGATTAAAATCTCATTTACAAAGACAGGAAATTTGGTACTCTTGTCTGGCAAGCCTATGGCACAACAGTGCACTGTCACATTTTTCTCAGATGAGAAAAAATCTGACCACCTTGGGAATGTAGCTGTGTGGTAGAAGAATTGTGAATTACCCAATAATGCATTTTCCTTAGCAATGCATTGAAGCTTCTCCCATTTTATTTTATTCATTTATTTACTTTGTCTCTTTTTTTGTATTTCAAATAGAAAATTTAGGTAGGATCCCTCCTTTGAACCGCAGCTCAAAGTACAACAATGCTGTGGGATAAGATAGCATAATGACTCTATGCAAAGTGGGGAAAGATTGTCTCTAAATATTTCAAATACTCTGTCACATTATTTGTAAATATGGATTCCCAGCAATTGTCTGTCACAATAAACTGTCAGCATTCTTCTTCCAAAATAATCAGTCATACAATATGCATTCCTGTCAAATCCAAGTCATTAGACTTTTTTTGAAAACAACAGTCATTTAATTATTTTCAATTATTTTGGTCCACCTTTAGGCTTTGAGACTAGCTGGATTAGCAACAACCCTAATTCCTGTTTGCAATGTATTTAGCAGGTGGTTAGATTAAGTACAGGTGGTATGCTGTATTAACTGTAATATTACTTGCACAGAGTAGGCTTTCCTGAACACATCCCCTAGAGAGAAAATCAGGCCAGATTGGTATTCCACTGGGAGATGGTCACTGCAGAAAGGCCCCAAGAGAAGATAAGCTGTGACTTTATGAAATCAAATAAGGAACATCAATGAGGAGCAGATGGCTTTTGTTCTGCATTAATGAGAAAAAATGTGGTAAGTGAAAAGTACTGTTTGGCCATTTTCATGAGCAATCTGTAACTCTTCAGGAGAGGATCCATTTGCAACGTTTCATTTAATTAAATAAGATGCAAAGGGAAAAAAAAACACATCCAGAGTAAACAGTCTGCTACTCAAATCCAAGATCACAGTTCAACGCTATTTGCAAAGAAGTAAACAGTTCAATCATGCAGGAAGTCACAAAGGGGTAAAGCATAAACAAAAAAAACAGTACAAAGACAATTTCAACACTCACTGAAAGTGTGGGGCACTGAGATAGGAGTTAATGAGTTGCACATGATACTTTCTATGGCAATAGTTAATACATTTAGTTCATAGGTTTCTTAACCCTTTATAAAACTTAATGGTAGTCTCAAAAACATACCCTCATGCTCAGGGTCTTTAGTCATCATTTGAAGACTGCCAGTGGAGTTTGTTCCACCACTTGGGTGCCAGTACAGAGAAGAGGCTTCATGCATATGGGTCATAGAGGACAAGCCAAGTAGTGCAACTGTCTTGAAGGGAACATGGTACAATGCAGGGTTTGATAATTGCCTTCAGGTAGGTGGGGGCTAGTTATCAGCGTCGTTATTGTATGCAAGTCACTTTAGGTAAACAGTGGAAGGAGAGCATACTGTAGTAATGAGAGCAGGAGAGCTTGGGAAGATTGTAATCAAGTCTGGGGTCTGATGGTTCGCAGGGGAAGAGCTAGATAAGGTAAATAAGAAGGGACGGAACAAGCATGTGAGTAGGCTAGGTAGAGAAAAATGGCCATTAACATTGGGGGCAGCTCATCTCCAGGGCTATCATGAAGAGGGATGTATAACCTGCAAAAAAATATTGTGAGTGATATTTTATAGAAAGGTGATAAATGTTACAAACTAAATTTATTTATTTTAAAACTTTGAAATTGATCTATGTATAACAGACCGTAGTGATGGTAGGTTCAATCAACAATTTGAAGTCAACTGCGACACCTTTATAGACACAGCTGAAGATGCTGTCTGCATTAATGAATTCCTGGAATCTTATGCCTCCTGCCTGCACAAAGTACATGGGCCACTTCCCTTGTCTGCTCATCCTAGCATGTCTTGTCATTGACGATGGTTAGTTCAGAGGACTCAGCGGGCCATGAAAATGGCAGGTTGAAAGCTTAGTACACACTGTCATTGTCAGTCTTGTCAAGAAGTTTGGCAGGGAAATTTGTTGCATATTCACTTCAGGGCAAGAAATGGCTCCATTCCTATTGCTTGTGGCTACATTATGATTAGGGTAATTGCATAATTTCATCTAGGATAGGCTTATGTTCATGTTAATATGTGTACGGCCATATCATATGACCATAGAATGTAAGCATATCCTTGGGAATATATTCAGTCATGGAGAAAAGAAAGCACATTTTCCTTCAATTACATGTTTGTTTGTTTTTTACTTATTAGGGCCAAAATAATAACTGTGTGGTCTTTACTAACATCTATAAGCAAACAAAAACACAACAGATTTTAATATGTAGTCATTTTTTCCCCCAGAAAGTAAACCAACGTTCAGAAACCAGCTGGAGAAAATAAACCCTCTACTACTTCCACAATCATCGAGAGTAATCAGCAGTTAGGTGTTATTAACGAAATGCACAAGATTAGTGATCTTCGAGGACTGTGACTACCTCTATAAAAGCCTAACCTTTGGTGGTCTGGTGTTGTGGAACACTCTAGTGTGTGTCTGCATGTCAAGAAAAAAGAACATCAACCGTGACCTCAAAAAAGCAACTTCTGCTGCGTATCAATCTGGGAAGGGTTATAAGGCCATCGCCAAAAATCGGAAATACACCAGTCTATAGTGATAAGGTTTTTTTTTTTTTTTTTTAATACAAATAGAGAGTCTTCAAGACAATCTTCCCAGAATCAAGCATCCAAAATACAAATGTGAGGCCATCTGTCCAGCAGTTTAACCTGAGCTGAAATTGCGTGATGCAACAGGACAATTATCCCAAACACAACAGCAATCAACATCTGAATGGCTAAAGAAGACAAAATCAAGATGAATGGCTAAATTAAAGTCCAGACCTCAACCCCATTGATATGTTGTGGCAGGATCTTAAGAAAGCTGTGCATAAACAAATGCCCTCAAATGTCAATTAACTGAAGCAATGTTTTAAAGAAGAGTGGGCCAAAATTTCTTCAAAATGATGTGAGACTTATAAACACTTACAGAAAATGTTTTCTTCAAGTTATTGTTGCTAAAGGTGGCTGTACATGAATTATTATTTATTTATTTATTTTTTTTTGGGGGGGGGGGGGAATAAAGACTAAATATTGAA
>JAQQZR010000002.1:8133685-8149411 GCA_030068235.1 Notoglanidium macrostoma
CCCCCCCCCCCAATAAAGACTACATATTGAAATCTGTTATGGTATCTCTTGTCTGTTATAAATCTGGTTATTGTTTTTGTTGTTATTTGTTTGTTTATTGAAGTCGGCAAGGATCACACAATTGTTACTTTAGGGCCTGATAAATAAAAACATAGAATCGAAGGAGGGTGAACTTTCTTTCTTTCTTTTTTTTTTTTTTTTTACAAGGACTGAAACTATATGAGGCAGCAACCAGGAACAGGTAGTGTTTCCATGTGGCCAGTTTAAAGGTGTATAAGTGATCTTACCTGAGCACACACTGGGCATGCAGTAACATAGTTTTCAATATCTGTGTTTAAGAATGGCCACCAAAAACAATTTCTAACATCAGATGCAGTAAATTATCATTATCTATGTGGACAACCCAACATATGTGATGTTTGTACTAAATGAATGACCGAATTCTAAATGAAATTCCACATAAAACTAATACTAAAAATCTTGTCAAAGCACATTATGCACGAGTAAGGCACCAGCCTGCAATCTTTTTGTACCGTCTCCATTATTTCCTATCTAATAAGAATCAGAATATAATTTGTGACCAAAAGTGTTTCTTAGAATGATGAGGCATTTTGTGAAGAAACTCATCTTTTAAACAAACAAGTCTTTCTTTCATCTTCTAATTGGGCAACTTTCCATTCTAGCACCAGTAGCTCCTCCTCTCCTATATTCTCCATTCATATGTGATCCGATTCTAGTGGGATCTGACAAACTCTATTGTTGTTAAAATGCACAACTTTAGCCAGTCCTCACACTCTTTCTAGATCTTGTTGCCTCTAATCATTCCCGGCAAAAACTGCTTCTTCAATGCACTCACCAATTTCTCACAGCTAGGATAACCCATAGATGTAATGGTAGGTCTCCCACAAGATTCTGGGATACTTCATTGGTATAATCCCCTTAAAAACCTCTCCCAATTCCATTTGATCAGTAATGCAATGTGCCAACACCCTCCTCCTCATCTCTCGAGAGTCCCAATCAAGGCTGTTTCTGAAAATTAGAGGGTCATAAATAATGTACCTTGGAGCCATCTTTATAGGTGACTGTTGAATTTCTGGTAATCAACACTATTTCCATCAACTGTCTCATTTTTTCTATGACTAGCACTAGCACTTCCACACACCCAATTCAAATTTAGCCATCCCATTCAGGATGACCCTTCACAACAATATTTTATTACATTCATTCCACATCTTTCTTTTACCAACTCTTGCTCCTGATTCACCTCTACCCCCTGATAATGAAATCCAACATTACATAGTCTATGTATGGTTAACTAGGAGATACAGACCTCCTCTGAAGCGAAGTTAATAAAACAAAGATTTACTAAGGCTTAAAACATTTAATTAGAGCTTTTGTTGAAAACCCCATGGCTGCTCAACTGTATGTCTTACTATGGCTGGGAACGTTGAACACTCACAGGACATTCATGCATCAGAAGTGCTTGTGGCCAGGTTCTTTACAGTCTCTGCAAATAGGGCAATGCCCTTGTGCAACCCCCATTCTTCCAGTGTCTCCTCAAAGTCAGTGGGGATCCTTCCATTTATTATGATGAGCTGGAAGAAGGAACAAAACCTTCTAAACATTTTTTAGCTGGTCTGAGATGTGGCCAGAGATATTATGACAATCTACAAAATAAGTCTCACCAATTTAATATAAATGATGCAGATCTATCCCCACAACTGAATACATTGCCAGGCATGAACACAGGCTCAAATTAGAGTCAGCAGAAAAGATCTATTACAATATCAGGTATATAACAATATAATATTTTCTATAATTAATCAATATTTCACCAAGGTATAACCTGGCTCAGCCAGTGCCTGGCTTTATACAACACAGCACAACACACCCACATCCTCTCTACATCTAATCCAATTTAATCAATTCCCACCAAGAGCTAATTTATGCAATAATGCTACCTAACAGTACTACGGTTCTCAGCAACCCTACTTATACTTTGTTTATATGCAATATTAAATGTTTTAAAAATAATGTTTGTGTTAAAACATATAGCCAAACTGTATCAAAACTTAACAAAGAAAAACTGAACAACTTGCGGTTCCAAAATTAGTCCTTGTACTTTTGCTTGCAGTGCAATCTGTAAATAAAATAATCAGTGGCACCCATGGGAGCCTCTGTAATGCTGCACAAGCCCTTGTTGTCTGGTTCCATCCGTCCAGCTAGGAACTCTGCCTACCATCTGGCATTAGAAACAAGTTCCCAAGTAAAAGGACAATTTATCCACCCACTAGACTGCACAATATTTTCTGGAAAAAAAACCTCATTTAATCCTTAAATATTAGGGTTGACTGCATGGTATGCTTATCTAATGCATTCACAGAGGAATTCCCTTATCTCTCTGTCTTAATACTGTGAATAGTATGATCAGCTACTTTCTTCGATCTTATCCAGCATAGGTGACAGGATGGCTCACAAATTTCTGATACAAAAATACTGATACAAATAAGAAGGCTTCCTTAACCGTGACATACAAATGAGATAATAATTATATATCAACGCAAGAACTGTTTAAATCATAATACAATTCTGACTTTAAATGCTCATCTGGGTTATAGCATCCCCCTTGAAATATATGAATGTCTCTTTGTATTTAACTACCTTAGTGTTATAGAAAAAGATTTAAGTTTGCAGGGATGTCATAAGCTTCAAACTATTGATAAAATTGGTAATAGCAGTATTAGACTTTGAAATAGGAATTGTACAGTTCAAAACAAGGAGATTCCTTATAATGTAACTTTATGGGAACAACATTCTCACAAAGGGACCTTTGTGAATTATCTGTACTTTCTGATTTGCAGCTTCATGTCAGGGCCAGTAGGTATAAACCCATTCAGAGTAAAGCCTTCTGCACGCTTGGTATTAACATTTGTCTCAGGTGATTGGATCACATGTGGACAGTGCTAATGGTGTTAGGGTTAGGGTTATGCGTCACTCAGTTGTGGAAGTGGTCTACATATGGTCACTTTACATTTGTAGTGTGAACAGCAATGCATCCTGATAAGTCTTAGACAACATCGAAAGTCACTATTGCCAACCATATCGTTTTTTCTGCTTTAAAATTGTCCAGGCTCACTGTTTAAAGACAGGGTGCAAGTTGAACTTTTTTTGTTAGCTAATTTGCATACACTAAATTAACTAAATCTCTACTTACCAATCCAAGCAACATGAGCTCTGCTTGTTACTGTAGGATATTTGTGTCAGTAAATAAGTTTACTCATTTTCACAACTTTCTTTATGTCAATATATGTGTAGCAGTTGGGGGCATAGTCAAGGCTGCGGAAAGGGGGTGGGTTCAAGCAGTAGGTAATACGTGATGATTCTCACCTGTGTGTGATCACACAAGTTTACTTAGTTAGTTCGTCCTTTCAGGATGGGATGACCAGAGGATGAGTGGGCTCTATGCATCCTTTCCTTGCTGTCTAATGAAGCCCATTTTATCACCCAGAAGTTGTTGCTGGAGTACCAAACCATGAGGAAGATGGTACTGCCACAAGTTGGCCTGTTCCTGGAGGAACATCAGCAACACTTCCCAGTCCTGAAACTCACAGAGGTCGACAGTCATCTTCATGCAGCAGCTCAAGGACTTCTGTTGGGGGTGAATGCTGGCTGAGGAGCAGGATGCCAAAAGAATCCTGAATCTGGTAGTTTTGCATTGGGAGGTAATGTACTCATTTTACTAATCATGTCAAAATTCACATTACTCACAAAATGGCAAGGGCCCTTTGAGGTCACATAGTGAGTCGAAGAAGTCGACTATGAGGTCAGGCGAACAGATAGAGGTAATACACTTCAGATAAACCACTTCAAGCACCTGAATCCATGGAAATAGGTGGCACCTGTGGCTCTGGAGAAAATGGTTCTTGAGAGGGAGAAGTTGGGACTCAAGATAAATCTAGATGTGGCCCAATTCATCCTGTTCCACGTTGCATTTAACCAATTGGTATTCCTGGAGTTCCTTGACCCCAATATCCCAAGAAATAAAATATAGCTGATGGTTGATTATAAACTTTGATTTTTTTTGTTAGATACTAGCCAGTTTTAGGACTGCTTCCGAAATGACAACAGGTTGCTTTTGCCAGTTTTGGAAACACCACTATTGAAGAAAGGCAATCTTGATCCATTTTCAAAACACATGGAAGTATCAGGTGTGAACAACTTAGCTGTTTTCTTGTGCTTAGATCATCAGAGACAGATGCTAATACTAATTGTGTGCATGGGCTTAAATGGCAAATAATTCAGGAACCCTTCCTTTTACACTGCCCTAATTACTAATTAAAACTAATTAGGGCAGTGTATTCCCTTATATTATATATGTTATGTTATATATTTAAATATATGGTAAATTATAGTATATTATTGGGTAATTACTGCATGTTATAAGTAGGTAAATACAGAAAAAGGACAGTTGAAATACTAGTGGGCATTTTTCTTGTAGGTGTGGTTTCTTTGTAATTACCTACCTACTTATTTCCTGTCGCAATAACCCAATAATATACTGTAATTTACCATATATTTAGTTGGTAAATACTTAGTAATTAGGGGACTTGGGTATTTGTAGGAATTTAAAGCATATTCCCAGAAACACCAAAAGTATTTCTACAGCAAACTGTTGTAGGAAAAAACTGACTTTGTTTCAGGACATGCAGCTATATGACAGATTTAGCGGTTTGATTGCTACAAAATTTTGTTTGTGACATAAAGCAACATGCCAACTTATGAAACTGGAACTGTTCCACTTTTGCTCTTATATAGATGAATTAAGTTGCTCTATCTTGGTGTATTCTAAGATCTTTGGTGGCAACTCAGAGAAAAGACATGCACCCACTAACCTCCATTCTTTGGATGTATTGCAATGGATTGGTGATGCAAAGCTTATAAAGTCTTACCCTTTTGTACATGATAGAGTTAATTGGTAATCATATATTACCAGCAACACTATGAGAAACAACATGAGAAGGATTTTAAAAAAATACTAACCATATTCCAGTCATGCTGCTCTGTTCATTTGATTTCAAAAGTAAAAGGGCCCAACATAATTTTTGTATTATAAATATAAATAAATCCCCATTTTATATATAAAGTACTCTTATTTTCTTTTTTACTCACATGATAACTACAACTTTAGCTTACCCTGGCCATTTCATTACCAGTACTGAGTGTGTATAAGTGCTCATGGGACTGTAAGAGAAAAATCAACTCTTTCAACTACTTCAATGCTCACTTAAAATTTTGAATTTTGATTCTTATTGAAAGAGGTTTACACTCTTTGATGTGCCGTGGATATAGTACCAAGCAAAGAGAAAGATTTAACCATGTATTGGAGGCAAATTAACTCGATGTGTGCAATGCTTAAGAGAGTTGAGTTCAGAGTCGGGTTTACAGTCGACAAGAAGGATGAACATGATGCTTTTTGTGCTGAGGAAGTGAAGGGAAAAAGGTCAACAATTTATTCAAAGGCAAACAGCATGCTAACTAAAAATTATTGCTTGACAGTGATACAAAGGAAGATGTCTCAAAATGGCATGAATCTAAGATGGCCACCATTAATGGTTTTCTTCTCTCTGTTCTTTTTCAACAGTGGTTTTCTGAGACAGGTACATCAGTGATCAATTGCCAGCTAGGTAAAGATGTTTCAACCCTTGATAGTGTGTCTACTGATTCTAATCATTGAATTATCTTCTCACATACATGCTAATTCAGGAAGAGCAGCCGTCATGCAGCTATGGTAGAGAATGATGCTCTAGAAGAGAAACGGTTATAGGAAAAGCTCAGAATTTGATTTGTTGAGTTGTTGAGCTGTTGAACTATTGCACTGTAAGCAACTAAAAAGAATAATACACAGAGGAGAAATAAATATTGCACACAAAGTTACTGCATCTCGAGCAAAAACACTACGCTGTCAGTGCCAGTCATCACATTTGTGAGACAAGTCACTGTTCATACATCTTATTGCATGTGAAAAGAAGCATTTCTGGTGTCTGCTGGTTTTGATATACATTGATCTGCAGCTAATTCATGAGGGAAGAAGTTCGAATGTGATGTCCTGGATGTAGGCGATGCTTTTTTCTGCTCAAATTCCTCGTTCTGCAGGGGAACAGGTCTTTGAGAGAGGGCAATTTTTTTCCTGTGATTCTTTTAGCTGACCTAACAGTCCGTTGAAGTCTGTTTAGCTCATTACTGGCTGCAGAGCCAAACAAGACTTTTATTGACTTTCATTGGTGGCTGCATAGAACTGGCCAGCAGCTCCTGTTATAAGTTGTAGTTAGCTGACACAAGAAGTACATACTCTGCTTAGCTGTTTTGGCAATACAGTCAATGTTGGCTTCCCACATCAACTCCTGGGAGACTCATATGAGACCAGTGAGTATTGTGTAATCTGCAAACGTCAGGCATTTAAAGTAGAGAGAGGACAGCAGTGGGGAGAGCAAGCATCCCTGTGATTTCATATATGAGTTTTCCAAGCCTCAACTGTTGCCTTCTACTAGTTTCAAAGCTGGTGGACCATTTTGAGGCAGGTCTGCTGAAGTGGGAAAGTTTAGTATGGAGTAGATCCAGCATGATTGAATTTAATGCCAGCTGAAGCCCACAAACAGGACCCTGGCATAAGCGCCAGAGCAGTCAGGGTGCTGGAGAAGTTAATGTAAACGCATATTAACTGCATCATCAACTGACCTGTATTTAAAATTTGTTACCTGCATATGCTCTTTTAAAATCCCTGAAAATAATGAGAATGGAGTCTGAGCCTTGTTGCTCCATGCTTGTTATATGATCACCTATGTGCCGTTGAGCCTCAAGCCTGGGCAAGCCTGAGGTGGAATAGGCACTCCAACTAAAATAATTGAGGTGAACTCCCAAAGTGAATAAAATGGCTTCCAGTTAATGAAAAAAGATTCCAGGTACTGGCAACAGTACTTCACTGTGACATACACCAACCTTCATTAACATGGAATCAGATTCCACAGCCCCGCATTTTCCCGGACAGTGCTGTGTCACGATCTGCTCTATGGAGGTGAAATCCCAGTAAACAATAAAATGGAAGCATTGAGACACATTTCAGTGAAACAGATAGCAGCAGAAACAGAAATGTCTTTATTAGGTCTGTGGCAGTGGGGGCGTAGTCGAGCATCAGCTGTGGACGGAGAGGAGGTGGGTCGAACTGGCAGAACGAGAGATGATTTCCACCTGTGGCTGATTACAGGAGAGTTTACTTAGGCGTGTCTTGTGTGCTTGCAGGGGGAGAGGCAGATAACCACACAGCGAGAGCTCAACAGCACAGAGCCTTGTGTGTGTGTGGTGTGAGCACGTCTGTGTGCAGCAAAAAGCAAAAATAAAGTGTATCTTTTTGAGTTATCTCAAGTCTGCCTCCTGTTTTCTCATTTCTCCAAAGAAGGTCCTTTCTGAGAAGCACTAACTTGTCCATCTTAATTCCATTCCTCATAGAACTCCTCCAATTAATATTTCGGAAAAGTACACAAATGATGATAAATCCATATGTAAGTTGGATGCATTTGATTGCCAAATGTCAATTTCTTCTCTAGTGTATGTAATTATACAATGCTGACCAGCCATGGCATAGACAAACAAACATAGAACATGAGAGCTTGCAACACAGCAAGAAAAAAGGAAAAGATGTGAAACATTAGAGCTGCAAACTCAATTAGCTGCAACAACAGTGAATTGTTAGATCTGCCAAATCAATAGACTGCATAAAGGTACAGCTTGAGAAAGGAATTAAGAGGCATGAAGCCTCAGAGCATGAGTTTCTTTCCTAGGAAAATGTTAGTCTTCTTTTATAGTAAAATACCTATATTTTACCCCATTCAAAGTTCATCAAATACCACATAATGGTCATTGGAGTCCATACAAATCTATTCAAAGGGCTTCAAACTTAACTAAAGTTCAAATCCCAACCAATGATTTAGATGTGAGAAATAAAGACACGTTCAAACATTATCATCAGACAATAAGATTAAACAAATTTTCAACACAGTTCAGCATGTGTTGAAGAACATGCAGCGGTTTATAATCAGTTCTGCAAGGAAAAGGGAATTAACATGGTCCAGTATTAGATCTGAGGATCCCAACATTCTGGAGGGTTATCCATTTTTGTCTGAGAAGCTGTTGCAATGTCATCGAGGATACACATTATACTGATGAAATGAATTTGTTCTCTAATATGAAAACAGCTCAGTGACTCAGCAGCAGACTAAAATTCATATTTCTAGTTCAGGCTTTTGAAAAGCAAGTAAGGACAGCAGGTGGCACAGTGATGCAGTTCGAGTTGCTGTCTGTGTAGAGTTTCTCATGTTCTCCCCTTGTTCTCCCTCTTGGGTTACCAAATCTTTCCCAACCTGATGGTGCCTCGGAAGAACTAAGTTAGGCTGCACTGAAGAAGCAAGGAAAACACTGAAGAACTCATTCTAAAATATGGAAGGTTTGTGGAATGTAGATTCATGATCCAGAGTTTCTTTGGAAGCCTGAGCAGAGATAGCATATAGTAGACTTTGTGGACTCTAAATCATTGTCAAATGATGGCCAGAGTTCAGAAAAACACTGATAAATTGATCTCATTCGCTAATTGGATAAAGTTCCCAAAATAATGGCATAAGAAGACACTATACTGTCTATTGTTAAGAAAATATGACATTGAGTCAGAACATTCACCTATGTACTGCACACCAACCCATTTTCTTCCTGTTGTCCAGGTTTTGCAGCAGTTACTTCTCTCAATCCTTAGTTTTATTACTGCACTGCATTTGCTCTGGCAATGATTCAGTTTGGGTTGGGGTGGGGCTGATTACATCATCAGATAATCCACTTCCGCAGTCTGACCAATTGTAGTTGTAAAGATAATTTGTAAATTTGTGAGTTCATGGGTAAAAGATGAACTAGACAGCTCATGATAAAAAAAAACAAAAAACACTTTGTGGTACATGAAGTGCTGATGGATGCTGTAGGATTACAGGTACTCAAGTAATATGTTCATGCAATAATGTCAACAGAGTTTCATCCTTGCAGGAATAACAACCTTTCTCAACATAGGGGGCATTGTGTATTCTGCTTACTTCTCAGTTGAAGGGTTTTTTAGTACTGATTGATAGCTTCAGTATGGCAAGCCAGAGGAGAAAGTAAATAAATGTTCAGGTAACTGTAGATGTTCTACATGAGTAATAAAAAGTAATACAGTGGATAAACATTCTGGCACATTAAAACATTAAAACTAAAATATTGTGGCTAACATAAGAAAACATTACCATTAAATATTATCGGCACTAGCTTGCAACATGCAATGTGTTTAGTAATCTTCCACTTGAATCTTCTACTTGTTTGTGTGGTTACACAGAAACTTTTATGTCATAATGTATTTTAATATTAAATATGATATGAAATTTGATATTAAATATGTTTTAAAATGAAATCTTCTGAGAAATAACTTGATATTTCGTAAGTGACTTTGCATTTTACTTATAACTTATACAACTTAACAACTTTACAACTTATTTAAAACATATGAGTTTTGTTAGGTCTTAATATGCCCCAAGTCTTTCTCTTATCACAATTCATCAATTATTTAATTAGATTACCAGATTCCTTTGACAAGAAACAGTCAGACAGGATCTTAGAAAACCTATAATTAATTGTATAGAAAAAAAAGTATTTAATTGTATAGAAAACGGGATTCCAACTGTGTTTGGGTAGTGATAAAAATGCTTCCCAGTTGTCTTAGAATTTTGATATGTATGAAGTATCCTTGATTTGTCGAATCAAAGCTATAAATGTGCATTTCTACACTTTTTTTGCTAGCTGGTAGCTGGATTTTTGCTATCTGGAATGTCATAATTTTGATATCCCAGATCTCAAAACAGCTGAGAAGACCATTTTATCTACAGTAGAGCCAGATATCCTTTTTTCTCCTGTAATGTTTTCTCCTGACAACAATCACACTGGAGGTCCCTTGGTGACAGAGCAGTGATCTTGGATGTGAATGACCTGACTCCTAAGGTTATCAAGATGGATGGACAGCTGGATCAGCTCTGGTTTATTCCATCCTAATTCAGCCTCTACTGACATGTGTGTCATACTTCCTGTGGAAGGGTGGTTAAAAAAAATTCATGAAACACTTGCTTGAAGCTCTGCCAAGCTAGCTCTTAAATGGCCTAAGTTGTTGTTGTCCATATTCTTGCAGTAATTTCCAGTGTACGTAAAACCATAGCTCATCCACCATTGCTAGGTCTAGAGTGTTAAGTGAATTCTTTTGTAAAGATCCAGACCCAACTGTATGCTGAGGATCTCTGTCTGAGTGGAGTTGTGAGTTTGAATGAACCGAGAAGCACAAAGTAAAGTGAAGAGAGTACTCTGGAGATTCTGACTTCTAGTGCACAGGTGAAGGAGAGCACATTGTGAAGAGCTAAACACAAAGAAACGAACAGCTAGAACAGCAACAGGAGAATGTTTTTTTTTCATAGTCATGTGATTACTTCCTGCTTAACAAAATGCCTAAAACATACAAGACATAAATGTACAAATATTTCCATATCTCACTCATGCATTTGCTCATATTTCAGTGAGTGGTAGAGCTGTATTCATAGTGACCTGTGGGGGGGATCAATGCATTAAGGCCATACAACCAACCCAAGATCATTGCTTTATCATATGTCTACTTACAATCTCCCATTTTTTCAAAGAGGATAATTGTAAATGCTATTTAAAACTGCAGCACCAGTGACAGTAATTTGTTGTTTGTTTAGGGGAACTTGCATTCAGTAGTTCAATACTTTTGTTTTCATTGTACCATATTTTAAGAGATAAGCTGCATCTGTGTCACATCTATGTCAGCACCTGCGTCCTTTGAAACCATGACCTACATTTCTGCAGATTTCTATTCAAGCACACACACCCATTCACAATTTACTCACTCCTTTAAATAACTTGGACTCTCACTTCATTTTAGCAAAGTGTTGCTCTTATTATGCCCCGGTTTACTCAATAACTCTATAACTCTATAGTTTTAACTCTATCAAGTATTCAGTATTCATTTTTGGCTACATACCACTTTAAAAAAATTTGTATCTGTAAAATGTAGAAAACCCATCATCTTTTTACCTTCTAATGTATTATAAAATTATATAAATATGCCAGTTAACCACCCATTTAAACATGGTGCAGCTAAACTAATTTCAAGACTTAACAATCCCTAAGGCACTTTTCTCAAACTTTCCATACATACATCAACTTAGGAATGTCATAGTGGGAACAACATTTTCCTTCTGTAACATTATTTCAAATAGTGCTAATAAAAAGTAGACCATACTGAAGAAAAAAAATCAGATTTTAGAAGAAAATCAGAAGAATCTCCCTTAGGCGAGATTAGTCCACATTCTAGGCATGCCTCAAAGTGTAAGTGTGTGTGTCTGTGTGTGTGTGTGTGCCTTCTGGCATATGAATAATTTACACAAAAGAAATGGTAACCTTTCTTTTTCCAGTGTCACATCCCTCTATTTGTTACTTTAAGGCTAAATGGAGAATGCAGGGAGAGCCTGAGCATTGTATTCATCACTGCATGCCTGCTGTGCTTGGGTGAGGGGGGTGTTGCGGTTGCTAAATATAAAAACTGAATGTTCACATAGTCCACTGAGCAAAATAGAGCTCATTATGAGCAGAAGAGAAGAAAACCATTTTGCCATCTTTGCTAAACATGGTGCAAAGGGAAAAGAGATTGAAAGAGGCTTTAATTAATAGGCATTCTTAGCTGTGTCCATGTTAGTTGTCATAGTGGCCTTATGGTAGAGGCAATATTTGTACTGTAAGCGCATCAGTCAGTGCTAAGTTGAAATCAGCATAAGCAGGCCAGTTAATGCATATGGACGCTAACGGGGGCTGATGTGGCAAAAATTCTGATCGCTTGAACCTTATCTGGCAGCCTCAGATGAGATTGCCTTCCTAGCTGAGTCCCAATAAGTATAGAATTACATTTGTGTAGTCCATGGGGCTTTTTCATGGCTTTGTTATGTTCATTACTCAAACAGTGAGAGCTAGTTTGCAATTTTCAGCTCTTATTCCCCTTTTTTCTATACTGCAACACCAAAACCTAGTCAATAAAATTCCAATTACCGTTTACTTCTCTCTTGCAAACACAGCCAGTTCAATGAAATTAGATGTAAGGAAAAGTCAGGTTGTCTAGGATTACATCCCCACTTTGTGTTTTGCTAATAAAAAGGAGATTTTTTTTTTCCCCTGTATAGTTCATACAGTTTATTTTATGTTGCTGTCAGAATCCAAGCACTGCATCTGTCATGAATTCTAGTTTAGCTGTTCTAACTGTTCATTAGTTTTATTGAATATCATCTGAAATAAAGTATGACCGTGAAATGCATAATAACCTCTGCCAAAATATAACTAATTCATTAAGTTATTTCTTTAAGGTTTGAGGTTCTGTAAAGCAGAGATGTCATTCTGAGCATTTTGCAAAACATGTTCTAAAATTGTTGTTAGGTTCAGTTGGTTTTTTTTCTCAGTGATTCAAGATGTAATTATTATTTTTCTTTAACAAATGTTGATTATATTGTCACCTCAGGCCTACATCCATATTCCTAAAAGGTTGCTTTCTGACTATGTCTACTGTAAAAACCACTTTACAAATAAAATTGAATTGCGTCAAATTTACTCAACGCAAGTAGACTTTAATGAGCGGATGAGTGACTTCAGCATCTGTGCCCACTGCCAGTGAGGATCTTTAATGGTTGATGGGGTGCAGTATGGAGTGATTTTGTTGTGTCTTGTACTGTGGACCCCAGTAGCATTCCTCAAGACTTTGTTTGGTGCATATGATGCCTGGGTATCAAGTTGGTACAGGTTGGCCCATACTGGCAGCCAGTGGATTTCCTCTCTGGGCTCACAGATGATGGGAGCTGGAATGCAGGATTCTGGTAGGACAGTGCCTCTCTTGTGGATTTGAACTACAGTGTGTGCTTTGCCTTTTTTTTTTTTTTTTGAGGTGATAGAGCATGAGGAAATGAACACACTAGAAAAAGAGTGACCACCTGCTTTGTCAGAAGTTCAAACTCTTGGCAGCCTGATTGTAATCAAGGTTCCAGTGCCTCCACTCCTCTAATCCCAATTTAATTGCCAGAAGTTTTCAATGACCTGTGTATCTGCTGTAAATAGTTTTACTATTTTATGCATATCAGGTGTACTTGATTTGTTTCACCTTTGTTGTGTTTGTGTCTCATTAGCACTAGTATTTAAGTTCCAGTTTTTCAGTGTTACTTTGTAAAGCTTTTGTTGTTCTTATGCCTGTCATGGTTATGCCCTTATTTCTTGTCTATGCTTATGCCTTTGATTTTGCTTGTGTGGTGTTTATTTGTTCTATTTGAGTGAAGACTTCTGTGCTTACATCCAACTCCAATCATTATCATGACAGAAAGCTTGACTGACCCAATGGATGTAGCAGAATTTTTCCAGGGCCAGGAAGCTCTCCTGGAGGGGAATCGCCTGGTGTGCAGTGCAAGCTATGTCAAGATACAAGAGGAGTGGCTTGAGCCCATGCGCTACCTTTTAGGGTACACAGAAAATCTTCTACCCTCGCTGCCCCATTGATGAGGACCTCATGGTGGATTTCATTACACAGCCTGACTTCGCGGACTGGCTCTCCACTTAGCGACTTAGCGAATGACGGCATAGCTCTGCCACCCAAACTCAAGGACAACTACTTCATGTAGGTTTCTGACATCGCTTGGCATTACATCTACTCCCTGCTTGATGTCAGTTGTCACAAGCTTTCTGCCTCCGCTTCGGGCATCATGGCACCTCCTTGTTCACACTCTAATGTCACTTCACCTCCTTGCTCCACCACAGACATCTTTCCATCTCCCGGCTCCGCCCTTTAAATCCGACTCCAACCATTATCATGGCACCTAGATCATTTTCTCAGCATACGTTTTCATTCCATTAGCACCTATCAGGTATCCATCAACTTTATACACATGATGCCTTTTGTAATAAAGTGTTTTATGTAATGACGGCATCTTCCCTTAGCAGCCAGAAGTTTGGTTTGTTAGTAAAAAAATAGTTTGCTATGTTTCCATCAAAAGTTTCATGTATATTGCAAATGCTCCTTCCTTTTTTCCTTCATCACCTAATGCGTATAACATTAAAACTGGAATAAAACTAGGGGTCAATTTTGTTCATCATTAAGCACAATTTTCATACATTTAGAGATAAATTCATGCAAAAAAATTGTAAACTTACATTATTTTTTTACATGTAAAATGACTTGAAAATTACCCAGGAAAATAATCTTTTATAGGTAACTATTTAATGGGAGATGGTCACTGCAGAAAGGCCCCAAGAGAAGAGAAGTGGTGAATTTTTTAAATCAAATAAGGAACATTAATGAGGAGCAGATGGCTTTTGTTCTGCATTAATGAGAAAAAATGTGGTCAGTCAAAAGTACATTAATACTATGTTAATTGGCCACAAGCACTCCCCACAACTCAAATCCTTTACATCTAAATGACCACATATTCCCTTTTTTCAGTGTACAGACATGCAAAAATACATAAGAAGATAATGGTAAATGTAGGTATCACTCATAGCATAATCTAGTCAGGTAGCCAGCAACTTAGCTACCTGTAATGCTCTGTGTATCTACTTCCCTACTTCTGTATGTCTGTGATTTCATAGCAGAGACTCATGTAAGGATTTAATAATTGTACTGATGACATTAATTCCCAATGAGTGTCTTGATAGCTAAACAAATAACACCTCCATGCATGGACTCGCTCTTTACAACGGCATTGTTCCTAATTTAGCACATTATGGTGTCAACTTGGCAACCCTGCACTGCCATGTTTTCTCAGTGAAACACACTCCGAGAGGGCAGGGTCAATCGGCATATGAACCAAATATTTAAGTTCTACATATAGATTTACATAAACATTTAATGTTTAGATTTTATATATATTTATCATTTAGCTTTATGTTACATATTACATTTAATATTTACATATAATGTTTATATTTGTATTTATCTTTTAGGTTTATGTTTACATCTAATATTTACATTTACTGTACATTTAAAATTTTGATTTAATATTTCCATTAAACTTTTACATAAAAAACATTATTTGCAAATGAATCATTTTAAGGAATCAGGACACTGTTTTCTGCATATATCTATCTCTAAATATATGACAATTGTGCTCAATGATGAAAAATTGACATCTATAGAAACATTAAACTAGTTTTACAAACAGTACCCCTTAAGAACACATATTCAATATATATAGACCAGTGCACTGATTAATATAGACCAGTCTCCAGTATATAGACCATTGTATATATATTAGTTCCAAGTTTCTGACCTAGTCTTGTCTAGGTTGTCCAGGTCCTGGGGCTGTTACTCCCAAACCTGGAGAGTGGCTCCAAAAGATTCCAGGCACAACATCTGGGGTCTCTGTCCAGAAATGTGCAGTTCTAGGAACAGCTAGGATACTGCACAGAACCCTCAAACTCCCAGGCCTCTGGTAGAGGACCCGAGGTTAAGGAAGACACATACCACCCCCCGAGTGTGTGTATATATATATATACATATATATATATATATATATATATATATATATATAGTGTGTGTGTGTGTGTGTGTGTGTGTATACACTACCAGTC
>JAQQZR010000002.1:8149511-8161421 GCA_030068235.1 Notoglanidium macrostoma
ATATACAGTTCTGTGAAAAAATTTAGGAGACCGTTCCGTATCAGTTTATCTGGTTTTAGGTTTAGGCTACGTATAGGTTTGTGAAACATGAACATTCTTTTTGTTGTTTTATTCCATAAACTATTGTGAACATTTCCCCCAAATTCCACATAAAAATATTGTCACTTGAAGCATTTAATTGCAGAAAATGAAAACCGGTCAGAATAACAAAAAATGCAGTGTTTTCAGACCTTCAACAATGCATAGAAATCAAGATCATATTCAAATTTTATTTTATTATGTTTCCCCCTTTAACCCTAACCTTAACCCTATGTTTGAACTTGGAAAGGGTTCAGAAATCAATATTTAGTGGAATAACCTTAATATATAATCACAGCTTTCATGCGTCTCGGCATGCTCTCCACCAGTCTTTCACGTTGCTCTTGGGTAAATTTATGCCACTCCTGGTGCAAAAATTATATCAGCTAAGCTTTGTTTGATGGCTTGTGACCATCCATCTTCCTCTTGATCATATTCCAGAGGTTTTTAGTGATGTTCAGGTCTGGAGATTGGGCTGGCCATGGCAGGGTCTTGATCTTGTGCTCCTCCATTCACACTTTGAGTGACCTGGCTGTGTGGTATGGAGCACTGTCCTGCTGAAAAACCCAATCCTCAGAGTTAAGGAACAGTGTCAGACCAGAAGGGGGCTTTTTTCCTAGGATAACCTGTACATGGCTTCATTCATGTGTCCTTCACATAGACAAATCTGTCCAATTTCATTCTTGGTGAAGCACCCTCATATCATCACAGATCCTCCTCCAAGTTTCACAGTCGGTGCAAGACACTGTGTTGTGTAGGCCCTCTAGGTCTCTGTCTGACCATTAGATGACCAGGTGATGGGAAAAGCTGAAAATAGGACTCATCAGAGGAGATGACCTTACTCCAGTCCTCTACAGTCTAATCCTTATTTTATCCAACCTCAGCCAGACTCTTGTCAAAATGCTCTTCTCATTGATGAAGGGCTTTTTTCTAGTTTTGCATGATTTCAACCCCACCAGAGAAGCCTGTTTCAAACTGTCATTGCCATGCACTTAACTCCAACTGTCATTTGCCGTTTCTTTTTGTAGGTTACCTGATGTTATACTACATTTGAAGGAGTTGATGATCATACAGTTTACCATTCAAACTGCTCCTATTGCAAGAGTATAGAGGAGCAGATTTTTTTTTTAGCACAGTACAGGTGTCCTTTTTGGTTGTGCATTAATGCATTAAATGTAGTAAATCATTTTAGTAATGGGAACCTTGATCTACAACATTACTAAAGAAAACATATGGTTGTGGCTGTGGATGGATGATGATGTACCTCCTGGTTATACTTATCCGTAGTCTTTTTATCCATGGGACTTCATTAGCCTATGACTGCCTGGTCTAACTCAGCTTCATTGCCACAGCCAGGTTTTCTGTGGCTCGCTGAGCAGAGATGCAGTTGTATGCAAGTGCAAGCACTTTTTTTTTTGAGAAAACCAAAGCAGCAGACAAAATCAGTTCAAACACACAGGCTAACAGGGCAATGCAGGCATAAGTAGGAACATTGTCAAGACTAGAGAATCAGTGTTGAAAATAAGACTCATAAATGTCTAATGTAATGCTGGGAAAAACCTTGCAATGAGTATGGAATGGTATGGTGCTTACCTGGTGCTCAATGAATGAAAATGAGGAACAGCTGTAGTGAATCAGTTTGATGGCGACTCGGACAGAGGTAAAGTTGGAGCAGTCGTTGCTTCTACAGCAGCAATGAGTCCTGCTCTTATGGATAGAATAACCATTTAAAAATATTAAGCATGAAGAAGTTTTAATGTTCAAAGTATTTTAAATGTTAAAATGTTACCTTTGTGTAGCTGCTCTTACATTTTAGTAGCTGATTGTCCTCTTTCCCTGACATTGTGGTAGTTGGGTTATCAGTTTACATGCCAACTAATTAACTTATGAATTAGTGACTGTGTAAGCTTCAAGCACTGTTTGTAAATTCCCGGCCAGCTGGCGTTATGCCTGAATGGAATTCAGTCAGCAATCATGCATATTCATGATGAGAGCACTGGAGACTTCAGTGGGAACCAAAGACACTGTGAGTCAAGGATCAGAAAGCAGTGCAGCTGTTTCTCTGGCCCTCACAGTGACCAACTAAAGACAATTAATGACAGCAGCACCTGTGCATATCAAATTACAGCACCTGTATGAGGGCACTGTGGAGTAAGAGACTGAATGTTTAATCACTGATTAAGTGCAGAGTATTTAACATTATATAGGGTTTCTATTAGCAACAATGTGATGTCATAAGGCAAATATGGAAAAGTTAACACATATCGAAATAATTTCTTAACTATGATCTGGAACATACACATATATAATGCATAAAATGCCAATGAAAATTCTATAGTTTCTTCAGAAAGCAGTTAATTCTCTGGCAAGCGAGATGTGAATTACAGTCAGCAAGAGCATGTGCATTCTTTATATGCAGCCACAGGATGAGAAATTAAGGGCAAAAATGTGTTTTGACTGCCTCATCGAAAACACCCACTCATGTCTTGGAGCACATCTCTATCTTTTTCTCATCCTTCTCTCCCCATCTCTTTTCGCTCTCTCTCTTGTCATCAAGCGATTACACGGAGAGTCTCTCTCCAGCAAGTGCATGTCTCTGCCTTCAAAATGCAAACAGACTCTTTACACTTATGATACGCCCACGTATTCCAAGGCCACTGTTCAGATAATATTGTGACTTTATGAGTTGCTTACAGAATGTGAAGAAAATACATGGGGTGTTCTGATTTTCCACCATGTCCTTTAAGAACAGTTTAATCCCGACCACTGCTTACTTGCTTTGTCCTTTACCTCTGACTGCACAACTTTGAATACATTGTGAACCTATTAAATGAAATATTCCTTATGAGAAAACTTCCTGGTGAAGAAAGGGTTGGCTGAGTGTCAGCTACAGCATTGAGGATCAGTTAATCTGATTTTGGTGTGAAGGATGTCACTGGAGATGATTAAATGTTCCTTCCTAATGTGTCCCTGCATTCGCTATGATTCCATATAACGATGAATCTCCCATGGCTGCCTAGGAGAACAATAGAGATGTGTGTGCTGTGCTGAAGCAGCACTGGCAGCTCTATTACATGAGTACATTTATAATCAGTGCTGTCGGCCGCCCAACACTGCCGTGGTAAAGCAAGCCTTTGGATTAGTGTGAGCTCAAACCAGACTTCTGTTTACTGTAACTGAAATTGCTTTGCATCACATATTGATATCTTCATAGGAGTTTCCTGTGTATGTAGGATTACAGTGGATTATGAAATTCAACCAGTCAACCATCAGGTCATCTATGTTCAAATTTATTTACACGATTACATGGTGGGCAAATTCTGCAGCGAATGACATACCATCTGATGAAGATGCTGTTTTATGGATGGCAAAGGAATCCACAAATATAGTATCTTCAATTTCAATTCGAAATGCTAATTCTTTTCTTTCGATACAGAAAATTCAGATACAGAAATATTCATGTGTCGTCATTCCCTCTTGCCATAATCAAGTGAGATGTCTGGCTGCTACTGATATATTGTAGGCCTGGCACAAACATTACATGGGTTAAAGACTCAAAGCTGTAACCTGTTATGAAAAATCACTTCTCAGCAACTAGAGGTGGTTTTCTTTGCTCTGTGACAACATATGGTATATTTAACTGCCATATTCTGGTCAATTCTTATAAACACAACTGACGTCAGCCATCTCCTTTTATTTTATCACTAACCTTTTACAGTGTACTTTACCAGAACCATCTTTATCTTACAATACCCTGAATAAGTATTCACCCCCTCAAACTTTTGTGCTATGATACAACCTGGAATTGCAATGAACTCAGTTGTAATTTTTACCATTTGATTTACTCAATGCCCAACATTTAAATGTGCAAAATATCTTTTGTGACAGTAAACAAAAAAGCAGACATTTGATGGTTGCCTAAGGGTTCACCCTCCTCTGTCAATTCTTGGTAGGACCACCTTTGCTTGCGGTTACAGCTGCAAAGCTTCTGGGATGTATCTTTATCAGTCTTCACATCATAATCCTGATATTTTTGCCCAATTTCTCAAGCTCTGTCCAACTGGATGGAAACTGTTAGTGAACAGAAATTTTTAAGTCTTGCCACAGATTCTCAATCAGATTGAGATCTGGGCTTCCTCACATCATGATGCTATCACCATTGTACTTCACCTTGGGGATGGTTTTCAGGGTGATGAGCACTGTTGTCCTATGTGCCAAGGGCAATTTGTGCCAAGGCCAATTTTAGTCTCATCTGATAATACAATCGTTTTCCACATTTGCTGCACAACCAATATGACATTAAGCAAAATGATATGGCTTTTTTCTCTTCTTCCCACCCATTCCAGCTTTGGGGAATGATATGGTTGTCCTGTGTATAGCGTCCCCAATGAGCTATGGATCTCTCCAGCTCCTTCAAAATTACCATTGATTGCTTCTCTGAATAATGCTGTCATTATCTGCTCAGTGACAAGGGCAGTCTCCTTTAGGCAGAGTCACAGTGGTGCCATATTCTTTCTATCCATCCATCCATCTATACCACTTATCCATGATTGCAGGGAAGCTGGAGCCAATCTCAGCTGAGGTCGGGCACACCCTGGGCAGGTCACCAGTCTTTTGCTTGGCTAACACAGACGAAGAACCATTTATACCCAAATTCACACCTATGTATGTAGTTGACCTAATCTGCATGGTTGTGGACTGTGGGAGGGAACCAGGGCACCCGGAGGAAAGCCACACAGACATGGGGAAAACATTCAACCACCACATAGAAAGGTCTCAATTGCCAGCAAATTTGAACCCCGAACATTTTTGCTGCGAGGGGACAGTGCTACCTACTGCACCACCATGCAGCCCCCCCTTATTCTTTCCATTTGTTTTTAAACAATGGATTTAATGGTTCTCTATGGAATGTTCAGTACAGGGGTTTTTTTTTGTTGTTGTTTGCTTTTCCAGAACATAACTGGACATATTTTGATAGCTCAATGGTCTTAGTGTGCTTTTTTTTTGGGTTGTCTAACAAACCTGAATTGCATGTTATGTGACTCTTTAAGTCTTTAACTCTTTAACTTGAGTGTTTAGTGTGAAGTGTTTCATCTCCTCTCTTTTATCACTTTCCTTTTTAAATCTTATTCACTGAGTATGCAGGCTACTTAGCTCTGAGAAAATTAATCTTGCCATATGGCCAAGGGCTTGTTTGTGTAATTTTATTAGCCACAGACCCAGTTCATGGGTTAGTCCTTGATGGATGCACATGCTAAATGCAATTGCCATTCTTTTTTCAGTATGCATTTGTTTAAGAAGAAGGCAGAATGTGGCACTGCAGGCATGTGGAAAATTATGTAATGACTTAAGGTAGCAGGGAAATGCTAATGCCACCATGCTTATCACAATGGGTTTTATGATACAATAATTATATTATTATATTCCATCATCTTATGAGGCTATAATTCCATAAAAACCTGGAACATCTGTGTATCAAAGGCTACACAGCTTGCGTATTTTATTATTATTACATACTAGCATGTATCTGCTGTTATTCATCTACTATACTGTTTTGCTCCTTTTGAATATTCTTTGTATGTATATGTTGTTTGTGTGACTCAGAGAGCTACAGGAAGCTGGAGTCAAGTTCCTTGTGTGTTAAGGTGTTCTTGGCAAATAAAACTGATTCTGAATCAAATTAAAATGTATCTCTTTCTAAAGATGGCTAGGTGCTTCCTGGAATTCAAAGTGCACAATGTTCCTCTTCAACCCAATAACAATATTCTGTGTTTGTAATTCACCAATTTGATTGTCAGGGACTTGACTGAACTAAACACACAGCACAAAGCTAATGAAGCCAGTTAGCCTGCTAATACTAGTTAGCTAGCTAAAACAGTCCAGGCCTTGTTGAAAGGAAAGGCATCTCTGCAGGCCAGTGAAGTGGGTTAATATTCTCTCTGTGGACCTCTGGATGTCTCTGCATGTGGCCAATTGTACTGAGCTATACGATTTCAAAAGGTGAAAAGGAATGCATTTATTACCACTTTGTTATTTATACTATTTGATAGCTAGCTAGTGTTAGAATACTATCTGCATCTAACAGTCCTGGATATTAACAAAGCCTTTGGCCCATGATTCAGTGCGTGCAATGCCCCAATTTCTGCTCAACCAGAACTTACAGTATATTTTAGATGGCTGTACATCATTAGGTGAATACGTTATTCTGCAGGTTAATCACCAGATTTCTAATTATCCATCATATACTATGAACTGTTCTCGATTTTTCCCGAATGTACGTCTTATAATTATCTTAGTTCATATCAGTTTGGACATCATTTATCCCTTTGCCTATTTTCTGAATGCTTTGACAGTCTTTTAGTTTTTTATACAATATGCAGTTGGCTATAGTGAGTTTCCACTCAAGCAGTTTCCCCTTAGAGGCAGGTTGTAGCTTGCTGACATCCTCAACACCTTTAGCCAAATTGTTTAATCAATTACCGCTGCTAGGTCCACCTTCAGCAACTTTGCCCACATCAATTACTCAAAAAACCATCCTGTCATCGCTCAGCCTGATAAGTATGAATGAGACACAAGTGCCAGGTTTTTCAATTGCAATGCAATCTGATATTGCACAATACCTTGCCTAGTTGATTTCACAGCTCATGGGAAAGTCTTTAGCCTGGACTGCTGCCATATGATCTAGTGGGGGGTGGTGGGGGGTGGTGATAGTCTTATGATTGTTTCATAATGCTTTCTGCAATGTGTTCAATCACCCTTACGAGGATAAAGAAATCGATGAGTGCCTACTCAAAAAGGGCAAAAGACTGTATGCCATAGAGTTCAGAATGTTGGTGGCAGGAAATTGGACAAACCAGCCTTCACTGAAACGTTTTTCATAGAAACATACACAAAAAACATAGACAGCCAAAACTCAAACACTGGTACCATCCATGCATGTTCAAGCCACTGAAGGTAGAAACACAAGAGATAAAAAAAGTCACCCATGGCACTCTGCATTTCCACTTTGATATAAGCATGTTCCACAGTTCAGAACATCGCTCTGTCTCATAGTTACTCCATAGTCCTGGGACATACCTGGCTTCAGATGCACTAACTCCCAAGTCTGACCAAGACATATCTGGCATAATTCTCCCTCACTCTGCCACCACCAAAGAATCCACTGCGAGTCTAAGGTGACAGTTACCAGAAATGTTACTCAGATTAATCATAATCAATATTTTTGTAAAGTCAAAGTCAAAATGAGTCCTTCCTCCATATCAACCATAATCCAAATGAGTGTTTGACACAAGTTTATCTCTTATCACCTGCAGAAAACAAGAGCATAGAACCAGACATATCTTATTGACAAGCCATTAAATAGTGCTATTTTAGACCCTCCATGACACCAGCATTCACTAATGAGGATTTTCTCTAAGCCTTCGTTATAGATAACGGAACCAAATTGTAGTTAAATATCATTAACATTTGCCATTTCTCTTGTCAGATCTAGAACAATTGAAATCAGCTCAAATATTTACTAACGTCTACCTGGGAAGTGCTTATATTGTAATTCAAATTAGAGAATGTAATGACGACTTCATCATTTCTGGACACTATAAATTGTAGACCATGCTGTATTTGATCATTGTTCAGTCCATGTTCCATACATTTATTAAAAATATTTTAGAGATATGGTTGTAAAATTTGCTCCAGCTTTTATTGATGATATTTGGATGTACTTCAGTTCTTTACAACCCATGAAACCTAGCCGGGGGTCTGTGATTTTTTCTTTTTTTCTTTTGTTATAGTGGTGGGAATCACAACCTGCGTTTATCAAAAATCTAATAAATTATTGCTTTTATTGAGTCATTAGCCTGTTTGACCTCAATAACTCAGTAACTGCCAGGCCCATGAATAATGTTAACTTGAACCTAATGACAAGCTAAATCATATAATAAAATGTAATACAAATAAAATTGAATAAATGTTTTCCATCAAAGGAAGTTCAAAGGAAGGAAAGACTCAATGGCTCGAATAAATAGCCAGAATATTATTGTACATATTTAAACACTGTGCATAATATTTGAAATGGTAGATTATATTTGTAAACTGAATCTGTCCTCAGGGGTCCACAGACTTTATTTTATGGCTGCAAAAAGATTGAGAACCCGTGCCTTAGAGGGCTTATTGGGGTGGAACTTGACTCCTTGGAAAAGGTGTCAGAGAGAGGGATCCTGCACAAACTACTAATCATGGACAATGATTCTCACCCAATACACAGCACATTGGAACAGTGCAGAAACACCTTCAGTGGGAGGCTGGTGTTCTGCACAGAACACCACAGGAAGTCATTCCTCCCAGTCGCTATTAGACTCTACACCATCTCTCATTTCTGTCAAAAGGAGCTGGGGTACTGAATCTGGGCAAGGGTGTTTTTTGGCTGCACTACAGACACTTCAGAATTTTTGCACAGTCTTGCACTTTTCAGAACAGTCACTGAGAATACTGAAGCTACAACAGACATACTGTAACTTGGAGGTTCACTTGCCACTTTTACTTCACTTGTCACTTTTGCACTCAGACACAACTTCATAACTTTGAAACTAGGATAATAACACTATTTATTGTGTAGTGGTTTATTCTTGTTTTTGTTTTTCATTTTATTTTTTCATGTCTATTTATTTTTTTCACTTGTATGAAGTAATGTATGAAGTACTGTATAGGCTATGCTGTATACATGCAGCTGTTTGTAGTAATTTTCTGTTTCTGTAACTACATCGAGGAACTTTTGGCAAGAACTTTCCCATGGGGAAGTTATTCAGCACATCAAACCACAGGCGAAACAGGGTTTTAACCTTCTCAAAAAGGCCTTTACAGCTGCAGCCTTTCTAAAGCATCCTGACCCCTCACTCTTTTAAGTAGTGCAAACAGAGCCAGGAATGGGAGTTGTGCTTTCCAAACATCTAGAAAGTCCCACTTTGTTTTATTCCATGGTCTCTTTTTTTACTGTCACCCACTGAAAGAATCAACATCATGGGAAGCAGTGAGTTATTAGAACCTGAACACTTGTTGACTGGGTCTTATATTCGCCTAGTTCACATTGCTTGACCCTTTGCCCATATTCTCATTTTAATGATTGCCTAGTCTTTCAGGTTTGTTTGGCTGTGTATCACTCTATAAAAAGAGTATATCGCTCTATATGATTTTGCCTCCAAACCTGATGATGATCAATTGAAACTTGTGTAGCCTAGGATAAATGGTATTCTTGGTTTATCAGCTTGGTAATTATAGAGACACTTGAAACCGCAACATGTTTTCTCATGTTCATGTTTTTGAAAGGAAGGCTGCCTGCATCTACTTAACCATTAGTGTCCTTCATAGATTCGTTTGTCTCTGCCATTGTCAACCAAGCAATATTTGGTTCAAGTATAAGGTTCAAAGTCAAGTACACTATCATGACCCTATCTTGTCTAAACAGAGATGTCTGTGTGTGACACAAAGGAAAAGTGAATAAACTAAAGTATTCCTAATGTAGCCAGAGAAATGTACATTGCAAATGAGCAAATGCAAATGTACAATGAGCAAATGTAACTAACTAAAAGTAAACATTATTGTTTGTAAGAATTTTCATTGGTACTTTTCACCATGAGTTTAATATTTATCTTCTGCGAATATTGTTCATGTTGATCAACATAAAGCCGGAAGCTAAAAATACAGTAAATGGCCAATGTACTCTTTGTGATCAAGATGCAGATATATATATTATCTGCTTCTTGATCACAAAGAGCTGCGATTTTGATTCCCAAGCCATGCTCAAGTAAATTTTCCAGTGCCAGCCTCTGTTCTAACTATGCCAGCCATTAAAGAACAAAAGTGCTGAATATGCAGATAGAAGCTGCTAGCTTGAATTTGCTGACTGAAGAGTTCAATGTGTGCACAGGATTCATAAGTTCCTGAGCAGCAGAACTTTTATTACCACTTTTTGAAAGACGTTTTAAACAAGGACATATCACAAATGCTAGAGTTTGAAAGATGGGCTCCTACTTAAATGTATTTAACAGTCATAGATGATAGGGAAAATGCCACTTGGTCACAGATTTGCATCACAGTAGCCTAAGTACAATTAAAAAAAAGAAAAAAAAACCCTGAGATGATTATTAGGGAACCCTGGTCATTAATAGACCAAAAAAATTTAATTAGTTAAAATCTGTAAAACCTCTAACAAATACCGTACTGTTGTGCAGGATGTGAAAAAGTAGTACAACTGAAGGATCAATCACTGCTAATGATAGTGCTGGCCAGCCATTTCTATTATCTCCATTATTTATTAGGAAATCCACAACCAACTATGGCTGTCTTCCATAAGTACTTGCAGTTCTTGATGGATTTAATTTCTGATTTAATGACCACACAATAACATGACTATATAGTCTGTTTACATACTTATTGAGTTTCACAGCTTACACTCTTAACACCGATAAGACGATTAACACATCTTTGGTTGGTTCCACTGTCAATTTCTAATTATGTTGGTGGTTAATTGGATGCCTACAGCCTTTTGTCTGTCTCCTGAAGTCCTAACCAATGGACAAGCTAGCTTGACTGTAAACTACTCAGACACCATGGAGGAAAAAAATCCTGATGGGCTAATTCTTTAGTGTAAAATAATATGTAAATAAAATGTGTGTGTATGTGTGTGTGTATATATATATTGTCTTTGGGCTGAGGAAGGAAACCAGAGCACCCTGTGGAAACCCACACAGGCACGGGGAGAATATCTGCTATCTAACCTCTGCTAAGATAAAAAACAACCCTGTGTTTTATTCATATAGAAAATACACACCGGTATGAGGATAAAATGACTGTTGTCCAGTCCAAATGGCATAGCAGCATATGCACTGGGCGCTGCAAGGAAATTTCTTCTATCCTTGTTTAACATTGCACGGTAGATATACGTATTGATTCCAAAAAATTTAATGATATCATTTGCCCATCTCCCTTAGCTAAGGCATTTGTTAACAGGAAGGCAATTTTGCTATTTTGATTTGTGGGAATGGGAGCAAAACAGTAAAGTCAAAACGTTAATCTCTTCCCTGGTGACCTAGTAACATTAACGGTAATCAGAACCATTGGATTAGCATGTTCTGACTGGTTATGATGTTGCTGGTGGTGATGTAAATGGTGATGCAATGATATTGTGATGGATCTACTGACACCTACATAATCTGAATACTCGTACTCATTGTACATTTACTTGTAAAGCCATTGTAGGCAAATTCAAAACAAACAATAAAAACAAACATCAGCAGATATAGCTGGAGATTGGAACTAACTAGTGGCCGGAAATTGGATACACTAACAAAGTAGCTAATGTCTCAGCTTGGGCTTTTTACAAAAATATGGACTTGCCACCTTATGAGTTTTACGTCTTATCCATATATCCATATACACATCAATATTAACATGTTTTACACAAGAGGTAGTACTACTTAGTGTCCGAATTTCACATCTCTATGAGTTACAGGGTGGTCTACACAATTTCTTTTAGAGGAGAAAAATAAGAACAAAAAGTCATGCAAAAACAATATGGTTCCAAGCACCTTCAGTGCTTGGATTAAGGAATAGTTAGGTTTTGTTTGTTTGTTTGTTTTTTTTCTAATGTAGTTTCCAAAAGCTACACTATAAGCTTCATGTATACAGTGCATCCGGAAAGTATTCACAGCGCATCACATTTTCCACATTTTGTTATGTTACAGACTTATTCCAAAATGGGTTAAATTAATTTTTTTCCTCAGAATTCTACACACAACACCCCATAATGACAACATGAAAAAAGTTTACTTGAGATTT
>JAQQZR010000002.1:8165014-8177853 GCA_030068235.1 Notoglanidium macrostoma
ATTTGAAAGTCTTTTAGTTTTCATTTTATTCAACTTTAAAGAACGTCCCAACTTTTCTGGAATTCGGGTTGTACTAAAAGCTAGTGGGAGTATGATAGCATTTGCACAATCACCCCCACTTTTATGTATTATTACAAAAGTGACCAATTTGGCTAAAATACTCCTTCAAGCACAGTCATACAGTGAAAATGATTTTCAGAATACAGTCATCTGACATTTTAATTTAGTGCAAGTCTTGGTATACTCTGCGTCCAGGAAATCTCCATCTCGTTTTCTTGTACAAATCATTTTGATAAAGCAGAGGATAAACTGCTCACCAGAGATACAATAACCTCTCTAATAACATCCCTGATAGTCTCAGATTCAATAAAAGACTTTATAAATGATGTCAATCAGACTTTGTTTTGTGCAGCTTTCTATATTCTCCTGTCATCTTCACTGCTCCTCTGCGTAGCTGGAACTGGTCTCATCTGGTCTGCTGTGCTTCCTGATTTGCAGTGTTGTGGTTAGTTTTTCACAAGATGGCCTAAATCATGGCTTTTTTTTTCCTTTGAGGGCAGAAGGCTACTTTCACACTATATACACTGAGTCGAGGGAAAGTAGTAATTACCTCTGTCAGGTTGAATTAAATGAAACGGATAATACAGTCAAAGCATTTTTCTTTTAGAGGACACTCTGAGAGATTTAGAAGTCTAAAAGAAAGACTTCCAGTCAGAGGAAACTGTTTGGGGGAAACCTCAAACGCTTCCTTCTTAGAAGTGTGTCAATCACCATGTGAAATATTCCTGCATTAAATAGAATTACATTAAATGGTTTAGATGGTTTGGGTTTTGAGGTCTATTTATGAGGTCAATCTTTTGATGGAAACTCAGCTTCTGTTTGTGTGGTGGTCTGGAAAACTCCTCGGATGTTTCTGTGGCTTAATTCTGGAGTACAGACAATGAAAATTTTAGCAAATGATGAGGAATTTTTTTAGGCTACTTCCGAACACTTTCTTGGCTTTGCCTGCAAATATCAAAAATCAGCAGTAATTGCACAAAAATATGTCTATAACCTTACTAGCTAAGTGTGATTTCCTATGCAGTGAATCTTACTCCTTGTTGTTGAATAACTATATTCCATAACAAAACAGCCAAAGGCCTAATTGATTCAATTTGGAATCTGACAGTGATGTCTGAAACTTTGATTTCTGTGTGTCGCCAAAAAGGACAGAGCCTGTAAAGATGACAGCAGATAAAAAAATTTATTGTTTAAATGACCTAATAAAATACAAAAGAAGTCTAGCCAACAGAACAGAACTCAATGAATTAATCAGTGATTATTTCCCCAAAGAGACCAGATAGAGATCAGCGGAGTGAAGAGTTGAGCCACAATGAGGCTCGTGTTTAAATCCAACTAGTGACTTTTACCTAGTGTGGATGATGCAGCCAATCAACATGACAACTTATTTCTTAACGTAAACCTATAATTCTTTAAAACTGGCAGAAATATAGCTGTTAAATTAGGATATAAAATGAGAGGTAGGACAGTTGTGTTTCATTGGAATTGAATTTTCACTTTTGTGTGTAACCAGAATTTCAATTTCTAAATCTCTACTCAACTCTACTGGTGAAGATACACTATATGGCCAAAGGTTAGTGATCACACCCATATGTGCTTGTTGAACATCCAATTCCAGATTTATTTCCCCCTTTGCTTTTATAATAACCTCCATCTGTTATAATAACATTCCTCTGCTGGGAAGGCTTTCCTCTAGATACTGAAGTGTGGTTGTGGGGATTTGCTCATTCAGCCACAAGAGCATTAGTGAGGTCAGGTATTGATGTTCAATGAGGAGGTCTGGGGTGCAGTCAGCGCTCCGGTTCATTCCAAAAGGTTTCAGTGGGGTTGAGGTCGGGGCTCTGTGCAGGCAACTTGAGTTCTTCCACACCATCCTTGGCAAACCAATGTCTTCATGGATCTTGCTTTGTGCACAGGAGCTCTGTCATGCTGGAACAGGTTTGGGCCTCTCAGTTCCTGTGGACGGTGATTGTTATGCTACACCATACAAAGGCATTCTAGCCAATTGTATGCTTCACATATGGCTGTGAAGGTCAGGTGTCCAAAGACAATTGGCCATACATTGCATATGCAAAAGTGAAGCCTTTCAGTTCATGGTGGCTTTCATGATTATTTACAGTAGAAACTGTGCAAATTTGACAAGAGGAAGTGTTTTCCCAGGCTACTGCACATGTACTTATTCAAGTTTAACCTGCTTACTAATTCATTTGCTAACAATAATGCAACCTGTTCATGAACAGCTAATAAAATGCCCGAGTATTATGTGAAAATCAGGATGACACTTGGGAGAATGTGGAACCAATGCACATTTAATAGTCCGTAATTTACAGTGTAGCATAACATTATCTATAGGATACACTTTGCATTTTATTATACATGCAGCCTGACTCATTCAGCTGAACTACCATTAATACCACATTAGTAAGTTCTGCATGACCACATTACTTTCTGACATTCTTAATAAATAATGTGCTTTTGATGAAAGTTATAGACACTTCAATAGCTCACTCATTAATCAACCAGAAAGCCTTTGTATAGGACACAAAGGGTACATGCCTGGAATTGTTCAACTTTGCATCGTGTACAGAGCAAATTAAACTAAATTATTCAAAATAAACTCTTGTATAATACTTAAAAAAAAAAAAAAGCTAGCAAAATATGAAGGCTCAAAATTAAACAAATATTGGGTCCTATATGGGCATCAACAAAATCCAGTGCATGATTTGTAAAATTATTATGACTTATAACTCATTATTTTAATGTTGTTATTTTAATATAATATCTTATTTCAAAATAAATTATTCATAAATTCAAGTTAATATTTTATTGTTTTGACATATTTTAACTTACTATTTAACACCCCACAACCAATCAATGAAAAGATTTTAAATATTAGCTTATGTTATTATTATTAGGAGTAGTAGTAGTAGCAGTATTTTAAGCATTGCTTATAATAATAATAATAATTCTTACTCCATATGCTATTTATCCCGATAGTAAGTAAGCCAGATATTGGTTTATTCATAGCTTTCTGTGTCATAATTTAATCATAAATCAGAACATTATGTGTGATATGTTTAAAAACTGGGGTGGTGATGGGACCAATCTATCCACCTTGGGCTACGCATTAGCTTAATGTGGCACTGTGGCACTGAGTCAATAAATGTATATACAGCAACACAGCATATATAATAGCATATACAATATTAGAGAATGATAAAATATGATTTATCAGACTGTGGAGGATCAACAGTTACTCAAGAGATGATCAGTAACTATACAACTGATTCTCAACAAAGTCTCAGCAATATTTATACAAATACAATTGGTATGTATTCTGTTTTAAACATACATGTTTCTCTTTCATCTCTTTCTGTCAGGTTTCAGGGAAAACATCACCCTAGCAACAATTTCACAAAGTTTTGTAAATCTGTTAATGTGGAACATCCACCATGCAAGTCCCTGTATAAGTTATTACTATAAAAGTGTATTAATATAAATGTTGCTGAAAATTATTAAACACCTTTTACAATATTAAATCAACCAACTTTTGACCAACCAGTGTGGTTTAAATAAGCATTAAAGAACACTCAAAGTATAGTTTACATTACATTAGTCAGCCTATTAAGAGCAAGTGGCCATGTTGGTGTACTAATAATAAATAAAATATGCAGTATATGGGGGAACGACAAATAGATTTAACACATTTTGTTAGTTCTAGGTTGCTAATAATGCAGCCTTGCATTAAATATGTAGTTTGGCCTATTTAATTGAATTACCACCAATTTAAGATTTGAGTTTAGCATGACCACGTAACTGTCTAACAATTTTAATAATGCATGTGCTTACAATGAAAAATTCATGAGAGTTTGGGATATATATATCTCTTCACAAATCAAATAAAAAAGATCTGTATGTTAAATATGTTATCTTGTCAAACAAGGCAATCAACTGTACATCTATAAATCTGTATATTATTAAGAAAGACAGCAAGCACACTGTAAAGGATTAAGATGAGTATATGGGAGGCTGAGTGAGGATGAGCGACCTGTAAACACTGTAAGTAAACTCTGTAGCCTGTAAATTGCAGAGCAGCATATTATTAATACACTCAAGAATCATGCTATTAAATGTGCAGTTTAGGCCGTTCAGTCTAACTATCACTAGTCCAGTTCTATATTAGTTCTAAATAAAAATGCAAGGTGTTGGTGTTAGCTCAGACAGGTAGCTTAGAATAAGTGGATGACTATGTTAATAATTATTATCTAGAAAAAAATAGCAAGAGAAAATACAAAAAATAGCAACAAGAAAAATGACAGTTTTGCTGTCATGTACATGTAGTCTACATTCATGAGATCCTGCTGGTGTGGGTTTATACCAGTTTCTTTCTTTTAAGTGATGCATAACGCCTACAGCTGTGTGTTAGCCTACATGACGCATAGCTTGGCCCAAATATAGTCTTTTTTATTGTGTGCATCTAGTTTAGGTTATAGCAATACTAAAGTTTTTTTTTTTTTTTTTTTTAAAGCACATTATGTACTTTTTATGAATAAGTGTAAAGAAGTTTATATAAATATAGCATACCAATCAGCTACAACATTAAAACCACTGACAAGTAAAGTTTATAACATGGATTATCTTGTTACAGTGACACCTGTCAAGTGGTGGGATATATTTGGCAGCAAATGAACAGTCAAGTTCTAGAAGTTGATGTAATGGAAGCAGGAAAAATGGGCAAGTGCAATGACCTAAGCAACTTTGACAAGGGCCAAATTGTTATGGCCAGAGAACTGAGTCAGAGCATTTACAAAACACCAGGTCTTGTGGTGAGTTCCTGGTATGCAGTGGATATTACCCACCAAAACTGGTTCAAGGAAGGACAACCGGTAAAGCTGCGACAGTTTCAGGGGTGCCCAAGATGCAGAAGTCGGACAAACAAGTCTGATCCATGGAGGCCCCATCTCACGCAACTTACAGGATTTAAAGGATCTGCTGCTAACATCTTGGTGCCAGATACCACAGCACACCTTCACCTTCACCTTTACACCAGAGGTCTTGTGGAGTCCATGCCTCAACAAGTTAGAGATGTTATCGTGACGCAGGAGGCACCTAAACAATATTGGGAAGGTGGTTTTAGGCTGATCAGTGTACATCTAATTTCCTATGAAGGTGAAATAGACCATTTTTGCCACTTATGTGAGTTTCAGTGTAAGGTTTAATTAGCAGTTGAATACGGCTGACAGGCCTACTTTATGAATAACTGGCATTTACTTTGCATGGTTATTGTGTTACTGTAAAGTCAAAATGGCACTGTGACCATTATGGAATTCTGACAATTTACATGTTTAACTGAATTAATGAATCCTTATGTGATCATAGTCATTGTATGTCAACTGAATTCCACTAAAACATATCTGGCTTTTGAGAAACAGTGCACAGAATAATTAATTATTACTATAATTAGAAACAACAAAATAATGTGTCAATAACAAGATAAAAGTTAAAAGAACAAGATATTAACCAGGAATAAGTCTAAATAATTAGACATTAAGTCAAAAATAAGGACATCTTGAAATAATGAGTTGCTAAGTCAAAATGATGCAATATTTTGAAATAGCAAGATGTTGCATCAATTTATCAGCATAATATCTTGATATAACAAGTTAGTTTGTAGAATTAATGAGATATTAAGTAAAAAAAATGACATAAGACTTCAACAGCACTTCATAATTTGCAGTGCAAGGGCTTCCGTATGTTCCAGTCACAAACACTGATCTCCCCAAAAAAAAAGACTCAGTTGAAGAAGATCATAGGACTGACGCATTGCCCTCCAGGAGCTGTTTACTATTCTCTGATGTAATGGCAGCCTCCCAAACATGACACAAGAACTATTGCCTTCAGCTCCAACATTCTGTGCATTGGCTTCACAAATTGTCCAAATCAAATATGACTCCAAAGTAGTGACTCTTGCCTGACATCTTTATTTGCAAGCAGCAATTTATTCATGGGTTTGTTTATTCACATCAAGGCCACTTTGCCAGAAGTCCTTACCATTGAGCTTTAAGCAATAACTTGACATGATTATTTGAAATAGGAGTTTCAAATGTAGCCAAATCAGTAATATTGAAAATGATTATAGATGTACCTTGAGTACTTCATTCTGGGTCTTGTAGGGTTAATATTTTTGTTTATTATACATGCGAGAGCCCACAGGACTGTCCATACCTAATCAACTCCTTGTTTTCTTTTACTGTTTCAAGCAGTCGTCTGTATTCAATATATATTTCCATTCAACTTGACATAAAAACAACAATCCAATTTTCATTGATTGGCATAGCAAGATGTGCAAAGTTAGTTTATTAGTGATACAATATTATTCTGTGTGACCATTAAATCCGGAGGAATGGTGCTTTGTTCAGATTAATCATGCAGGCTTTTGTCTTTGAAAATCAAATTGAAGGTGCAGAGAATATAATTTCCAATTTGCTAAGCAAGACATTAAGCAGCATGCAGTGGAGTAATGAACAGCAGGAGCCCATTGGAAGTACACATCTGTTTCCTGGGAGCAAATTCAAGATATCTGAGGAATATTCAAATCACGAATTTGTTGTGCAGATTCTTCAATAGTTCATTATAATGCAGCCGTTGATTAACGCTATACTGTTGTACCTACAGTGGGGTCCAATAGTCTGACAGCACTAGTCAAAATGCTTCTATTTTGCATTCTTTTCTACTTTAATACAACAGTTTTCATTACACATTATATTACTGATGACAACTTGAGTGAAAAGTAACATTTTTGAAATATTCACATGAATTTCTTAGTACATGAGTTTCTTGGTATAAACAGATAAATTCGATATGTAAACAAATGGTCAAGTGCTTTCCTACCCTGTATATGTATTAAATAAAGAGCTGAACTATTTTCAACTGCAATATGCATTATTTAATAGCTAGACAACACATGGTCTAGTCAAAATAACATGATAAGAAAAATTTATCAGATATTGAGTTATTCACTCAAAATAATGAGATGTTAAACTGAAATAACAATGCCAGTTATTATGTTAAAATAATATCTTAAATATCCACTACTTAGGATTTATTTCAATGAATGCCCCTCCCTTTCCAAGTGTGTATGAGAATGTATGGTGACCGTCAGGCACCCGTAGCATACTTCCAAGTACTTACATTCACTTTCCCTTTCTTTCACGAAATAATAAATATGATCCTCCATTTTTCAAAAATTAGGATCTCAAACTTTTTAGCCAGTTCCAGAAAACAGTGATTCCTCATAATCTTTTTTTCCTTGTCTTCCTTTCTTCCAAGTTCACACTTCCACTTGTAAAAATAAAAACACAGAAGGTGCTCTCTAGTGGTTTGTCCATTCTGGGCTACTGTATATGCGCAAAATGGCAGCTCTGTAGAAGAGGACTTGTGCCTTATGTAGCTATAAAGGGCTCATTCTAAGTTCATGAAAACTCAACAATTTGTAGTTACAGTTAATTATACACTAATGAAAACATACTTAGCAATTCCATAACATTATGGAATATATACTCTATTTCTGCTAATTGATACCCTTAAAATCCTACATAGTGGACCTTTAAGATGAAATATACATAATATCTGGAAATAAATATTAGAAATAGGAGGTTGACATAGGTGTATTATTATTATCTTTTTGCCAGTCTGTTGGATTATACAGCATCTATACTCCTATTTAATAACTAAAGATACACATTATTTGACACCTGGACCACACAGGACCTGTAATAATGCTACCTTTCACATTGTCCATTCTTGTAGGTGACAACACAGAACAACAAGCCAGTTGGTATCAGCGATGATTGAAAACGAGAACTCCTTAAATGACATGCTGCCTCAGCTCTCTCATTAGTCATGGCAACCTCTTATTTTTGTTTCACCTCAGGAACAATAACCTCCTCAGCAACAACGCCTCAGCAGCTGCCTAAAATACATCAGTGCAAGTCATGGATGCAGGGGCCTAATCCAGACACATGACATGAGTGGAATCCATGGTGATTGGGCAGACGTGTAATGAAGCTGATCCCATACGCCCTCGCTTCTGAAAGGCTTCCTGTACCGCATAATTGATTGCAAGAAGGTGTGAGAAACAGAGTGGCAAGGTGGCAGGCGCCGCTAACTCTTCAGAGACAGTTCCATTAGAGGGACAAATTTGCTGCACATGTGAGCCATGTGATGAATCCAATTGATTTAATTAGGAGGGAAAGTGACTGGACCAACTGTTGCGATGGAGAAATTTACCTTTGGCAAGAAAAAAAGTGAAAACACAATTATTTATGCTCAGGGTGCATGGTGGCAAAGGGTTTTACATAATCATTCCATACCTATGATTAAAACATTTCAAATAATGAAATTGATCATGTTAAGAATTAAAGTTGTTAAATATTAAAGGGTTACTGGATCCACACCACCGTTTCACACATTCTACCCTCTCTCAAAATGAGCCTGAGCCTCCATTTTACAATCTTGATAAATCCATTTGCTTTTCATCATTGGAAGCTTTTTGGAGTTAATCTCCTCCAGCGAGAGTTTTTGGTAATTCGGTCATTTGAGGGCAAATGCCTACAGCAACACTGACCAAAAGAGTTATTCCTGATGGCCCACTGTTGGCAGTGATAAGTTGATTACCCAGAGCTCCTCTTACACCAAAGAGGACACTTCTGCTCCTCTCTCTAGGCCCTGTGTGCGGAAGATATACAAGGACATCTGTGTCAGCCCCTTGGGGTGCAGGGAGAGGTTTGTCAGCCTGTGTGGATGATAACACAGCAGCCACCGTCACACTACTTCCAAAGAGGTTTTCTGTTCAGAAACCAGATCGCATGAGAGGGTTTGTTATGTGGCTGTCAGTGTAGCATGTCAATGCTGCATTTCCCCCAACTTTGTCATGAAGCTAGGATGCATTTCATAGCCTGGGATGTCACACCAAGCTTTCTGTAACGGCAGCTTTCAGCTTCCCATATTTTATGGCATGTCATCAAATGAATTCAGAGTAGCCATCTTCATTCAAATATTGCTAATCCTTTTTTTCCTTAGCCAAAACATGGACTTTCACATATGAAAGGCAGTTCTTGTCAATATATAATGAGGAATCGCTCATAATCTTTATCCTTCAGGCTGTTCTGATACTGAGCTTACTGGTCTTTGACTTGATGGTTCTTTCATTGAAAATGAATTTTACATTTTTGGCTATTACATGTGTGAACACGTTTTCATCCCCTCTCAGTACAAAAAGAAGCATATTCATCTGTCAGATATGTGTTGTATTAATAATATTATTGGCTGCATTAATCAACATTACCAAGCCATGCACTTAAGCATTAATATACTGATCTGACTATGGCACCTTGCCATTTAATTTCCAGTATTTTACCCTGAAGCCCTTGCACATTCATTTATATGTCCTTGCTCTTGCACAAATCCATTTGCATAAAATATATTTGCACACTATATTCATAATAGTATTGTAGTTCTTTCTTTTTTTGATTAATGTATGTGGACATTCTTTTTTAAATGTACTTAACCTAGCTTGATGGTATACATATACAGATTTGTATTCATATATTTCATTAATGTTAATTCTATACACCTGCATTGACTAATGTTAGTATAACCCATGACTCAAATTAAGTCTACCTAAATGAACCAAAATTTTAAGACAGTATATTCCTAAATGCTAATATCTTCCTAAACTGTGATCTTCAGGTATAAATATTGGACCTTGATTCAGCCTCATTTCTTAATTTTGCCAGTTAAAAACCACAAACATTAATTATGGCGATGTGATATTGAACAACATATTGGCAGGTGACTAAATTTGGAAGAAAATGGGGGGGGGATAACAATAAAAAAAAACAAGAAGCTTGTCCCTCTGTCTCCAGACTATGTGAAGTTAAAAGGGAAAATATCTGGCAGTGTTACATCAGGAAGGATTATGAGCCAAATATACAGATCCTCTGAGCTTCTTTTGGACTGCTCCAATAACTGAGAAAACCCAAAAGCCATCAGAGGATAACTTGATACAGGTGGTCAGTTGGCAAAAGTTACAGAAACTGTATGATGCAACATTAAAAAGGGGACATGCAAGCATTGCTTTCTACTATTAATAGCTTAACATTCACTATTTGAATGTTTTGTTGCTTGTAATAATGTCTTATTGCTATTAAATGTTTGTGGATTTGGGTCTAAAGGTATGTACACTTTTGCACTCAACTGTACATCCTTTGATGTTAAAATAGAAGCTGCAGAATTTACAAAATTTGGCCAAACATTTAACATAGCAAAGGATAACACTGACACATCTGGGTCATGACTCATGGCTCTGAGGAGCTGTGCCTTTTAATGCAGTCAGGTAAAAAAATAAATAGCTCCTGTGGTAGTGTAAAATTGCCATATAGTTTTTCAATCATAATTAAATTAAGACTTGTTCTTAACATAAAGCAAATACCATTCTATTTGTTTCCAACAAAAGCATTGATTTATACCTCATCAACATATACTGGTGTGAACATGCTGTGTGTATAAATAGAGGAATTATGAAATATGTGGTGGCAAGGCATCACAAAATTAAACTAATGAAAGGAATGTTCATGATGTTCGAGGCAAGACTGTTGTAATATCAAATTTTTGTTATTTATAGGCTTTATATTTTATCATGATTGATAGTAGTGGCATGATCCCATTTATAAATGTAATCTGATTCTAGTTTGAATTCAATGTCTTCATATTGTTGTTTACAATAACTGTACTATGATGGCTTATTTGTATTAGATAAGATGTTGGTGTTTCATAACATTCAGTATATAATTAAGAGTAAAATATGCATTCGTTTGAGCACATCATTCAGACAGCTGTTTAAACCTTTTGACAATTGACTTCTGATCAATTTCTATAATTTGAACATGGCCATTCCATCATTTAAATCACAATATGTACTTTAGTTTTATATAGACCTTATATAGACTTTCTGTAAGGAGATGTTTTATTTAATGTTTATGAAACAAGACTTCGGTCTGTTTTTGCACATTAAAGTTATTAAATAAAATCTGCTATGGGGATTTTGTGCTTTTCTGAGCTTTGTGACAATCAGTATTTTTTTTTTTGTCTTATTGACTTCAGAAGAGAGAGAAAAAAGATAGGTTGTAGAAGTAAAGACTGTTTATAGCAACTATAATATACAGTAACTACTAAAAGGAACAATCTTTTTTTTCAAATGTTCCACTGAAATAATGTTACAATAAATAAATAAAATGGTAAACTTTGGCTAAATTCTGGGGTATAAGAGAGATAAAATACATTATTAGTGAAAACACGCTCAGAATTTAAAGGTTCTCCTTTTACATCTCTCCATTGTTGATTATTTTCCTATAACCTCATGCCCTATCACTTCCTACTTAATTCAGTTGGTCCTAACCAAGTAACACAAATGACTGAATTTAAAAAACAGCCAGGGGATGAATGCTGAAATCAAATGAAGCCATATACTGTACATTTTACAGACTTTTTGTGGTTGGTGCATGCTTATAGTTGTAATTATTAAGTTTTAATTGTTTTTATTGTGTTGCTGGAAACCTAATTATAGTCATTCCTTTTATGCAACCCTATCTGTATCTGCACTATTATTACTCATCAATGTCCTTTTTATATAATGCATTTAACCACATCTCACAAAATAAATCATAATAAGTCTAGGTATTTACAACAATAATGAATTCTAATATCAGTGTATACTGATCAAATATCCTGCACTGGGAATTTTAGCCAACAAAGCCTGAATTAAAAAAAGTGATCCTTGATTGACTGCTGCTTTCAGATTTAGGAACACAAGGTCCTGGCAGGGCACTTACGAATAGATTAAAATCGTATATCAGATATGGTAGCTCATTACTAAGAGCACATTTTCTCCTCCTGATCTTTGAACTGCACTCAAGAAGAACCAACGATGAAAGCTTCTTCTCTCTTTTCTCTCCAGAAGCTGCACTGAAGCAGAGGGGAGGAGCAGAGGTTATTCCATTATCAATAGCTACAGTCTTCACTGTTTAATTAAAATGCAATTAAAAACACAAAAGACAGAAGAGTAATCCTTGATTTGTTACAGGGAGTGGTTAGGCTTGAGGTAGATGTAGAAAAAGATTGGAATAAAATAATGTATTGCATATTGTTTTGAGAACGCAATGAATAAATTGATCTGACGTAAAATCAAAGTAGTTGTAATCAATGTCGAGATTTAGCAGCAGAATGAACTAGCATTGCTAATCCCCCAACCCGCTTGCTCCTAACCTTAATCATTCATAACTTTTCATAGGCTACGAGTTTGCTAAGAATTAAAGCGCGTGAGGAACATGGTGCAACAGTGGCTTCTTTCAGCACCATGGACAGCGGTACAGCATGAAAATACGCAAAATCAATTCAAATCACGCATTTAAACAGAGATTAGAATAGAAACCGGCGCATTTCAGGGTATTTACAGCACGCAAGTGTGGATGGTTTTGACGCATCACTGCTGCCTTTTGCCTCTTTTTCGCTATAGTGATTATTAATTGATGATACAGTCTATTGTTCGTCCAAAAGCGCACTGATATGGTCCATCTGGGTCCATGGTGGTCAATAAAAGGGGCTTCTTGTTACTGCAGCTTCACTCCTCCGCCATCCCGGAGTGACACACACACACACACACACACACACACACACACACACACACACACACACACACACACACACACAGAGAGAGAGAG
>JAQQZR010000002.1:8178150-8190404 GCA_030068235.1 Notoglanidium macrostoma
CACACACACACACACACACACACACACACACACACACACACACACACACACGCACAGAGTGAGAGTGAGAGAGAGAGAGAGAGAGAGAGAGAGAGAGAGATGTTCTGCACAACGCAAGGCACTGATGCGGCTTTCACCCCAGGCTTTAATTAACCTGGTTAGGTGTGTTCTCTGAGCATTATGGTGAAAGAACATCTTTGTGTTTCCTCGAGGTCGCCATAACACCGGCTCTTGTGTCATTTTCGCATTGATCGGCGGTTCGAGCTTTCTTTGCGCGGTCCTATTCATGCGCCTTGCAGGCTGAGAGGCTGCTGTAGACGCACAGATCATCATCTCTCTCCTTCTCCTTTTCTTCTCTTCTTCGTCACACTTCAACCTGAGTGCGACCGGAGGAGCCCTAAGATCCGCAGTAGATCCGCCATCATCTTTACGGAATAAGTCTCCTCATTTGCTAAGTCTCTCTCTCTCTCTCTCTCTCTCTCTCTCTCTCTCTCTCTCTCTCTCTCTCTCTCTTTCTCTCTCTCACGTGCAGACACGTTTATTTTGTTCAGCTTCTCTATGAAGCTATTGCGCGCACTGCAAGCGCGCACTGCTCATCATTCGTCTGGACGCTTTGCTTGGTTGTGCATGTGATATTTCTTTCATTTTTGTACTCGGAACTGTTCGGTTTTTTTTTTTTTTAAAGAGAAAATGGCACGATTGAGTGCGGTTCCTCTTTTCTTCTGGCTTTTGGGCAGAGCTCTCGCCGGATTTCCAAACCAGATAAATATAGGTGAGTCCCAGAGCTTTGGTTCGATCCTGCCTTGTGCACTGTTTCTGGTTTTCTTTTTCACCTAAAAAACATTTCTTAGGCATAATGAATTCATGGTCTGTATACCCCCCCCCCCTTTTTTTTTTCATAATAGATCTTAATGTAATGTTGCAATGTTCTTAAGAAACTGACCCATAATGTTGCACATAACTGATGAAACTCTTGAAAATGGGTTTTCATGTAGGAATAATAGGCTGTCTATAATAATAACAATGCCTTTTAATTATGTGGCAGAGAATCCAGTCTGTACTTATGTCAGGCTGAATTCGCATTTAAATGCTGATAAAGGACTGGAAACTGCACAGAGCACAAATTCTCAGGGATGAATTAAAACATACAGTGTTTGTTTAACACATACTGAATTTAGTGCCTGCATATTAAACGAGTCCAGCTGAATAGAAATTTGCAAATTCTGATTAAAAGTCAGTCACAGGGCATATTAAGGCTAATGTTTTAAAATAGACTAATTCTGGAAACTACTAATCCAAAGCCTTTTCACGTGCATTAAATTAAATGCAGCACTTTTGTAGTCAGCTTTAAAGTGTCCATAATTCATGTCATTGCCAGGTTTTGGTTATGCATTAATGATATTGCATAGATGTTTTACATTTCTGCACGGTTCTCAAAGGTGGGCTCTTCATGCGCTCAACGGTGCAAGAACACAGCGCGTTCAGATTTGCTGTGCAGCTCTACAACACCAACCAGAACATGAGTGAGAAGCCTTTCCATCTGAACTACAACGTGGATAACCTGGAGTCCTCCAACAGCTTCTCCGTCACTCATGCCTGTAAGTACGCTGCAGTTTAACAAGCCGCAAGCAAAAGAAAATTCAGGTCCAAACCACACAAGTACAACTCGATCCCATACAACATTTATAGCTTGTCAGCTCATAGGAGTAATCTTGAGAACAATTTTGTCCATATAATTACAAATGCTAACTAATGACATGCATGTTATGTCATGTATTCACTGTCATTTATAATAATATATGGCCATAATTGTGATTGGTAACTTATGAATATTTCACCTCATTTTACTCTTAAATGAAATGAAATCCTATCCAGCCATTCCCATACAAGAACCTTATACACAGGTGTTACTTCCACCCTGCTTGGTTGCGATGTTTTTATTCACTGTTAGACTAGGCAGGCTGAACTGACTTTCCATTATAAAAAGAACAAGAACCGTCCATCAGTGTAAATTTCCTCTGAGCCTTTCTATAAATGAGCTCTTTTTTCATGAGAAACTGTCCATCTTGAGCAGTAATTACCTTATCAGTCACTTATTTCCAACATTTCAGCTTAACACGCTCGCTCCCCTAACACACAGAACACCTGTGAGGAGAATGCTATTTTGCAACTCAGACTTGCCTTACTGTGTAATCCCATAAGCCTTGTATAAGCAATCCAATTTCTGCTTGTTAGTTGAGTAATGCAAAGCCTTCTCACAATCCTCTATGCAATTTATTTTTCCTCACAATAGATTTTAGTCTGATATTTATTGGTACGAAAGATCCTTTATTTTAAAGCCAGATATGCGCAGTTAACAGCGACCTCCTCTTTCACTTTTTATTTGCTTTATCATACAGTACAAAGGTATAATAAAGTTAACTAATATTTCCATTTTCTTCTACTTCAAAGATTTTTCTCTTTTATTACATGCGTAATACATGACCAGATTTTTTTTATTATTCCCTTTTAATGGTGTGGTGATGATATCCTTTTATAACAGGGCTTTTCATTTTCCATGCTTGTCCACTCTGATTTGCAAGTGAAAGTATTTTGCAGTAAGAGGATGAATAGTCGGCTGTGGAAGTGTTTTGTGGGCACAGCATTGGTATTTCTGACACAAAATCTCTTTGAATTCAAAACAAGTTCCCTTGGCAACACGGAATAACTGAATCAATGCCGAGGTTCCTGATAGTTGCTGAAAAGATTACATGTCTGATTATGCAAGGAAGGTTTACAAGGACTGTTTAGGAGATAATATCCAAATAATTCTCTCATGTTTTTAAAAATGTCTCTGGTAAATTAAGATAAATGATAACCGGTTCCATCGTGCTAAACACATTCGGTCTGCAGTCCAATATCATTGTATTTTGATGCTCTTGTTAGATAATTATTATGTAAGGTTTAAAACATAACAAGATGTACTTTTATAGGAAAATTATTTACAGTGTGGTGATGTGACGCTATATGGAACGTCAATTATTGTTATTACTTACATTATAGCAGCTGTAAACAGTTATTCCCTAGCAAGCCTCTCTTTTATTCTACCTCTTGAAGTTAATAAGACAAATGCAGCTTGTCATGTTACCAAAAAATTGGAAAGCACAAATTCTTCTGTCCGGAAAGCTTCCCCTTCTTAATGAGTACATTTTCTTTGTTAAATAATAACACGATTTTAAAAATCTGTTTATGAGCTTAAATTATATGGATCCTCCATACAAGTCCCTGCAAATAAGGTGTCACTACAGAAATGATAATGTATAATAATGTACAGATCCAATCATTTGAATTACAGCCAAAATGACTGTCAGAGATGTGCTGCTACAGAAAATGAATCAACACCTTCTGACCAATAAGAGTTCAACAATTCCAATAAGTCCCCACAGAAAGTATTGAAACAGCAAGGCCAAAGTTTTTGCTTGTTTGTTTGTTTTTGCTATACACCATAGATATTTGAGTATGAGATCAAAAGATATATATGAGATTATAGGTCAAAATTTCAGCTTTCATTTCCTGATATTTACATTTCCTGTCCTGATCACAATTTAGAACATGCCAGCTTTTATTTGAACCCACCCATTTTTCACATGATCAAAAAATATTGGGACATGTGACTGACAGGTGTCTCTTGTTGCTTAGGTGTGCCCTGTTATGGTGATTGTTTATACAATTAATAACTCTGAATGGCTACTCTTGGTTTGAGCCATCATTTTCGCCTGTGAAGACTGCATGAAAAAAGGATAAACCAACATGAAGACCAGAAAGCTGTCTATGGCCATTTGAAAACGAGAAGAGAAGGAAATTTAAGCCATTGCACATGCATTAGACTTAGCCAGTACAACAATATGGAATGTCCTGAAAAAGAAAGAAACCACGAGTGTACTAACAACCAGACACTGAACAGGTCAGCCAAGGAAAACAAGAACTGTTGATGACAGAAATACTGTGAGAGTTGTGAAGTAAAACCCAAAAACAACAGTTAGTGACATCATCAACAACCTTCGCACGGCAGGGGTGAAGTATCATAATCGATTGTTTGAAGAAGACTTGGAGAGCATAAATATAGAGGCCCTACCACAAGATGCAACCCAGTCTTCAGCAGTAAGAATCAAAAGTCTAGAAGATTAACTTCTACCATAGTGATGGAAAGGCCAAAGTGTGAAGAAAGAAAGGATCTGATCATGATCCAAAAACATACAAGCTCATCAGTCAAGCATGGTGGAGGTAGTGTCATGGCTTGGGCATGCATGACTGCTTCTGGAACAGGCTCACTAATCTTTATTGATGATGGAACTCATTATATTAGCAGCAGAGGTCTATAGAAACATTCTGTCTGCCAATTTACAGAAAAATGCATCCAATCTAATTGGGAGGAATTTCATCATGCAGCAAGACAAATGAGAGGAAAAAAGTGGAAGGTTTTAGACTGGCCATGTCAGTCGCTAGAACTTTACTCGATTGCATGCATTTCACCTCCTGAAGAGGAGACTGAAGGTAGAAATCCCCAAAACAAACAATAATTGAATGAACTTGCAGTACAAGTGTAGGAAAGCATCTCAGAAAAAGAATGCAACCGTTTAGTGATGTTGTTGGTTCGCTGGCTTGATGCAGTTATTTCAATCAAGGGATGTGCAACCAAATATTAAGTGTTACTTATAAGTGCATTCATTTATTTTACGTCTGTCTGCTCCTATACTTTTGCTTACCCAAAAATTAGGTGGTCTGCTACCAAAGGTGTCATGTTCTAAGTTGTTTAACACATCTAGATGTAAATATTATCATATTCATCCTTTTGACCTCAAACCCAAATGTCTTCAGTGTATAGCAAAAACAAAAGTATTTGCCTTGCTGTTCCAATACTTTCAGAGGGCACTGTATATACTTGATGTCCACATTCTGGCATAATATAGCAAAAGCCCCATGTTGATTAAAATATACATGATCTTCAAATTATGATTATGAACAATTTTAAGATTTCTCCGATAAGCACTGCATTAATAAGAAACCCAATGTGTTCTTGTCCAAGGATGTTAATCTGCATTGAGGTACATTCGCACGCCTCCTTGCAGGTTTATGAGGATCGCTCACTCACTCTGCAGCGTGAACTCATTACTACATGTGTCTCATTTGATTTTTCTCTCTGACAAACTCAGAAAAAAAAATCTGATTTTTCTGATGTTTCATCTGATAAACACACAATGGCTGATGTTGGAGAAATAGGATCAAAGCAAACATGCCAGAAAGCTGCCAATGAGCAGCGCTTAATGTGCTACTCAGCCTGATAAGATTACATGCAATAAGAACCTGAGTAAATAAATAAATTATCTTGGTCTGAGATTTCACATGGGCTGAGGAAGCACAGGATTATTGGTTGGAAAGAAGGCTAGAATTTTAAGCTTCTAATTAAATCTTTCTGCAAACTGTCCGTACAGTCTTGTGGGAGAGCTTGCCCCATTTAAATTCTCTCACTGTTTTGCCTTTTTTACAGCTGCATCAAGAACATGTTTGAAAAATTGTCTTCAACATATGAGGCATTATACAGGCTCTCTGATGACAGCTGAATCTGTCGTTTTCCAAATTTGTGTTTTGTATCGTCGTAGTACTGGAAGTTGTCAGCAGCATTCATGGTCTTCCTTTGAAATGCATATCAACAGATGTGTCGCTGTCAAAATTGCATCTTCCATCTTTCACTTATTATTTAACCAAATCACTTTCATGTTTAAGTGCCTAAGTAAAGATCTGAAAAGCAGCTTTGGTGTTGCATCAGTTTGCTAAAGTGGCCCAGCTGTTGGAGAAGTACCTTTTCAGCTGCACTAGCAGTAATTTTAAAAACATGCATTATCTGCAATCACTAGTAGTCTTGAGTATTGCAGCCTATTATACTCTATAATGACATCTACATTGTGATCTAGCTTTTGATGCTGCGTTACCTTTTTTTTCCCACCAAACTTATTGACTATAAAAAGTTTAGTTTAAACCATCATGTATATACACTTATTTTACATTTTTCTAAGATGATCATGAACAAAGCTCAGTTATTCAAGGTAACCCTAGTGTCATAATTCACAATGGCTGTGCATTGGAGTGAATAAGGTGGCATAAATACAGTATGATAGTACAGCATTATAAACACTTTGGTTTCATAGTGCATGCAGCACACAGTGACAGTGGATCTGGATAAGACTAGCAAGATCTTTGACATTCATGTTCTCTATTAATTATACCAGGGCTCCAAGCTGGTTCAAGAAAAGACAACAAAAAGTGGAAATGAAAAGTATGTAGCAAGGAACAAAAACACAACCGAAAATGTAACTTTATCTGTTCCAGAACCGAAACATTAATCAGAGATCTCTATTTTTCTCTTTTGCTTATTTTTGTTCCATTGTCGCCTGCTAGCTTATTTTGCACCTTACCTCCAAACACCCTCATGTCTTCACCCACTTCCGTTTATGGATGAAGAAACAATGTTGAAAAAAGAAAAAGAATTCTCATAAAACCACGTTATGTTTAAGTTTGCCTTAACTAGGTAAAAAGATTAGCTAGCTAACCCAGACTAGGAATAGCAATTAGCCGGCTAGCAAAACATTAGCTGAATATTTAAACGAAGAACTTACAAACACTGCTGACAATGTGTACCATTACATTTGGGCTCATTTTGATAATAACAACCAAATGGTAATAACAATGATATTAACAACAACATGCATTAACGCAATGCTTTACATTAAGATTATCTTAACTGAGATTATTTAGTACACATTAGTACACCATAAACAACATTGCTGTATTCATTTTTGTTTATTTTATAAAGAATAAACCAAAATCCGAATATTTAGCACCTGTATTAACAAATGGTCTTGCCATAAATAAAGAAAATAAGCCCACAATGACCAACATGAACAATAATTTAATTAACACGCTTATGGAAAAAACCAAGTTCCAATATTTACAACCAGAGACAAGAATTCATTAAGTTATCAATATTTTGGAACAATGATAATTACATTTTTTGCTGATTTATGTGAAGTTACTATAGTCATGAATTGAACATTAGCCGGTGAAGTTCTTCAGTATTTAAACAAACATCAATTAATACGTGTTACTTTATTAATATTAGCCTACTTATCGTTTATTACTTTAAAATACATGGTTTGTTCAGGTTATCCTAGTGAAGTATGAAGAAGGGAAAAAGTCAAAGGTTGGATTGTGCCCAATCTGTAACTTGCTATCTAACTTTAATATGTTATGTGCATATGGTACAAAAAAGACCTGTAGAAATCATTATATTGTATGCATGCTGTTTAGCTCACTCCTGAGCAAGCTAAGCTCTCAAACCCAGAACAAATTATGGTCTAAAGTACATTCACAGTTGCTCAACAGTGACTGTCATTTCCCATTTTCAACCTTATCAGGACAATGTGGCATTTAAGACTTCGCACTGTGTATGAACAACAGCAGGCACAAATCGGACTTGACAAAAGCTTGTCAGAGTCTTTACAAAGCCCTGCTCAATTTCAAATTGCTCTTATCCAGGTAGCACGGCTTCATTGTAAATCGGAGATCAGTTCACAAACGCAACATGCCGTCTGGGGATTTCTGTGTAAAACCATGCCAGAGAATCAAGCCTCCACTTCATCGAAGTGCTATTTGATGATACTTGAGTAGGGCACCAATGCAGACTTATTTGTTCTTCTAATTTACCCATTTGTTTTGGGATCTGTGCCAAATTCCCAACAAATATATGTTTTGCGAATGCAAAACTAGACTCTATTTTATTTGACTTAAAAAAAAATGTAATAGCCCTATGCTGTTTTGAAGAGATGTAGTGAAATACAGAGCTTTTCTATGTGAGCACAAGAAATCACAGAGAATTTCTTCTGTATACTGTAGTATAAAAAACTGATAACTGGTACTGAGCGGTTTATTCTCTCTGACGACTGAAGAACGCTCTTAAAACATATTCATTTCTCCTTTTTATTTAACATGGGAAGCCAAGTCTTGTTAGGTGAGTCTATTTAAAGATATGATGTTCCTTGCTGCGCTTGAGACAGGTCATATGTCTGTCTGGAAGCTTTCATTTATAACAGCACAGAATGGCCCACATTTGCACAGCAGGACAAACCTTCAGTATGAAATTGTTTGCGCCTTCCTTGTCATGAGTCCTATCACTCTTTTCATGAATCCCATCCAAAGATATAAGTGAAAAAATGATCAAATATTTTCTCAGAGAGCATTCCTGTACCCTGAAATCGATATACTTGAACAAATGAGCAAAGAAGAAACCCGCTTCAGGGACACGAGAGCTTCGTGAGAGTGACTGCCTGAGGTTTTGGCTCGTATACTTGCAACACAAGCGTATTCATGCATAAGCACCTGAATAAGATAGAAGGTTATTTTTTTTACAATTTATTTTGTATAACTAAAGTATATATCTCAATTGCTAGTCATAGTACTCCTCTTGACTGTTAGCTCATTCATTCTGCTCTTTTAATTTCAATACAGGAATACAAAAACTACAGTTCCAGTCAAGAGTTTGGACACCTTCTAATTCAATGGTTTCTCTTTTTTCATTACTCAAAAGACACTTGATGTGTTAAAGTAATGATGGACTGTCGTTTCTCTTTACTCAGTTAAGCAGTTCTTGATATAATATGAATTACTGCAGTTGTTGAATAGGGCTATTTACTGTACACAACCACGACCTCGACACAACACAACTGATGATCTGAAACACATTAAGAAGGAAATAAATTCCTCTAATTAACTTTTGACAAGGTAAGCATTCCAGGTGACGACCTCATGAAGCTGGTTAAAATAATGTTTAATTGTATGCAAAGCTGTCATCAAGGTAAACGCTGACAACGTTTCATATTTTAGATTCTTCAAAGTATTGTTTTTTAACACTTTTTGTTTACCACATAATTCCATATATGCCATATGTGTTATTTTCATTGTCTTCAGTATCATTTTACACTGTAGAAACTAGTTAAAAATAAATCTATAAACCTATGAGGTAGGTGTGTCCAAACCTTTGCCTGGTACTGTATAGTTGATTCATGTTAATTCCATATACACTATCAGTATCTGTATTTGTTTCGTGCTCCAATAATTCATATCTGTATATGCATTCAGGTTTAAACCTAAAATGGGTGTGGCCTCTGAAATAGAAGGGTGTGAGAAATATATTTTAAAATTCCATATCTGGAGGGTTGTTTTTTTTTATTATTATTATTATTATTATTAAATAATTATTTTTACTTGTACCTGCCTGTGACATTTCCTAACAAATTTTGTTAGTTATATTTCCACAAACCAAACTAGTAGCCTAATTTTAACCACATCATTGACCAGGCAGGTTACGAAGGATGAATGAATGAATGAATGAATGCTGTAAATGCATCACTGGAAATACACTGTTCACATTTGCGTTTATGAATGTGGTCTTTTTTTGTCCTGTGAGATTCATATCTGACCATTCACCCACATAAAAATAAAAATCTCCTACTCTTTTGACTTTTTTGTTGCTTCCCACAGGATCCCAGCCCCAGTCAACCCACCTTTAGTGTAAACCAGATGCCCTGTGGAAAAAAAAAATAGTGTGTCTCCTATTTATATTTGTTAAAAACACATTATCTGTTCATTCCGTATAATGTACTTGTATTCAGTTAGATCTCAACTTCATATAATTTTTCATATGTTTAAAAAAATATGGTGTTTTTTTCAGATCCATTTTATTGCTTTACAGGTTTTTTTATTTGCATATGTGTTGCAAATAGCCCAGTGTTTGCTAGTTATATTCAGGAGGCTTTTTAGGCAATAGATGCTATATTGAATGAGCATTTTTGAGTAATGGCATGCCATGACATCCAACTCAATGTGACAGGAAGAGAGGCACGTGCCTAATGCGGTGGTCACTTTGGCAAACAAAACACCTCTGGCTGAAGTTGCTCTCTCATTTTATGAAATTTTTTTTTGACATGGGCAAAGCGAAACCAAAAAGCTGTCTGAGAATATCAGAACGGTCTGGTGAGTTACAGTAATGGAAAAGTGCTTGTATTCCTAAGGTAGCGCTATGAGTACGGCCTGGAACAAACTATAAAATGCCCATGGGACTCAAGTGTAAGGACATCAGCTCCAGCAGAAAGGACTAAAATAAATACTAGATTAAAAACTAAAGCCGACTCGCTAAGACCGCCTTTTGTCACAGTACAGCGAACAGGCTTATTGTGGCTTTAGTTGAGGCAGCACACCAACATAAAATATCAACTGTGATTCAAGCTGTGAGGCTAATATGTGCAATATGGCTCTATCTGAAAGCCAAATCAACACATTAGTGTATGCTTTGTTTAGATTAATTTGCTGCAGAAGTGTGTTTTGCAGGCTGAAATACCTCACTGCAATGAGATATCAGTTCTGCAAGAATATTCCTTTATTATGCACCTTATTTCTTCTTACTTGAACAGGAGATTTTTATCTATTAAAGTCTTAGGCACATGCAAAGAAATGATGATTTCAAAAAGTAATCAAATTTTATATTTCTACTTCAAATAAAAAATACTTCAATGTTCAGTAAACAATAATAAAATAAACAAAGTCAATATTTGGTGTGATGACCCGTTGCTTTTTTTCTTAAACAGTAGTCCCAGGTATAATCTGTACGGTTGTATAAGGCAATGATCCGGGAAGAATCTGCCACAGGTCTTCTGGAGACTTTGACTGTGGCACTTGCTTCATCTTTTAGCATGCAAAACCCAGGAGTCTTCATTATATTTTTTGTCTGAAAAGTTGTCTCTTAAGTAATATGTTGCTTTCTTTACTGACATACAAACGTTTTTCAAATACAAATTAGTTTCTGGAAAAGTAATGGCAGGAAACCTGAAATGTTTTTGCACTGCCTCAGTAATGCAGAATTAATAAAATACAAAAATATGTACAAAAATAATTTTGCACAGTACTGGATATTAAAATCATTGGTGTACAAGCAATTCTAGCTTTGTTACAGTAAGGACAATCCCTGTATTCATTCTTCGCCAAGTTGCGTGCTTTTGTAACCCCTTCGCCTTTGTTCAGTGTTCAATGTAAAAAATGTATTTGTTGTTTTAATTTAAAAAAGTGAGTTACAGGCTGCCTTAAAATTTTGAGTTTGTTGAAACTCAAACAGTAGGTTAGCTTGATGGCCTGGTTGTGCTAATTTACTATATGAGTTTCAATGAGATCAAACTAACTAGCCACGTAACTCACTTTTTAAGTTAAAACATCAAATCATTTTTATAGTGTTCCTCGCACTAAAAACTTCCCTGCATAATTTATCATTCCTAGTCCTAACCTGAAGTTCACTAGCCTGTGTTATTCCTTTTAGTATGATAACACATACCAGGTTTATTTGCTTCCTCACTTTGGGATGCACTCCTGTAAAGATAATGTACACCCAGAAATGAGACACGATGTTGCGGTGATTCTGCATGAAGGTGTGGCACATGCGGTATATTCCCTGTATACTCTGTTTGTCTAACCTGGTGAAGAGCATTGTTTCTGTAGAAAGGGCTGGGGTTAGAATGAATACATTTCCAAGAATTGGAATCCATGTATGGATTCAGTTGGCAACTGAGGTTCAAAGGTTACATTAGAGGAAAGTTATGTGTACTCAGAGATGGCATACACTCCTGCTTAAGTCAATTATATGGGCTTCACATTCATATTATGCAAATCACCAGCATATAGTTCATGCCTCCAGAGTTGCTAGATTTGTAACTAGTTGAAGTCTTCATGACTGTATTTTTCAACAGAATCTAGATTACTGCCTTGAAACACGAGCACTTGAAGTAAACCCCGAATAAAATTGGACTAAAGAATGACTAAAGGAGAAAGCATTTTATTTTTCTTTGCTGTTAAATCTATTATTATTATCAATATTATTATTCTTATTAGACTAATGTGATAATATATGCATGAGAAGATGGCAAGCATTTGAATAAAAAAAAACCCAAACAAACATCAAATACAAGTCTAGTATTTTGCCAGTGTACTGCTGTATGAATAGTCCTAGTTGCAATTATCACACTAATCACTGCAAATATGGTTTAACAAATTTGATTGTACCAATTACAAATGAACAATATGGATTCTTCCCTCATTATTCAGCAGCTCAGAAAATTGCACTTCATCCTGCACATCCTATTATTTTGCATTTTATTTTAATATACTGTGTTTTATAT
>JAQQZR010000002.1:8190504-8212294 GCA_030068235.1 Notoglanidium macrostoma
TAGGTGTGAATGCGAGCGTGTGTGGCTGTTTGTCTGTGTTGGCCCTGTGTTGGACTGGCGACCTGCCCAGGGTGTACCCCGCCTCTCGCCCAAGATGCTGGGATTGGCTCCAGCTTCCCCGCAACCCAGATGGATAAAGCGGTATAAATGATGGATGGATGGATGGATGGATGGATGGATGATTTTAAATTGCCAATGTTTTTGGACAATTGATGTATTCCCAATAAAGAAAACATGTCCACATTTTGAAGGCTATCTGACCAAGCATTCATCTGCTGTGCTTCCGGCTACCTTTAAGTTATTTCATAACTTTATCCCCTGAAAAAATCAGCCCTACAGCTAAACACTGTCATTTTTCTTTATTTAATATTGGAATTCCATAGTGTTTGTATGTATTTAAAGCCTAGAAACAAACATTTTAGAGTGATGTATTGTTTTTACATCAACCTGTCAGACAGTGGTGCTGGACTGTCTATCAAACCAGAATAATGCACCTAAGTTCAAGGTGAAAATCAAACCTTGTTGTGGCTGGGCTACAACAGCAGAAGGCCACATCATGTTCCACTCCTGTCAGCCAAGAACAAGAATCTGAGGCTATCATGGGCAAAGACTCACCCAACTGGACAGCTGAAGCCTGAGAAAACACCAGGGAGGTGTTTGGGGGTTTTTTTTCTTCAAATTTTCAGCTGTCTAGTTTCAATGAGTCAATCCTCATGATAGCTTGTTATAGATGATAGATGTTATAGCCTATCCACCTCAAGTTTTGATGTTTTGTGCATTCTGAGAAGCTTTTCTGCTCACCATGGGTGTTAAGAGTGACTATATGAGTTACTATACTCATCCTGGAAGCTCATCCAATCTGGACATTTTCTTTTGACCACTCTTATCAACAAGACATTTCCACCCACAGAACTATCGCTCACTCAATATTTTTTGGTTTTTCACCATTCTAGAGACTGTTGTGTGTTCAAATCCCAGAAGATCAGCAGTTTCTGAACTAGTCAAACCAGCTCATCTGCCACCAACATCCATGCCATGATCAAAATCACAGAGATCATACTTTTTCTTTGTTCTGATATATGATGTGAACTCTACCTGAAGCTCTTGGCCTGTAACTTAAAGATTTTTTGGCATTGCGCTGCTGCCACGTGATCAGCTGATGAGCTAACCACATGAATGTGCAGATAATAAAGTGGACAGTGAGTGTATGTTCCCATTTTTTCAAGTAAAATAATTTAGTCAGTTGCATTTAGTTTAGCAATTTAGTATTTGGGTAAAGTATCTTATTTATGTTACTGGGCTGGGATGTCATAAATATTGGACATTTACAGAACCAGGTTTGAACAAATATGAGAGAACTTCTTCACCTCGCTTTAAGCCATTGGATTTGGTTCTTGTGTCTTCAAAAAGACAAGGTGCAGTAATACAGTATAAATGCAATTTTAGATTAAGGTGTATACAAAAAAATACCACCGATTTCCAACATCAGCACAGTTACATTTATTCTTTGCCATGAACATAGCAAGTAAATTAGTGATGCGCTAGCATTGTAACACTAACTTGTGCTTGCGCCTGCATGAAAAAAGTCATTCTTTTAACATTTTACCCATTATCGTCAAAATGTCAACATTAACACCTTTTCATAAATAGGCAGTGGGTTGGAACTTGCTGAGAAAGCTTTGAAATGTACCTTGAAAATGTTGTTGACTTCAGCAATTTTCTCCCTCCAGGCAATTTCCAGGCATCTAACACTATTTCCATTGACACATCCTTTTACTGTGTCAAAAAATGTTTTAAGTATGAAACTGGACAGATATTTGAGATTAACTGTGGGCAATTCTTTCATCTTATAACTGCATGTGAATTCAATGCATGAAGATCCATCTAGTAGATTGGCTCATGCACAAAATGGTCCTTCCACTGCTTGTAAAATTGCTTGCTCTCAAATTAAATCAATATACTGAATCACTACATGTCAAATTACTCTGCAAAGCTAGGCAAGATGCCTTTAGCTAGAAATTTGCTATAAGTTTCTATATTACATTAATCACTTAGTCATAGCAGCTTTGAGTTTGAAAAAGAGGTGGTTCTACAGCTGACAGAGCACATGTCTAGTCAAGCATAACTGACCATTTTTCTATGTGAAGCTGATTGATATTCACGTTCTCTGTGCCTACTTATAGTAGTCGTCATTTTAAAACAGCACAGCTGTTATATATCAGTGCATACTGTTCCACACACTGATATTTGTGCTGTCGGCTCTTTAGCTACAGTACGCGGTCAATGTGATCATTGCTTTTCTTAGCAGTAAAGCAAGGTATCAATAACAAATCCATTATTTAGCATTGTAATGTAATAAAAGTATCACTTTTATTATTAAACCTGTCAAATTCTATGGATTAGCTGGAGTATTTACGATTTTTGACAGTGTCACACACAAGTTCTGTCATGTCCACAGTTTCCAATCACACACACCTGTACACGGTCTATCACAATCACAGCATTTAATGACTTCCATAACCACCACCTTACTGTGAAGTGTACGCTTCTGTGTCTTTGTTGCCAGTTGATACCAAGCCTTTGTATTTTGTTATTCTGTCACCCTGATTTTGATCTTCTTTCTGGTTCCCTGTTTCACCTTGCCTGTACATTTGGATTAGTCTGCCAGCTTTTTAAATAAAGCTTTGTTTACCTGCGTCCATCCGTGATGCCTGACACTAACATACTAATAAATGTTAATACAGTAGCATGTGATTACTTAGTCTATGTGCTGCTAAAAACCCTAACTCAATCTGAGTGGGGAAAAATGAAAATCACTTAATTATATGCAAAATGGTGCACAGAAATGCAAAAAAAAAAAAAAAAGTCATTTGCATTTATGTTTTGACAGCCAATGTGCAGGGTGACTGTCCCGTGCACCTTCATTTAATATCATTCTGTGTGTGTGAGTAATCTTTGATTTGTTAAAATTATTCAAGATTTTGTGTTCCTATTTGAGACAAGTTAGTTAGTTTCTTTGCTGTTTGGCCTTTACCATCAATAACAAAATTATGAATACCATTTTCCTTGGTCTGTATAGTGATGCTCAATTCTAGAAAAAAGGTCTGTTAATCAACAATCAACGTCTGACGATTTTATAACAAATTTATGAAGTAAGCTAAAGCACTCAGCTGGTTTGACACTTGTCTTTTTCTTGCTTTTCATTCATCCTTTCTTGTCCCATTGGCTTTAATGCATTTTTGGAATCCAAGTCTTCCTGCTCGGTCACGCTTCATCAGACAGCCACCGAACTTCATCACATAGCTCAGACCTGCTCACCCAGCACACACATCCATCCATCATGAGCCCCACTCGTATTGCATTTTCTTGCAGAAATGCATCACCAGTTTATGCTGTTAGCATTGAGCCGTCCCATCTACAGCATACGCTGGGAGATTTTTCTGTCCACTAGGTTCTTCTTATTGACAATTTTGGCAGTTCTGCAAGTCCCAACGCACTAAACTAATTTAGTGTGATGTTAAATATAGTAAATACCAAAACATGCAATACCATTAATACACCAGACTGTAAAGATGCTACACTGACTTCTGTGAAATGATTATATTTAAAGAGTTTTGAACACGGTAAAAAGCATCCAGAAAAAAAGTTGTTTGTCAGATGAATAGTTTTTTCAAATGTCATGCCATGAACTAATCAATAATACTTAGAGCAACTATCACTTGCCTTTCACTCTTCACACTTTCACTCACTTGCACATTTAAATTCAGACACAGTGCAGCTTTTATTGCTCTATTTACAGAACCCAAAATCCACTCTATTATTCATCACGCAGATGATGTCTTTCGGCTGCTGTTAATCAAGAAAATAAGTTTCAGTACTACTTTTGTGCACCTTACTCAATTTAGCAAGTCATATCCTTTTTCCCTAGCAAACTGAAAATTATACTTTTGAGTCATTTTTCTAAGCCATACAATTAATTGAATTAGTGACCGGCAGCCAAACAGTATATTTATGTAAATCCCACAGGCAGGATTTCTGCATTTGAAATGTTTTTTTTTCTGTAAGACCAAAAGACTTTGTTACTTTGAAGTGGGTTCTAGACATAAGAAGGAAAGAAAACAACTCTAATGACTTCTGTTTGGTCCATTATATCATTCAAGACCTGAAGTTGCAGGTACATTTAATACAGTAGTTCAAAGCAGCTAAGCCAACATGAAAAGATCACAGGGACGACGTTACATTCTTTTTTGATAGCCACAAGTGAATTAAAAGGCACAAGTGTCCTTCCTCGCTCTTCTGTCTTCCTCCCACCTGAAGCAACAAACCATAGATCTCAGTGCTTCCTTCATTTATTTTTTTTTTTTTCCAAATTCTTTTTTTCTGTGCTATTTATTATTCTGTTAAAAGCAAACTTGCAGGCCTAGGCTCTTTAATCTCACTGCTCCGTCTGCACAAAGTCGCCCATCCTTCATTCTGTCATTAAGCTAATGGCGTGTGTCCCTTCTGCCAAGATTTTACATGTGCCTTCCCCTTTTTTTATTGGCTCCTCCAGGTTCTTAAACACCCAGCCAGCAGATGGTTATTTGGCTGCAGCCGTTTCTGCAGACTGCTGTTTTTATACAGGGAGCAAAAGAACAAAAGAGTGCAACAAAGATTCTTTTAACTGCCTTGCCTGGACCTTTATATAGGCTTATAACAAGAGACTGTTCATAAAGGAAGCCTACTGAATGTTCAAAAGACTGAAGTCAATAGTTAGAATCAATTGCCTGATTTGATGGTTAGGTTGCAGAATATTCTCTTATTCCACTATGAACATGAATATTCCCACTTGACAAATTTGTTTACACTGATTTACACCTTGTTACCTATTGTACTGGCCTGCATAGGATGATAGATTTGCTGTAAACAAAAAATAAATATATAGGTCCGTAAGTATTTGGACAGTGACACACTTTGCATATTTTTGCCTCTGTACACCACCACAACGGATTTCACATAAATCCATAAAGATGTTGTTGAAGTTCAGAGTTTAGTTCAAGGCATTTAAGCCAACATGGAAAGACCATCATATTCTTATATTCTATATTCCTATATTCATGAATTCATGAAGGCATTCATTTTCAGATGTATTTGCAATGTTCAATCACTCATCTTTAGTAATTGTCTGGTCAGGATTGTAGTGGTTTCAATTAGGCTACTAGTTTGTTTATGTTTAGGCAACATTTAGGATAGAACCAACTAAATTCTTTAGAAAATATTTAGGGCCGGTATAAACAAAAATAATTATTGCACTTGCAGGATTTAAAAAGAAAGCCATGCACTTCTAGTTGAGTTTTCCAGTGTTTTCTAGGGCTTCTAGTGTCATAGTGGTAATGTTCATGTTTAATTAATGCAACAACAACAACAACAGCAAAATAAAAACAACAAAAAAAAAACCTTCCAGTTTAGGCCATGGACCATTCAGATTTAAATCCAAACCCAGCTCAGATATGGACATTTGGAGCACTGAACATTTAGGTAAGTAAGTAAAGTAAAATAAAAACAGGCATTGATAGTGTAACATCAGATTCTACTTTATGCTTTTCAACAGTGTTTCCAGACTCTCCTAATTCAGTAACCTGGAGAATTTCAATTTCCCTCTCTCTCTGGTTCACTGTCAAGTCAAGTAGTTTTAATGTCATTTCAACCATATACTGTTGGTACACGTACATACCGAAACAAAATGGTGTTACACTGTAAAAGAAAATCCTGTAGATTTTTACGGTAATTTACTGGAAGCTTGGCTTGCCACTAGAGTACTGTAAAATGTTTACATTTATGGTAAAGTGCTATAATATCTTAAGGTAATATAAAATAATACATAAACCAGCACACTTGCTCATTTGGCTGAAGCAGGATACAGTTGAGCTGAAGCTTATCCAACCATACCAGTTGTGGGATTTGAACACAACGTTCTGTGTTGTAGTTAGCACCTAAACCACTGAGCCATCACAACCACTTTGCAATAAGTTTGCGTTGATTCAACAAGTGGTGGTTGTTGTCAGTCAGTGGCAGCTCGGTGATTAAGGCTTCATTTCACAGCTAAGCTGATCATACAGTTACTGTAAATTTTACAGTACTTTACTGGCAACCCAAGCTGCCGGTAAACTACTATAAAAATCTACAGGAATTTTTTTACAGTGTACATAACAGTGACTTCATGAGACAACACAGCTAGACAGGACTACATAAAGCATACATGTGTAAACATGTGCATACATGACCAGTGCAATAATGAAGAGATAACAAGACAGTAAGAAGGCAAATGATTTGGATTCAAGGGAACAAAATCTAAACTACAGTTTTTTTTTATTCAATTAGGACAATAAGCTATAATGCCAAGAACCAACTAACTAAAGTTTTTTTTTTTTCTTTTTATTGTTGTTGTTGTTGCTGTTGAATTACCATGTCATAATTCTTATGGTTTTGATAAAAGTAAGGAAAAATGAATAAATTACTGATAATGCATTAAAACAATATCACAAAATGTTGTGTGGCTGGTATAAAGGCAAGCAATTTTTTATTTTGCCATCTGTTAAATCTGCTATCATGTAAACTACTGCGCAGTGTAAATTTTATTTCTTTTTTGACTGAGACTTGCTCTCTTCATTAACAACCCATCCTTATCACTGTTGGAAACTATTGATGAGAAAATGAGTGTTTTTGCCAGCTTTTATCCTTCTCAATTTTTCACTTATAACATTAGACTTACATTTCTGGTTCATGTTACTGTGCTACATATAGCAAAATAGTAGTTTCAGTTGCAAGTTGATGAGATTAGAGAGAAGAAGGAAAAAGTCATTTCTGCCCACAGCTTACTTAATGTAGTTACGGAATATGTATAGAGTTTTTTTTTAAATGTGCTTCACTGTTCATAGCCCAGAGGGAATATGTTTATCTTGTGCATAGAGTGTTTACTGAATCCTTTCTGCCGGTTGTGATTCATTTACCTGTGGGATGTATTTTGGAAATGCATCTCAGTCTAACTCTTAGTTTCTCACTGAAGTTAGAACTTCTGTCCACCTCCACGCTATAACTCAAGCCTTGGGGAAGACGGAAGATGTTTCAAAAGCTGAAATGAAGCTCTGTCTGAGAAAGGGCATGGATAATAAGAGGCTGTCTTTTTTTCATGAATTTCTAAAGTGGTGTATTGGTGGGAAGCAATGCACTGACAATGAATATTGCAAAGTAATTCACTATACATCTATGTAAATCAGGAAATGCACAGTGATATAAGTATCCTGAAAATGTTCTAAAAAGTGAAAGTGATTTCATTGGATTTCATATAAATTACATCATCAGGAACATTGCAAAGTTACCACCACTCCTCACCCTAATCCTTAATGTTCAAACTGGATCTCATGAGAAATTTAAATGCACTGAAACAAATATTGATGGATTTCATTTGAATTGTCATAAAACATGTAAGACCTTTTCATACGACTTCATACAGGCTTGCATGTCTGAGCTGAAGTTGAAATGTTTATAAGTGTTCATACAGAGTAAATTTTGTATTTTATTCTACACTGTGTGTCAATGAAAGAACAATCAAACAAAGTATAAACTGCAAACTCTACCTAATGTGGATATGGTGTGCCTTTTTAAATGATTTAAGTTAGATAATTACATTGTAATTTGTTTTTAGATTTAAGTTTTAAAAGTATGCTATAAGGATGTAGCCGAATACAAATATACATTATTCAGATTGACCAGATAATGTATTCTAGGATATAGGAGGTGAAATATTTACATTATTTATTTATTTATTTATTTATTTACTTTAAGCTTGGAAAGGCATGCCGTGGTAACTTAGTGGTTAAGATGTTGGATTAGTGATCAGCAGGTTGTGAGTTCAAACCCTTAACTGCTCAACTGTGTAAATGAGATATATGTAAGTCGGTCTGGATAAGGGTGTCTGCCAAATGACATAGATGTAAATTTATTCATATGTAGTCACTGCCTGGTCATCACGGTTGTTTAAATTTGGCTACGAGTTTGTTTACCTTTAGGAAACAGAACCAAGAAAATTGGTGAAACAGGAACAGGTTTGGCTGGTTGTCAGAAGTTCAAAACCCACTTTCCAGTGTTTCCTGGACAATATTTAGGTATAATAATTAATAAATTTAAAAAATGGTACATTCCTTGCATACTTTAAATCTAAATACAGATACGGATATGGATATTTGTGTCAGGCGGCAGACAGCTGACAGTGCAGGAAATGCTTTATTTTCAAAATGACAGGCAAACAAATTCAAAACTTAAGACAACAGGGAAGGAAAAAACAGGCAAAAGGTCAAACAATCAGCAAACAGGGCAAAAAACAGAATACTAAAAAAAACAATACAAAACCAGATCAAGAACCAGATAAATTCTCACGGGAAACAAGTCTTGGTACAACAGGCTATATACAACGCTGAGTGATACTTCCAGGTGTGCGTGCATGGTTTGAAGGTTTTAAATATATATACGTATATGCACGGACATGTGGAAGTATCACTAACTGTTGTATATAGCCTGTTGTATATATATGTGTGTGTGTATACGTACATATATATATATAGGGCATGTGACTGATTGAAAGCAGGTGATTATCCTGTTTATCCTGATTATCCTGTATCCATAGGTTATCCAGTTGCCAGGAGACCTTGACCATGATAGTGAGCATGCAGTTTGGGAAGCGTAGTCCTTGGCGGTCATGTTTGTAGGCTATGATGCTGCTTGAGAAATTGTGTTAACAGATACAGCTAGTGGCATTGTGCTACACCTCCAGTACATCAAATCCACCTTTCTAGGTAACAGATGCATAATAAAGGTCTCAAAGGTGTACCCTTGAAGGTACCACTACAGTCAGTATATTTGCATACACACCAATAATCCAATATGATAATATTCAGAATTTGATATGGGTCATCTAAGCAGCATATTCCGTTTGGGTATTTCCGAATTTGGCCTCATTCCGAAATTAGCATTTTGCGATTAAGACACATGGGATATGCCAATCTTATTCAGGTTGTGTACAGTGCATTAAGGATATGCGTCTTAGTTGGGGGTTTCTTTTTGCGACACACAGCCTTTTGCTTATATACGGTCAGCTCTGTGCATTGTACACAAATCAAATAGACAACAGTTTGCAAGGCTGGGGTAAAGATTCATGCATGTAAACAGGACTATTAGTGGAATATTGATTTTCATTAGCCATGTAAACACCTTTTAGGACTATTGTCGTGTTTGGAATAAGGGAAAAATCTGGAATATTTAATGCATGTAAACGTAGTGAGTGAGAAGAAAAAGTACAGTTTAGTACACTGAGAGTATAGAGAAGCTAACCAGCAATGCTGTTTCCTAAAAATACCTTAAATAAATAGTCGCCCATGTACATACTGTATGACTGAGCTTATTATTGTGATAGACAGCCACAGTGATATTTTGAGCATGACTTGAATCAAAGCCAGAATATCAGACCACTTCAAGATTTTGGCTTAGTCAGTAGCACATTATGCAACTAAATAACAGGCGTATCACTTTTAGCTTAGTGAAGGAAGGATGGAAGGAAGGTATAACAGAAGTAATCAGAATGCATTGATTTTATTGATTTGCCTCGTGGGAAAAAAAAGATTTGATTTTGGTTGCTTGATGGTTCTCACAGAGGGAGGTACAGGAAGCAGAAATGTCTTCAGGACAAACATGTGTGGTTATTGGGTCACGCCATGGCTCAGCTGCTCCAAAGCTGCAGATGCAGAGAAGCTGCACACAAAACAACACAATATTCCCACTCCCCTCCCCTTCCTCTTTCCCTGCCCACACACACACACACACAACCACACTGATGTAACACTCCTGCTGCTGCACTCCTACAGTATGTGGCCTTGATGCGCGGGTTGCTTTGAAGCACAGTTTGAAGGTTATTTTATATATATTTATTTTTTTTGCATTTTTCATGTTAATGCCTACAGTGAGAGCAATTTAAATATCGAGCCAAGATGCAGAAAATATACTTTGACTTCTATTGCCATTTAAAAGAAAGTGAAACCAGTGATTTTATACTGTATCCAACAGAAGCTGCTAATAATACAGTTGCACTATTTGATCGCAACCCAGAAGCAGGACACGCTACCCTAAAAATGAGGGCAGGCCAATTTTGCTGCATACAAATTTATGTGACAAAATTAGACTACAAAAAAAAGTGTACCACCTTCTGAAGATAGCAGGACGTCACATGACCAAATACTAATCATTTCGACAATACTACTACTTCTTTATGCCTGAGTAGTGCTAAAAGCACCCATTTATGACAATAGCTAGTTTCTTAAGACTAAAGCGATCATTTAGTCACGTCTAACAAAATGTCTGCATGCATTATGTTAAATTAACAGAATTTTCATTTAACCACTGGTGTAAATTCCTGTGAGTTCTCCACAGGCGTCCACAGAGGGTGTCTGTGAATTGCTTATTATTTCATTTCCCTAGAAACTATATACAGTGACAAATAAAATGCGATATTAGTCACTAACTCACTGATATGAATCTGTCACTTCCCATTACCCCAAATAAAAAGGGTTATTGGTAATTATTACGAAGCGTTCTACCTTGTTAACATTCAATAGTAATCAGTTGTAATCTGTTTGTGTGGTGGCTTTATTAACTCATACGTTTTCGTGATTAAATCAGAGCCCTTTGAAAATGAGAGAAAGGACCTCTATCTAACCTTCTCTAAGTGGTGGCCATGAAGGAGGGGCTTTAATGGTACAGACACAAGTACATTTAATATGCACATATGTTTTTTTTTAAAGCAAGAGCAATCAAGGGTAGAGGTAATGGGCTTATACATAAACGTGAACAGTATGACACTTTTAAAGAACCTGGAAGAGGGGGGCATAAGAGGAAGCAACAGCATGATTTATAATTCAGCAACAACAACTTTTATATTCCATATTTATACAAAATAAAGCAAAAACTTCAAAACTATCACAAAGCATTAAATGATCAAAGAGTAGCATCAGGAAGAGTAATAAAATTCGAATCATCCTGTCTGATAATAGTGTAATGCCATGTAATACCGTTATGGCCTGAAGGGTACAGTTTAAAATAAAATAAACAAACAAATGAAGTAATGTTTTGTTCCAGTGTTGCAACGGGTCGTGTTGCAGCCTCACAATTCCAGGGTCCCCGGTTCAATCCTGAGCCTGGGTTACTGAGTGTGTAGAGTTTCACAGGCTTCTGTGGGTTTCCTCGGAGTTCTTTGGTTTCCTCCCACCTTCAAAACCATGCAGGCGGGCGTATTGTCTAGACTAAATTGCCCCTAGGTGTGAATGAGTATGTGATTGTGCTTGCATTGTGCAGGGATGGACTGGTGTCCTATCCGGGGTGTATTTTTGCCTCGCATCCTGAGGCAGGTTATCTTAGCCGATCCACGGCATATTTTGAGAATTGGGAGGAAACCAGAGAACCAATGGGGAATCCACATTGCCATGAGGAGAGTGTGGGAAACTGTGGACAGTAGTTTCTTGCAAAATAGAAGCAATATTTTAAAAAATATGTGACAAAACACAGCTGTGAATGTTCTGTTTCCATTAAGTGATGTTAAGTGATAGCTCTTACAGCGTGCTCTTTTTTCAGAAAGGTAGCATTTCTATTTGTTCTTTTTGTGGTCATGTGACTTAAATGCAAAAAATGTGTTTCCCTTTCAGTTTTATGAAATATTGCTTTACCAAAAATACACTTCATGCGCTGTGATATTTGAGAGGTATTTTTTCAGCATAGAGGGGTTTTTCTCCAAATTTCACATATTTCCATTACTTGTTTTTAGTTCTTAATTTCAAATTGTGCATTAACCTCCTGAGCCACAAACTCTAACGTTGTTTGGCGTATAATTTCTCCTCACTGTTTCTCTTTCTTAGCACCTGATAACCATTGAACTTGATCAATGTCTTCAAACAGGACGACATTTGTCAAAAGAGTAATACCCACTGGTATGAGGCTCATACAAGAATATACGCACAGTGTAGTTGGGAGAAAATGCGATGTCTTCATATGAGGACAGCGGGATCTCATGAGCCTATGCAGGTTAATTGAAACACAGCTATTAAGTTGAGCTCAAGGGCACCCTGGTCCTATGAGGCGACAACACTACCCACTGCGCCACCATGCTGGCCAAAATCAGTACTGCATTATTATTCACCGCCAAAATTCCTTTGTGGTCCAAGTATGCTAATTGTAATCAAGTTCAAATTAAATGTACATTTAACCAAAGAACATGCTTTGATTTTTCTTTCCTTTTTCCCTCCAATTTTTCCCTTTTCCATTTACTTTTGACCAATCCTACCCAACAACAAGTTTCATACACAGCACGCTTCCTTTGAGACGTGTGAACTGCTGCTCATGCTGTGTCACTTGGCCAGCATAACACACCCAGAGGAAAGCGCTCTCTACACCCTTCTGCATGCATAAGCTTACGGATGCCCATGATTGGCTAACGATTGAAAAGGGAAAGTCTTTTTTTAGGGCTGCTGTACTTTTAGAAAAAAAATATCTCCTGTTAATTCTCCTTATTGGTTTTTTTGGAAACCAACCCCGTGATCCAACCCCAAAGTTTGGATTGTACTGAAGGTCTGTTGAGGAATGGAATAGCTTGTAGAACAAACAACCCACTCCTTCAGAAACTGATGTAAAAATTAATTATTAAATACAATTTCAAGACAGCCTACTATCAAAGGCCCTATTTGCTTGGTGACGACAATCCCACAGATGTTGTTTGATAAAACAGCAGCTTTCAAAACTGTCTCCAATGCAGTGTTTTGAAGAACAGCCTTTTCCTACTCATCCAGCTCAAGTGACGGCACTGGGCATTTTGAGACAAGACAGTACTTTGACAGCCTTTTAATGATGCATATTTGCTCTCTGTTCCTTTTCTTCCTCGCATGTTCTAGTATGTTCCCTTTAAATCACAGGCGGCCATCGCTAAGTCATAAAATGACTGGAGTCTTTGCTCTTATTGAAGATGCTATCAGTATGGTGATATGAAGAGACAAATAATCCCTGAGCATAAAAGGAACCCACCCAAAGCACCTTCGCAAACCCATATAAACACATTAAGCCTTGCAACACGCATCTCAGCGCAAAGCCGCAGCTGCTTTATTTCAGATCCAGTGGCGCAGGCACGATGTGTGCTATCGAACAAATGAAAGTGACTCATTATTGACGTCTATTCATCAGTAAAGAAGGGCACCTTGGGAAGAGCTAATCTGCTTGCTTTTTTATGCTTGAACATTGGCCAAAGAAATCTATAAAAAAAACTGCTTGGAGAGGAAGTATATGTGTAAAGACTACTCATTTTAAAAGGTCCTCTACCACTTCTTTTCATTTTCTTTTCTCCCAATCCACAAAGCATTCCCAATTTCCTTCTGGTCTCAATCAACACAGGGCTAGACACACCGGGAACTTCCCATTTCAAATTGTGATATACATTTTGATTCAAGCATTTTCTGGGGACACACTGCATTTCATCTCTACTACGATTCGACTAGTGTGTTATTTGGCTCTGTCTACTGCCTTCATTGTCCTTCGCAAGGTCGGAGCAGTGTCTCGCAGTGCATTTAACAGTCTGGTGTTGTTTGCAGTAACCTTTTCTGCTGCTGAAGGACCACTCCATTGTTCATGGTCAAGCTTTCTTAGAAGTGTTATTGTTGGGATATAAATTACCGCAAAGGCCTACAAAAGAGCCGTAGTGCAGTTTAACACCTTCCTTTAAATAGACTCCTAGTTCTTGTAAAGAGGTACATGCTGTAAGTCGGATTTCAAAGAACAACACGAGGGATTTTAATCGTGGCTCAACAGAAATTCTTTGAAAGCAACGATTTGAACTTTCCTCTTTGTTTAAAGCTCCAAAGCATGGATGCCGTTTAAAAACCGCAGTCAGTAGCAGGAAAGCTTAGAATTTTTAAAGAAAGAAATGATGAAGTTGAAAATGATAATGATAATGATAAAGAAAAGATAAAGAAAGATGAGAATGGAAAAAAGGAGATGACCAGGTAGTTTTTTCCAGTCTTCTGTTGTTGAAGCCCATCCATGTCAAGTGTTCTGAGATGCTTTTCTAGTTGTAAAGGGTGGTTATTTGAGTTACTATAGACTTCCTGTCAGCTAAAATCAGTCTGGTCATTCTCCTCTGATATCTCTCAGCAGCAAGGTCTTTCTGCTTGCAGCTGGGTTTTTTTGTCTGTTTTTTTGTTTTTCGCACCATTCTGAGTAAATTCTAGATACTATCATGCATGAAAAACCCAGCAAATCAGCAGTTTCTGCTTTCACCAACCACAATGCCATGATCAATATCACTGAGATCACATTTTTTTTCCATTCTGATGTTTGATGTGAATATTAACTGACTCTCTTGTTAATATTCAGGAAAAAACGTAAAACTCACTTTTTAAAAATAAGTAGAAAAGCAAGACAGCCACAGTAATAATAACAGATAAGACGTGTTGGGGAAAAAATGGCATACTCTAAGTTATTAATAGGCTTTCTTAAAAATATATTTTGTAAACATGTCAGTGAACGTCAGATTCTCGGGCATGGAGTTCCTGATCGCAAATGCCGTTAGTCTTGAGCTGGGTCTTGGAAACAGCAAGCAGAGCCCTGATGAGGATCAGCGGCCATGCACTGGATCACGTGGGAGCAGACGTTCAGCAATGTAGCCAGGAGCTAAACCATGAAATGCTTTAAAAGTATTAGTAAAATCTAAAAAAATAATTCTCTTGACCTGTATCTGCATGTTTTATGCACTGTGCTGCTGTTAGACAACAGTCTGACTTGATAATTGCATGAAGAAGCAAGCTAAATTCTAGTAATGCAGTGTATTTCTCATTTATTTGAAGCTTTCAGCTTCCCTACACAACAAGCCAGTGTACCTTTACCTCAGATGCATTATAATTTTAAATGATTATGTGAGGGGATTCGTTTGCCCAAAAACAGTGTTGGCACACAAAAAGTCAATATGCTTAAAAGGCTAGCATGCCTAGTAATCCTGCCATTTCCATGTGTGTATACAAGAGTTGACAAATTCATTATCTAGCCCAATCAGCAAGTAAAAGTTCCAATATACTATCCAGTCTTATGTATTGGTTACCCAGAATCCTAATCGACAAGACTAAAATGTTATGTAATATAACGTATGATGAGGTACTTAAGTTAAGTGCATTAATAAGGGGGACAAATGACTATTTGATAATTATCATCTTTTAACAGTGTTTCTAAGGTAGTACATTATGTTTGTATCCTCAGGAATAAGTCAGCAAGTCGATGGGGACCATTTCAGCTATGAAACAAAAGTGTACATGATTTAAGTGGTTTGAAATAAGATGTCTACTGTGTAGGATTCAGGGAGATCTTTAATCTTTTACCTTTTATATAACATTCATAAGTATGTTTTCATTAGTGTATAATTACCTGTCACTATGAATCACTGGGTTTTCATGAGCTTAGAATGATCCCTTTATATCTACATAGGGAGCTGATCCTCTTCTAAGGAGCTGCCATGTTGCGCTACTACAGTAGCCCAGAACGGACAAACCTCTAAAGAGCGCCTTCTGCATTTCATGTTTCTACAAGTGGCAGCATGAATCTAGAAGGAAGCTCTAGGAAAACAAGGAAGGAAGACAAGCAAGAAGAAAGAAGAGGATTCAGTGTTTGCTGGTGCTGGATAACACATTTGAGAACCCAAATTTTGAAAAATGGAGGATAATTTAGCATAGAAAAAGCAAGAAAGTGTGAATGTAAGTCATTGAAGTGCCCTGTAAGAACTTGACGGCCACCATATGTTCTAATACACACTTGGAAAGAGAGGGGAAAGGGAGAGGCATTCAGTTGGTTGAATCCTACATAGTGGACCTTTAAAGTAAGCACAATGTTGAAAGCCCAAAGTGTTTTGTCCAAGTAGATATCTTAATATGCCATTGATCTCTGGCTGAATTTCAGATAGACCAGAACGACTGACCAAGATCCACCATCTACTCATGATACACAAGGAAACAAAATGTATTTTTTATGAGCTCACAGTGAAATTCAACATTTTTGTCTTCTGCTTATTATCGACTGTCTTTTCTCTGTAGCCTATATATCAGCTCTGCCTTGTGTTTCTCTCAACATCCAATTGATTTTCTCCACACCACTGAATGAAAGGATTTGTGAGGCAGTCTAGCTGTTCCAGTCTTGAGGACTTCCGTGAACGTTTCATATTGTTGCACATATCTGTCACTGGACATGTGGGTATGAGTGCTTGTGCAGGTAGCATGCTGTCTGCTCTCTCTCTCGTGTGTTCTCATGCAGTTCCTCTGGAAGTGCTTTGAGCAGTTGCCTGTGACAGCTCGCACACGGGCATGGACAGATGTGGGTAGATTCTTTGGGGAGGTCCAAGTGGGTGTAGACACGTGACAGCTCATCGAAATATGTCTCGAAATATGTTAAAATGTTCTCATCAGGTGGCTTTCTTTCTTCTAGTTTTCTAGTTCTTCTGCCATGTTGGATTGTTAATCAGATTGCGGATTGTTGATTTTGGTTCAACTTGATTTTAATTTGATTAACACTGCTTGATTTTTGGATGTGTAATATAAAAATGTAATATCAAGTAAATAAATAAATAAAGGGATCTGCTGGATATGTCCTGCTTATGCAAGAATCTCTGACTTCAGTTGCGTACGAGCTTCAGATTGAAATTGTATTTCTCTGATGTCTGAATGGGAACCTGCTGCTCCATATAGATTCAAATGTTTTTGGCTTAGCTAGCTTAGCTTGAGCCTTTTATTGCATGTGCATTCCCGCTGGTAGCCGCAAGTGGATTAACCAGAAAGCATCCCTCTGGGACCTTCATCACATACATGCCCTTTTTTCTTTACTCACATGGTCTGCTCTCACTTTACCTACAGTCCTCTTTCTCTTTATCCTACTGTATCAGCTTTTTGCTCATCCCCACGCTCTGTCCTTCCCAACAGCCTGCTGATATTGTTTCTCTGTGGATGTTCACTGTCTCATAAGGATTTGCTTGCTTTAATGGGCATAACTTTTCTTATGACCTCATTATAACAAAATCTCCCTGGGTTGTTGGAAGTCTTATGACTTTTTAATGAGATCAAGTTGCCACAGCAGACCAAACAGGCTCCATGTTGAGAAATCTGCATTGAGGCATTTACACGCATGCAGTTCCGGCAGATGATGATGAATGGCAGGGACCAAATAAGACAGGAACGGCCTCCCTTGGCTCTGACCAGATGCCCACAGACGACCGTCTAGCTTCACAATTGTGACGCATTTAGTTGCGTTTTGGCTCCAAGGGCCATTCCCAGAAGTAGTATCTCCGGTCCAACAGCAGTATGAGACCTCAGAAATGCCAAGCTGCCTTCAGATATACAGGCATCGTGATGAAGAGCTGGCATGCCTTCGTCTGTGATAAAGTAGGCTAGCACTCCCCCGCTCTCCTCCCACATTATACATTCTCGGTGAGGGCTCCTGGAAGATGAAATAGGAAAGTGGATTTAAAAAAAAATAGAGAGAGAGAGAGTGCATGTGTGATAGTGAGAATGTGTGAGAGAGGGAGAAGCTGAGAGGAGGAGTGTGTTCTTTAAAAAAGAAAAAAAAAACCTGGCTTCAGGGTTAAAGCACCCACACTCTCCCACCCATACCCTATTTGGTTGTTCTGAGCAGAAAATATCAGAAACAGCCCTCAGTTCAATTGAAATTGCACACCCATAATCATTTCACAATGCATTGTTTCTCTGACCATTGTTACATCTTTTGCTACCAGTTAATAATTCTTGTATATCATTTGATCAGAGCTGTTGTGAATACCTCCATGTACTATCAACTATCTTAAAATATCTTCCGAAGCGCATAACAGAATCTGGACTCGTTATTATGGAATACACATATTGCTCATGGAAATGCAATATTTTCGAAAGGTAATAAAGATGTCGCAATAGAACCTTCCCTGATTCAACACAGACAGCAGCAATTCACAGAAGGCTCACAAGCTTTTCATTTAGGCCAGCTGAAACCCATCCACTCACAAATAGGTTAGCTGAGGTGCTGTGGAGGAGGGTGCAATGGATGGCTACGTGGGTGCTGTGAGCGATCCGGCTCTCCGAGCGCAGAATGAGTGAGGGAGGGTGAGAGCATGAGAGAGCGGGGGAAGACTGAGTGGTGTTATTTCTGAGCTTGCCATTGTTTCATTCTACATAGTGCTGAACCCAGCCGAAAAACACGCCACCCACGGGCTCGTAGTTCTCCCTTTAAAAATGGCCTCTCTCAGACTGCAGCTTGGCTACTCAGAGGAGAATAGACTATTTGAAAATGCCCTCCTTAAATATTCCCTTAAGGTCTTGCTCTGCTAAGGTTCTCTCGTCTCTCCAAGCTCATGCTCTGGGGAGTCTGTTGTGATAGGCAGAAGTTCACATGCTGGAGTGAAGCCTGCTGCTTTCTGTACACACCAAAAATGTGCATGTTCAAGACTGTGCATGTGCAAGTTATCAAGAAAGGCCTACTTATGACTGAGTGCTGCCTTCAGATTAGTTATTATAGTATACTTAAAGAAAAATGATATCTCTCTTAAGCATTTTGATACACAGCATGCATAGACGGCAACAACACACTCAATATTTAATACGTTTCAACATTTACAACCAGGGTAGGTGTATCAAAATTGCAGTAACGGAGTCACTGCTAACTCCAAATAATCGAATAACACCAGATATCGGTACCATGTATCTTCCGATAACTGCAAAAAAAACAAAACAAAAGACTAAAAGGTGAGTAAAATATAACTCAAATTTTCAGAACATGTCTGAAAGTAAAACTAAATTTAAAATCCTTGTCACTTAAGTGAACACTGTTAAAGTTATGTCAGTAGTTATGCAAGTACATTCACACACATTTCTACTATTTCTGTCTATGCGTCTGCTTCAGATTTCCGTGCACCCCATTCAGATTATGCAAATCACCTGTGCATAGTTCATGCCACCAAGGTTGCCAGGTTTTTCTGAGTACCAGGGTTTTTCAATAGCATCTAGGCTACTGCTTTTTCGACACAAGAAAGACACAAACAAATCAGGGAAATGCAGAGTAAAGAAGGAAATAAGCTTTTTCTTTTTTTGATGTCAGTGTAACATAAAAGCAAGAGACAATTTAAAAGTGAAAATTAAAAAGCCTAATAGGCTGATATATGACTAATATAAAATCTAGCCTCCACAAGGCTATATTGACAATGTACACAATGTACAATATTGTGCAGGTCCTCTTGTGGTGCCAAAACAGTCTGGTCCATCGAGGCATGGACTCCAGGAAACTTCTGAAAGTGTGCTGTGGTATCAGGCAGCATGATATTAGCAACAGATCCTTCAAGTCCTGTAAGTAGTGATTTAGGGCCTTCTTGGATTGAACTTCTTTGGCCAGCACATCCCACAGATTCTCGATCAGATTGAGATCTGGGGAATTTGGAGGCCAAGTCAACACCTTGAACTCATTGTCATGTTCCTCAAACCATTCCTGAGCTATTTTTGCAGGGTGCATTATCCTGCTGAAAGAGGCCACTGCCAATAGGAAATACTGTTACTATGAAGGGGTGGCCACCTATGAAACTAGGTATAGCTGTATCACATATCAATAGCTTTCTCCATAGCTGGATTCTTGCTAAAACTTGCAGCAACATGGCTGAAACTACTTATTCCCTGGTCACTCTAGCATCACCACCGCAAAGAATAGAAAGAAACACAAGAACCAGCTTCTGATGGTGAAAGATGTGTGCTTTGTATATAAACACAGCGTGGTTAAAAGCCCTGTGAAGCTGGAAAATTTACTGAATTAGATTTCTACTATGGCAATGTTTCTTTCAACTATTACTGTATTTATTACAGTGGCCCAGAAGAGCAATATACATACAAAAAATTAACTTTAAATAAAAAAAGTGTACTGTAAATAAAAAGAGTCAACTTTAAATTAAAAAAGTCAATTTTGAATAAAAAAATGGAAATTTTAAAAAAAATAATGAAGTCAACTTTAAATAAAAAAGTCAATTTTAAATAAAAAAAGGGCAATTTTAAAAAATAAAGGTCAACTTTAAATAAAAAAAAGTCAACTTTAAAAATAATTAAGTCAAATTTAAATAAAAAGTCAATTTCATTATTCTTAAAGTCATCTCTTTGTATGTAAAGTTGACTTTGTTATTTTTACAGTTTTCCCTTTTTATTTAGATGAGATTTTCTAATTATTTTTATTTAAAACAGACTTTTTTAGGTGTCTAGTCCTTCTGGGTCACCATAATTTATTATTTATGATACTAGTGATATTTCCTCTGTGATTAATTATGGGTTTAAATGGACATAATTACTAAAAAAAAGTCCCTTACACTTAACCAATATGCCTTTCACCCATGTAATTGTCATATTTACTCTATATCTATATACTGACAATGAAAATGCATTGCTAACACCATTCTTAGATATTTGAGACACAATTCTTAAATACTTTGGAGTACACACCATAACACATTCAGCCACGCCTTAATATATTCTTAAATAACAGGAGTGTTACAGCTAAAGAATATAAATGCATTGCATTTTATTAAATACCTTAGCACAAGACTACATTTTGACCAAGATTTGACTCTAAGTGGTTTACCAGGTTAGACAAGGTCTATACAGTGCTCTCACAGTTATTGACGGGGTCGTGAAGGACAACATTTGATTCATGGATGAGGCTTATTTTAATGAGAAATGTTTCACTTAATGTGATAAACATGGGCTTATGTCTTGCCATTTGCTGATGGCTGCCACCTCTTACTTGTTTAGGTTGCTATCTGTTCAGTTCCAGGAACATGCTCGAGCTCGGCAGTGCTGATTGGGGATTAGATGCTCATAGGAGACTTTGTCAACAGCTGTCTGGAAATCCAATTACAGAATTTTATAAGCCGTACATGTATCAAACCCTTTCATAACATTCAGTGGGGAAAAGAGGTATAAATGTCCTTCAGATGTGTTCTTCTACTGCATGTATGAAGGAATCGCTACTATATTTGCCTACTTACAGTGTCTCGACTGGTTGAACGGCTTCACCCCAAGAGCCTGCTTTGAATTGAGGATAGATCTCAAATCCATCTTTTTTCAAAAAGTGTTGAGTTTGGGTGTATCTAAGATCCTAGCGTTTTCTACAGAGTCAGTACAGTCAGCTGTAGCCATTAAGAACACAGGCTGCTTGTGACATACTTAGTGACAATAAAGAGTAGCTAGATGAGAGAATGCTGTAATATTGCACTCTTGTAGCCAAGAATGCTCCACATATTAGATGGACTGCACCACCCACTAGCTAGCGCTCATCTATCGGAAAATAGTTAACAACCTGGGAGGACTGATACTCATACTCAGATGCCTCCTCTGAGAAACATGAAGCCAGCCACCACATCTTTTCAAACTGATATGAATTCTTTCAGTACATTAGCTAACACATTTGTGATTGTCTGGAGTTTGTCTGATGGGAAAAGATGAATGCTATGCTTTCCACCTAAACAGCATTACTAATTATGTACTCTTGGGCTCTCTGCCATGGATAGTTATGCAATCTTTGGGATTCAAATCTCCAGATGACAGGGGGAAGACTTGTACCATTAAACCTCTTAGGAGCCTGTGATTTTCCCTAATATATATATATATATATATATATATATATATATATATATTTTTTTTTTTTTTTACGGTTTACGGTTTACGGTCTTCCATTT
>JAQQZR010000002.1:8217178-8233183 GCA_030068235.1 Notoglanidium macrostoma
TGTGTGTGTGTGTGTGTGTGTGTGTGTGTGTGTGTGTGTGTGTGTGTGTGTGTGTGTGTGTGTGTGTGTGCCTGGGAGTTTGTCTGTGGATTGCTGGACTGGCATAGTGAGTCAGAACCTATGGGTCAGACAGTGAGACATGAATTTAAGCCTGGGAAGATGAAACACATTGAACTCCTCAGAGCTATCCATTACAGAAAGATGTCAAAAAGAGAGTAGTGGATTAGTAATGAGCAATGCTCTAACAGCATGGACTGCTCTGGGCAAGTCATGTATTTGGCATAAGGGTCAAAGTCAAAAAGGATTTGCACTGTAATATTGTTAAACAGCAGTCTTCCCCTCTTCTTCTCAATTTGGTCACCTGCCAATTCCCACTATCATATGACAGTTGCCATCAGGGCCGAGTGAAAGAACACACTAGGATTTATTTTCCGGTTAGTTATTGATAGATAGATAGATAGATAGATAGATAGATAGATAGATAGAGAGATAGAGAGATAGATAGATTTAATACTCCATATATTAGTAAACATTTTATTCTCATAGTCATCCAAGTAATATAGCTAAAAGGTTTTAAAATCTATTATGCCGGTGACCTGACATTTCAGTTGGACATTATTAAATGAACGCAACAAAAACACTCAATATAAATATTTGTCAAATTATATTTCTATGTGAAATCTTTTTTTGTGACCTATACAGCATATGTATCTCCACCCAAAGCCACTCAGTGTCATATAATAGATTAGTTGTAAGCCACTGTGTAAAAGAAATTCTATAATCAGGGACAGCTAACTTTCCCCAGAATGTTCTCAGAACAAGACTTGGATGCCTTTCAAAGGGTCATATCCACTGTGTTGAATGGGGGATTGTCAGATTCGGTGCTGACATTTGGAGTGAATGGTTTGAAGCATTTTACATCTTTACATGAGGAGAGCAAATGCCACATTCCTGCCAGCTGCTCTCTTCCTCTACAGAAGCACTTATGACTTTCCTCAGACATTGTTTCAGTGCTCCAGATGAAAAAAAAGAAATTATTAGTGATGAAATTCAAGAGCGACAGGACATAAGAGATAAACTGAGAGACATGAAGAAGCAGGGCAAAAAAGGAGGGAGATAAGAGACAGGAAAAGCCAGGTAATCAGCCCTGACATTTCCAGCTGTGTGCTCCCTTTGAGGCGGGCCATGTATGATTGTGCAGGCGAGAGACGCCTGCCATGTATGGACCTGTGATTACGTTCTATCAGGCTGAAAGTCTGTCTATGGGACATGGCTACATCTAATGACTTATCATTTCCACACCATTTGGTTATGCCTTCATTGTATTTGGTATGCAGGACAAGTGAAACACATCACCAAAGGAAAGAAAAGTATCAAACCAACTAATAGTTCTTTTTTTGTGTAGGATTTTTGGATGTATGCTTGTTAAATAACATCTTTAGCAATTATGATAAGCAATCTCTATATAAAAAAACAAAGATGGGAGTTTGTTCGTGATGTATGCATGGTTGTCACACAAAATAAAAGGGTGCGCATGGCCATGCAAGGTGTGCTTGATCATTAGTAGGTCATATAACCATAACATGTACAGTATGTCGGCTAGACTTGTGCTAAAACCCCTGAAAGCATCATTTCTCTGCAAGTCCCTTTAAACATCTATATTTTATTCTTCTGTATAAAATACTCAAGTAGTACTTGGCATCATTTTGGTTTTGGCAAGAGATGATGCATAAGTGTGCTTCCTGGAGTGTCTTTATACTGAAGGAAACAGCACAAATCCTCTTTTCCTTCAGGATATAGATTACCTAGCGTTATTTCTACTGGTCATTTTATAGACTCTAAAATACGGTGTAATCTTGGCCGACACTTAAGATTCCAGACTCCAGTAAAAAAAATAGATATGACAGAATTGGACAGGACTAAAATCCCAGAGATACTACAGTAATTACGTTATTCCAGCTCCACATGTAAAACGCCCCCACAGGTAGTGTTTTCCATCAAATCTTTTACATTGTGCCTCATTTATCAATCTTTCAGGAAAGTTGTGTGTAGGTGGAAGCCAATCTAAAAATCAAAAAATTTACAACTGAAAAAAGAAACTCTTCATGCTTGCATGCATGTGTTGATGAATTACCAGTCGCATGCTCAGCACAGCTGATTTGCATTTGGTGACAGCCACAAAACTCCATAAAACACAAAGCTCATTTCACACAGATGAAATGACAAGCAAAAGGCAAAAGCAGACTTTCATTTTGACTATACCAATAAAAATATATTTAACAGTGTAAGAGCACGTGAAAGGGCAAAATCTGGAGCCAAGTAACAGAAAAGGTGAATTGGAATTAAGTGAGGTGAGAAGTTTGACATGAAAATGGAGGGGGAAAAAACAGGTGATCGTGGACACTAAACACACACATAGAGAAACTGCTTTGTTTAATTGTTTTGGTTTCTTTTCATTCATAGTGAAGTGTCCTTGTAACTCTTGGGGAGAAATCTCTCACATCTTCCACAGTACAATGTTAGAAATGCAGGAAGTGAATGGTCCACAGCACAGTAGGGAGAATACGACCCATCCTTCTTTAATACAACAGTGTTCTTAATTAAATGACTGGTCTTACATGTCTTTTATGGAGTTATGTCTTATTTTGTTTTAGTTAATTCCATTAATATGAAAAACCTGAGATTTTTCATATTTTTCATCCAAATTTCATCAAATTTGTGCATGCTAACAAAGCAATCTGCAAGTTCTTTAAACTTGACAGCATAATATACAGTATATCCATATATAAAAGTACAGTAAGTCATCGCAATTTATACGATTTGAAGCCGAACAAACGAGATTTGCAATACTTACTCTTCTTATGTGTAAATATACACACACTCGGGATACAAAGAGTTTTTTTGTCTGAAACATTTTTATGAATACAAAATTTCTTGTGTAAATGGTGCTACAAATGATTTACGAATTAATCAGTTCGTATTCAGTTTGATAAATGAGGCCCAATATCAGTATTTATTACAATGGCCCTCATTCATCAATCTTTTAGTAAAGTTGTGTATGAATGTTTGCGTCAGCCAAAGTGAGCAAAAGTTTTCCAGCAGATTCACTACAGTTTCAGAAAAGGTTTATTTTCTTCCAACTAACATGCGTATTTTTATCACCCATAAAGTAAAAAGTGTGTCCCTGACACATTTCGTTTGCATCTAGCGACAACCAAAACTCCCTAAAAGTGCACAGAGGACTAGAAGCAGAAAATGAACGATCACGATAAAGCCTGAAAGACAAAAGTGGAGATTATTTTGACTCTCACTTCTTTGGAAAAATAATAATACTACTCTTACTACTAACAATAGTAATAATAATAATAATAAGCAACAGATCTCTTATAAAGCAGCATTTCTTTTGTCATGACTGAAAAATTTATTTGGCTTGTCTTAATTTATGGGTTTGTGTTGCCTCGCTTTATTTATTTATTTGTTTTCTATTCTTTAATTAATGCCAATAATATAAAATGACTGGTATTCCCAAAATTTTATTAAAGCTATTCTTAGTCATTGACCTACTGAACTAGCATGAGGATGTGTTTTTAATAGACTCCAAAGCACATCTATACGTCACCCCGTATGAGGGCATCTGCTGAATGGTGTTAATGTACTTAAATAAGCTGTTTAAACATGACAGGATATTGCATATACTGTATGTATATATATATATATATATATATATGTATAAAAGTGCAATAATCCATTCAAATGATATGATTTGAGAGATTGGCTGAAAGGAAATGTGGCATGCATTTTATTCTATGCACTTTAATCTGTAAAATAACTCTCCGATCATACACTGTGACTATCCATGAAACCATGACACCATAACAACACAGAATAAACACACATTAAATGTGACTTATTATGTCTGATGAAAAACAATGAGCCATGGGCTTGGACATTGTAACAAACGTCTAATTGTTTTTTTTTTCCCAATTGACATTCATCTCAAGCTTCTCTTAATTACACAGAAGAATGACAGGAAGTGCAAAGGAATTGTTTGGCAGTGGCAACCCTCTCAGTGCTTACAGTAAACATCCATGTCTAGTCAGTGTCCGGACTGGCAATCAAGCAGTATTCCCAGATACGGTCTGAACAGGGAAGCATTCGAATAAAGAGAAGTGCTAAACCCTCAAGAGCGTGTAAGCTTAAGGGAATGTCCAGATGGTCAGTAGGAAAGGCAGGCAAGCACAAAAAAAAGGGCTTTCAATCAGGACAGCAAGGCAGCAGGCAAGCAGAGACATATTTATCGAAGTAGCATGCACTTGTTCAAAGGCTAGGCTAATAAGTCCAGAACAGCTGAAGGGAAGGAGTCAGTCGACAATCCTCCTCTTGGGATAGAGGCTATGCTAGTGCTGGCCCCAATTACGAGTAAACTGAGGTAAAAGCACTGAGGCACTGTCAGTAACGCCTCGAGGAGTGAGCCGCTGCACACACACACACACACACACACACACACACACACACACACACACACACACACACACACACACGCGTGGACCCGCTGCTCTCAGTCTGTCACTAATGTAGAACTGTTAGCACACACAAAGCCAAGTGATATATCAGCATGTATGTGTACACACCTCACACTAGGGATGCAGCAGTCTGTCAGAGGCAAACGCTTTAAAGGTGTAGTGGACCTGAGCAAGTCATCACCAACACAGCAGAACTGCAACATGCCCTCAAAATTGTATATTTGTCAAAATTCGCATAACCTAACGAAGGACACATGGTTAAGGTGCCTTGCTTATGACTTTTCTCTTCTTTCTTTTATAAACTCTCACCTTTTATCCTCCTTATGAACTTTGGGTCATACTGAAGCCTCTGTTTTTTTAATGGGTTAGGAAGTATGGATTAGTTTAAACCAAATTGCTAAACTGCTTTGGGGTAAATAACTCCAATGAACCACAACAAACCATTAAAAAAGGAGTGTCGTATTGGAAACCATTTCACAGAGATGTGCATAATTGCATTCATTTGCTTCAAGTGTTTTGGGATGATTAGAAACAGTTGATCAGCTAATCATCCAATATTTGCTATGGGGCAAAAGTCTACCGATGAGCTTTTAGTGGCAGAATTAGTTCCTCCCTCATATCCATGAAGTAATGAGTGAACTTTACAGTTCAGCTGAAGATTAATTCACATGATTTTTAGAGCAACCTCATTTGATTCCTTTACTTAATTGCATTTTACTGCAAGTCTTGAGTGATTGCTGAAAGAACTTTCTGTGTAAATAGGTTTGGAAATGGTTTTGTTCTTGTTTTTAGAACTAGCTAACACTGTCTCTTTCTCTCTGTCTCTCTCATCTTGTCCTGATTGCAGTCTGCTCTCAGTTCTCCAGAGGAGTCTACGCCATCTTTGGCTTCTATGACAAGAAGTCCATGAACACGCTGACCTCCTTCTGCGGTGCCCTCCACACTTCCTTCATCACGCCCAGTTATCCAATCGACTCTGACGTCCAGTTCGTCATCCAGATGCGCCCGCCTCTAAAGGGGGCCGTCCTTAGTCTCCTGACCTATTATAGGTGGGAGAAGTTTGTGTACCTCTACGATACAGATAGAGGTAAGCAATTCCTCTTAACTCCTCAAAGGTCTGTAGGAAATACTGAGGGTAACCACAAAACAACAAATAATAGAATTGTTTGCCTTTTTTTTATCTCAAACAATACTATTGTGGAACCTATTGAAAGTTTAGAGACCAGTTTCACCTAATTGTAGCTGATAATGTAATTAAAGAATAATTTAAACCAACACTAAATACTAAAAGTAGTCTAACATTGCTACAGTGTCTGTTGGAAAGCAGTGCCCAGTGACATGCACTGACACGCACAGCCCGCTATTTTATTTTACCAACATCCTCCAAATATTTCCAGTAGCTACTCTTAACACTTGCACCACAGTAAGGAGAAATTTTAGACTTTTACTTGCTACAACACTATTTCAGTTCATTTCAATTCAATATTTCCAGGATTTCTGGTATGAACAGCTGTTGTGAGCTCATGCCATAGCATCTCAAACTCTGACTTGCTCGTTAGATATATTCCTCTTCTTTTAAAACCTTTCCATTGTGTCTTGTTAAATCACACATTTCCATTATTCTTCAGATAACAGATTGTTACCTTGACATTCTCCTGGATATATTCTGAAAAAACGATTTTGAAGTTATTGTTCTCACAATGACTGACTTGTCCAGGCAGCAAAGCAACCCAAAACCATCTACAGTGTCCTCTGAAATGTGTTATGATTGGTTATGGTTCAAAAGAAAGTATATCTCCTAGGAAGCACAGATTCTGTCATTACTTAGACTTTGTGTGGCTTTTTATAGCACAGTGCCTGACTCCAATTAGCCTTCTGACAAGCTGTTAACCCATACTTTTTAAACCTAGACTGTGAATATATATGCTGTATTGGTATTGAAAAGAACAAGTGCTGTTTGTGTGCCATCAGTTCAGACAGAATGTGTTTAATAATGAGTAATGCAGTATTTCATGCAAGGGTTCACAAACTTTTTCTTGCAAGATAGTGTATGTGGGGTGAGTTAGGAGGCGATGAGAGTAGAGGCAGGTGAGGAAAGGCTAGCTTAGGTCTGAGTAGAGGAAGAAATTCTGGCAAAACCACATTATTTGTATGTATATTCTAATCCTCATCATCGGACAAAGTATATTATATATACTGTACTATTCATTCATTCATTTTTAGTAACTGTTTAGTCCACATCAGGGTTGTGATGGATCTGAGGTGTCTGAGGGATACTTTATCCCAAATGGGATGCCTGTCCATTATCGGGTCCCCAGGGTTAGGGCTAGGGTTAGGGTTAACACACACATAGTGAAAGGAAACCAGAGAACCCGGAGGATACCCACATGACCATAGGGAGAACATGCAAAACTCAACACAAGTTCAATACTGAATCTGTTACCCTGGAGCTGTGAGGTGGCAATGTTACACACTGAGCTACTGTGCTGCCAGGTTGGCACACAGCATCATTTTATAATTTGTATTGCAGATAGGACTTATCCATCATATCTGCAATGTCCATGTTGGCATATCTAACAGTATCTGTGTAACATATGAAGACTGAGTGTGTTAGCATATGAACATACTGGGGACTATTAAGCCTCTATAACAGTAACTGAACCATAGTTGACCATAGGAATGTAATAATAAAAATGACTTTATCAACAAATCACTCATCACCATTGATTTTCTACAACAGCAAAGCAGCCAACGAAGCATGATGTGGAGCAGCAGGCTGAAGGGCAAGTTAGTTTGACCAAGATAATGCATTGAATGTGTGTACAAGACACCACAATGGAAAAGTTCCACTTTTCCGGTCATACTAAATGAATCAACCTGGCACTGGTTATTGCTTTTAGCTTAGCTAAAACACCAATGCTGACAGAGGAGTAGAAAATTTGCATATTATGTAGCATAGCTAGCTCAATTAAATGTTTGACTAATGACCTTACTAACACTCAAATTAAATGACCGTGAATACACTATAGGGGCCAAACGTATGTGGACATTTGACCAATCGAACACGTTCTTGTCGAACATCCAATTCCAGATTTAATCCCCCATTGTCTTTATACATCATCCGGAAAATCTTTTCGCTAGATCTCGGAACGTGGTTGTAGGAATTTGTTCTCATTCAGCCACGCGAGAATTAGTGAGGTCAGGCAGAGTGAAATGATGACTCTCAGACAGCACTAGAACAAAAGAAAATGAGACACAAGAAAATATGGTCAGTATGGTTTGAGCTGGCTATTTGCTCTGAGTGACAGCCCAGTTTCCTTTGAATTCAAATTCATTAACATTCTCATGATGGCTTGAACCAGTTTCCTGCGCAGCCTACTTTACATGAATATGGTTTCTGACCAACAGCACCATACTGCATATAAAAATAAATCAAACGGCAGTTTAACTGATTCTGCTATTCCATGCAAAAGCAACTGCAGACTGTAGGAATATTTTCTGTGATCCTCCAACAACTCTCCAACTCCTTATCCTTAAAGCAAAGCATTTCTCTCAGGACAGAATCAGCAAAATGTCAGTATTATCGCAAGCAATTGATTCAACTCAGGTTTAAATAATGAAAAAGTACATTTCTGCTCATGTCTGGAACAGCAACGAAAACACTGATTTCAAAGATGATGTCTGCTTCTATCAACCTGCAATATGCATCTTCATTTTTTAATCTAAACAGCAATTTTAACAGCCCTGAATGTTTTTTAAAATATAATTATTCTTTCCTCATTTTCTTTACTATTCACACCGGTTACATTTTATGTAATCAACCCACCAGGTGATGAATATTAATGAACATAGTGCGTCTGCTTATGAATATTCATGACTAGTAGGCAGTTTCAGTTAAAACAAGCAGGATGCTGTCCTCTATGACAATTTATTAAAAATACACAAACATGATTTTCTGAATAAATTACTTAAATAATATTTAAACTTTATAGTATGAGAGATAGTGACATATCCCTATAATATAAGGAACTGTTATCAACAAAGATAACAGCTTGCAATATATTATACATTAAACAATGAAAACATCACAGAAATATTTTTGAAGTTTTTTTAATGTTGCTAATCATACATATAATAACAAACTAGAAGGATACTCGGTGAGCGCAGACCTCCGTCAAGAACAATATTTGACTCGTTTATGATATGCAACCACTTTATATGTCTGGGTATATTTCGAATAGAGATCCTACTTTGGCTATGTTTTGTCACTATTTAACTTTACCGTCATCTACTGGATTTTTACTGGAAGATGTATGACGCTGTTGAGCTCAGACTTTCACCGAGCCCAAATGCCGTATCTTTTTGCCGTAAAGTTAAACTACTTTCATGCATAACCATAACTCGGATCGGCTCCAATTTTTTATGGGTTATTCCTTCGCTCATGTTACCCCATTCCACCAAATTTCATGGAAATTGGTTTGGTAGGTTTTACACAATCCTGCTTAAAGCCAGCAGAGAAAATATAACCTCCTTGACATAGATAATAAATGTTATGATGTTATTACTTTTCAGTTTTGACAGTTCAATACAATTCAATTGTATGTAAAGCATTTAACAATAGATACTGTCACAAAGCAGCTTTACACAGTTAGTTCACAAACACAAACTAGCCTCAGGTCCCAGTGGCAAGGAAAAGCTCCCTGAGACAACATGAGGAAGGAGGAACCTCCACCTTGAGAGGTAGCAGACTCGGAATGGAGATCATGCTCTTCTAGATGACAGTAAGGTTGTAAATCATTACTGTTCTATAATGCTATAAAGTCAAATAGTACTAAGTGTGTTCAAAGAACATTCAGTGTGCATATATTGAGAATAGAAACTCAGGAATAATCAGCGGAAACATTTTTTGATTATACGAACAATTATTAGGTATAATCCTCTGGCCTTTATTGTACTGATTTTAGTAAATCCAACACTGTTAAGATAAGAGTCAATACATAATGCAATACTTCAAATGTTTACACAACTACATGTGTATGTTATTGAAGGAAGCAAAGCCCTTACACCTTCCATTAGCATTCAGGGAACAAAACTCTCTCTAGTGCCTGCTGTCTGGAAGCACTTGCCAATAGGGCATAATGTTTGTTTTCCTCATCACTCAGAGGTCTTGAACTCTCCCTAGCCCTTGGGAGACCTGGCCAGCAATTCTCCCGTCTCTCTGGACAGCAGAGAGAGCAGTACAGACAACTCAGACTTCATAACATCTGCGCTGTCTTTCTGTGTCAACACTGCAGTCTGTGTAGTAGCTCAACCATGGCACGCTGTTTAACCAGTCCTTCGCCCATGAAGGAAAACACCATCATTCTTCTTTCAAATTAAGCAATTCATTAAACTCGAGTGCTTTGGGTTGAAAAACACAGCCTTTGTGTCACTGTTCTCCCTCACAGCGAGCGAGTTTAAATCAACGGCGCACATGTGGCAGGTCCCATAACTGTTTGGAACACACTAGCACAACTGCAAGAAGCTGTTCACATTAGCGTTAAAGCACGTTGGCACATTGGTACCATTTGGCTCAGTTGTGTCTGAGAATTATAAATGATTGGATTAAAAAAAAAAGCATCCAGTACAAGCTTACTACAAGTGAATTGTGATTTGGGTTTAACCCCTTAAACTCCCAGGATTTGGTAATGGGCCCAGATTTAACATTCCTCCCTTGTAGTTCCTGAATAATTCATAGCAGTTACTCGGTACCACAGATAGAACAGCATGAAATGCACGATTTATGTCCCTGCAATGTAACATGCCGCTTGTTTGCTACTTGGCAAGATGCCACCACAGCATCTTTTCTTCTTCTTCGAGCCATCTTTCACTATAAAGTGGGATGTTATCCCATCATACTTGAAGGGCATCACTCCCTTCTGGTGATCTTTGCACAGTTTATTTACTCTTCAAACCCTTGCAGATCTTTCTCATGTCTTTTTTTGCAGTTTCCCTTCAGTGATTAACTGACATAACCTACTTTTCTGGGGTGCCGTTTAGTCATACAACTCCCTGCAATGAGCAACCAAATAAATATATCTTGTCTATGTGAGGAAAAGCAGGATATAAAGAATATCCATTTGAAATGTACGCAACACTATTTTCTGCACAGGCCCAGATCATGTTTATTGACGATGTAAGCAGAATGAAGTCGTTTCCGCCTCACAGCAGCAAGGTTCTAGGTTCAAACCTCGTGACCTTTCTGTGTGGAGTTTGCATGCTCTCCTCGGGCCTGCTTGGGTTTCCTCTTGGAGCTCCGGTTTCCTCCCACAGCACAAAGACTTGCAGATTAGGTCAACTGGCTACTCTGAATTGCCCGTAGGTGTGAATATGAACCTGAGTAGTTGTTCGTGTCTGCTTTACCCCTGCAATAGATTGCCGATCTGTCCAGGGTGTACCGTGCCTCTCACCTGGGATTGGCTCCAGCTTCCCTGCGACCCTGACAGATAAGAGGTATAGATAATGGATGGATGGCTGGATGCAGGTCATCATATAATCTGACAGGTGGAGCAGGTTATCACACATTCTGTTATAGAATTTGGGATTTGGATTATCTTGTACAGTGTGGCAAGCAGTAATCTTTGAAGGTGTAAAATATTTTCTATTTTATGGCTTAAACATTAATTAAACAAAAAAAGCAGACATTTGTTAGTTTTAGAAGTCCCACCATAAGTGATTACTTATATAAGCTCAACGTTTTTACAGTTATAATTTTGCAAAAAGAAAAAATATAAATATTATTGTGTAGATTCATGACATATCCCAAGTTAGTATAATTCAGTTCCATGGTGTAATACTACAAAAAAAGTTAAGAAATTCAAGAAGGGTATGCTTAACAATGTATTAGATTATGTTTTCAGATTTAGACATTTAGCACTCTTTTTCAAGTGTTTTGTAAGTAATGTGACTGCCCTCATGTGTCATGAAGGATGTGCCATGTCTGCCATTTGACCTTGCTTTGCCATGGGTTTGTGGGTTAAGATTAGGTTTAGAATCAGTGGCAAATGCACCATTGCTGCTGAGAAATATCTGTCAGGATTGATGGGAAGGGTGCAGATGACTCACGCAGCTTTAACTGCAAAACTTGAAAACACCTTCAAGCATCACTTTGATATGATTCCTGCATATCTCTTCTTTTTTTCACCAGCATTCTCGTCTATCTTGCAAAAGCAGATGGAAATGCCGTTGTGAATGTTTGTGCAGGGATGTCACAGTACTCTGTCTTCTGAAATAACACATTGGATGACTAAGAAAATTTAAGGGCTTTCTTAATGAGAATATATAATGGAAATATATTTGATTATAACATAGAAAGTCAAAGTTTTTCCAGCTAGAGACCTCTTCAAGTAAAAAACAACATGGACCCCTAAATATGGACACTCTTTAGGTTATCACCTTTTTTTTTCTTTCAATTGGATCAGTGGTTGTTGATGTTTAGATGGTCATCAATAGACATCCAGAGTCATCCGGTGTCCTGTCACAATTTTAAATTCAGTTCATTGACACATTTGATGGTATTTATAAATGGTAGTTGAACATCAACATAAAGTGTTCTCCAAAATTCACCTGTGTAGTACTAGATCATGTAAGTCCTTTCATATCATAGATGTGAATTCTGCCACTGGAATGTTGGCTCATAAAACACATTAGACAAATCATCTTATTGGACATTCATTGGTACAAGACCGTATATGTTTAGCCATATAGCGGTCTAAAATTGTTTATTTCATAATTGAATACCCACCTTCAACCGAAACATCAGCATTAAACTATAATTGAGCATGGCAGAGTTGTCCAAAGTATTAATAAAAGTTTCGGCATAGACTACGTGAAGAAATAAACATAATGATCTGCAATAATTCTGTCAACTCTCAGTGCAGTTTATAGAGAAGAAAGTGAGCAAAACTGAGGTAATAAAAAAGCAAGCAAGATGTAAACTGTGTATCATTCTTATTTTGTTCCATAGCTCTTGTAACATAGGAATATGTAACATAGAAGATAATGCTTTGTTATGAGGAATGAACAGCGTTGTCTCATAAACACAAGGATCACATGATTGTCTTTTGGTTTGAGAGTTCAATTCAATTTTATCTGTATGATGTTTTTAAAAAAGGACATTGTCAGAAAGCTGCTTCACAGACATGTGTTTTGATTCCATATGTTGACGTTTATTTTCCTTCAAACAGGAAGTCAGCATGACGTCACATTGAGGCGCATGGCTGTTTTACACAATAGCCAATAACTTTTGAGATATGCCATAAACTCTGCTATTACTATTACTGCTAAACATGATATTAGCTTAATGGATAAGCCAGCTATGGAGAACAATGGATAGTTTAAAGTCAAACCCCAGGAATTTTACTCTTAATCAATGGAAGCTGGAAAAAAGAATAGTGTTAAGAAACACATACAGCCAAAAACAGACCTTGTTTGCTGTTAACAAGCTGCCACTATAGAGCAAGACACTAGTCTTGAACACAAGACTAGTACAGGATGACTCATCCAAATAAAAAAAAAATTAAAGGTTGACTAGTAGGATTTAGGAGAATCTAATATTAGAAATGGAATATAATTTTCATAAGTATGTTTTCAATAACGTATAATTACCTGTAACTACAAATCGCGTGTTTTTGTAAGCTAAAAATGAGCCCTTTATATCTGCATAGGGAGCGGGTCCACCTCTACTGAGCCGCCATGTTGTGCTGCTACAGTAGCCCAGAATGGACAAACCTCTAGAGAGCGCCTTCCGCGTTTCACGTTTTTACAAGTGGTAGTGTGAATTTGGAAGAAAGCACCAGAAGGAAGACAAAGACAAGAAAGGAAGAAGCAATAAGAGGAATCATTGTTTGCTGGTGCTGGCTAACAAGTTGAGAACCTAAATTTTGAGAAATGTAGGATCATACTTATTATTTAGTGCAAGATAAAGCAAAGGAGCATGTACTGTATGTTAGTACTTGGAAGTATGCTAAAGGCACCCAATGCAACACTCATAGCGACCATGATGATTCTATGAAGTCCTATCTCATTTATAATTGATGCTATGCACTAATATTCTATACAACAAAGAAGAAAAAAGAATTTGAAAAATGGATACCAGTAGCCTAATGGAGTTTTGAACGTGTACAAAAGACTTGCACAAAAATGTAAATGCAAATTTGCCCTTTGGACTACTCAAAATGTAAAAAAGCTTTACAGACACTTAAAAAAATGCTAAGTTACAGTATATTACTAAATATTCTGAAGAGCTTTCATAACATCAGGAGCTCAGGTGGAAAGGGGAGGCCATTAATGTTGTGAAGAACCTGTGTTCAGTTGGCTTAGAGCTCCGCTGTGACCTCTCTTTCAGCTCACAAGGGTTCTTTGAGATAATGTGTGGCTCATTAGATTAGACAAAGGTGGGAGACTTTACCATCACTGCATGAAATTTAGAGCTACATTGGCTGGGTTTCATGTAGAGCCTTCACTCAAAGGTCACCTCTGTCAGCACAGCAAACTTTTTTTAAAACCTTGAAATAAGTGCATTTATTACCATATAATATGCATGGAATTACATTTCAATTATATACAGGCATTGTGATGTGTAACGTGTTATGATTAATGGTGATGGAAGAGTTGTGGAGTGTGTAAACAATGACAATTGTAATGACAACTGAATGATATATTATGGCAGAAGAAAGCAGACTATAGCTTAGCATGGCAGCAGCGAAGGAGCTTACACATAAGAAATAAAAGCCATGATGCTATAGGAAAATAATCCACCCCAGTGGTGTGACTACATATGGTTAATGTTATGGAACATCCACAAGACAAGTTAATTCTTTTTGTCATTTATATCAAATCAGCTATAATGACACCCAAGACTCCTTCCATTATCTATACCACTTATACAACAGGGTTGTGGGGAAGCTGGAGCAAATCCCAGCTGACTTCATGTGAGAGGTGGGGTACACCCTGGGCAGGTCACCAATCTATCACCAGTTTAGCATAATTTAGGATAGCCAGTTAGCCTAATCTGCATGTCTTTGGGCTTGGCATTATACCAGCGCAGCCAATGGAAACAATGCAGGTGCAAAAAGAATATGCAAATTCTGCACAGAAAGGCACAAGTTGGCCAGCAGGTTCACCCCTTGGCCAGAACCTTCTTGTTGTAAGGCGACAAAGCTAACCACCTCACCAGCAACATGCTGCCCAAGACTTCGTTCGTAAATCATTAGTAGCATCTCCTGCTTGAAAACTTCACCATATCAATGATTATCATTTTTTTACCTGGATATCAACACATTTTCTTATTATCACACTTACATTATGTGGCACATATCCAATAGGAGTCCCTGAGAATGAGCTATATGCTAAATGCTAACATATTAAAATGAGTTCATTAATATACACCTGCGATTTAAGTTACAGCCCGAACTATTTTCTGATCCATGCTGATCCTGCTGAAAATGAATCCACACCTTCTGATTTGATATACATTTTCAAAATATATGCTTTATTAAGCATCATGGCCATCCAGTAGATTTCCCCATAGTCAACAATGCAAGGTAAGTCCTATTAGTGCCAGAGCTGTGGCCTTGGGTGAGGATTAAACGCAGCTATTGATGCACTCCAGTTGACATCTTGTCACTCTGGAAAGTCAAATTGGCACCTGTTTCAAAGTGATGACTCTGTCATGGGACTGGGAGCAGCGTAACTGGATCAGGCCTCTGAAGGCTTACGACAGTTTGAAGTCTATAAAGTAGCACTATCACTTTAGATAAAAAGAGTTGTTAAATGTCACGGTCTCATTGGCTGGTATTAGCTATGTGTCCTGGTGTACCAGAATGTAGAAAGGTTTTCAGGAGGATGTACACTTTAAAAAGCAGTTTACTTGCTGTAATGTTTATTTACTTATTTATTTTTAAATATACTAATTGAAAGAAATCCTAGTTCATCTCATCTGTGAGGTTGAAATTTCCATAAACGTTATATATTTATCGATGGTTATGGTTTTGAGGTAGGCAATAGAATAATCAGTTTATAGCTACAATTGTGTGGAATATCTGCAACCAAGCTCATGTTGTCACTTATGTTATGACAGTTATAAACAGTCGTTCACTCACCAGCCTATTTTCTTCCTCTTGAAGCTAATAAAACAAAATAACAGAACATGACATGTTACAGGAAAACCAGAACACACAAACTAAAGACTTCTCTGACAGACCGTTAGAAAGCACTGACACTGGAGACTCCTTCCATAAATGTTAAATAAACATCTCCTTACGGAGAATCTCATTATATCAATTATATATTTTTTCCTTAAATAACAAGCCTTTGGCAGACACACTGTTGTACCAGGAAATCTAACATCCATCCATCCATCCATCATCTATACCGCTTTATCCGTCTGGGTCATGGGGAAGCTGGAGCCAATCCCAGCATCTTCGGGCGAGAGGCGGGGTAC
>JAQQZR010000002.1:8237980-8265326 GCA_030068235.1 Notoglanidium macrostoma
AGTAAGACAACATGCATGAAGAGGATGATGTGGCCAAAATACTCATTTGCCTAATAATTCTGCACTCCCTGTATTTTGGATAATTCATGAATTAATTAATCTAATTCTTTAGAAAATACTGTGGGAAGTTACAAACAAATATAATAACCCCATGAGAAGGATTAGTACATAATATGAGGTTGAGGAAGTGCAAGAGCAAGGTCTGGACCATTTCTAAGGCCACGCCCACATCAGGTTTAAATCAAAATACATCACTAAAAAATACACATGACATCGTGTTACATGCTTATTACCTTCATTTGAACCCTGTCTACCTTTATTTAAAAAATATATTATTATTATTGTTGTTGTTGTTGTTGGTATTATTATTAATAATAATAATAATAATAATAATAATAATAATAATAATAATAATAATTCTCTGTCCATTTTATTCAGAAGAAATTCAGTTAAGGTTGTAAAACATCTGCAATTTTGAAAAGAATTGTGCCGTCTTATATTCCCTCACCTTTCAACATAAATTGACCATTTACCTAGAATTGGAATGGCAGAAAAAAGTCTGTTTCTTGTCCATTTACCTCTTCCATTCAGTCAATGAAGTTGATTAATTATCACGCCATCACCTTGGTTATGTTCGTGCACTGGCTTCATACAAATAGCTTTTAAGGCAGCACTTTCCTACCCACTTGAAAAAAGCAGTCGCTTGCTCAGGATGGATGTGCATGATAACAGACTGCATACTGATACATTTGTGTTTTTATACCTGCATCACAGAAAGCTTCTGAGTGTTTATAAGAGTAAATTCCAGTCAGAGTTGAGGGCTCATACAGGAAATCTCACTTTGACAGACATTAAAGGTAGCTGCCATCTCGTATTAACAGCTAACACCGCATGAAGAGGACAGTGGGGAGAGGAGTTTGTAGGAGGAGTACTTAAGATTAAGCCTTATCTTAATCAGAACCAGAACAACCGCAGTGGTGTCCTTTATGGTTAGTGGCTGCGCTATCAGAGGCAAACTGCATTTAGGCATTAGATGCTGTCCAAAAAGATGCCATTTTGCTTTAGGAGCCTTACATGTTAGTGTGTGTACATCAGGAGCATGACTCGATATGGCTGCAATATGCCTTACTTGAGATGTGATGTGAAGTGAGCCATCATAAAACTCAGGTCTAAACATGAAATCGGTAATGACCATGTAAATGCATTCTTATTAAATAAAGACTCTCATGTCAGAAAAAGTAAACATTATGGAAAGCATTAATGTGCCAGATATGCAAACCGAGTCCAAATTGATTTCATCCTAAAGAAAAATCTGCTGTAACACAGAATAAGTGACTTCATATAAAAGTGAAATGGAACTGTCTTAGAACATTTAGAAAACTGGCCATGTGTCAAATATGAAATATCTGTGTAAGTGAGGAAACATGCAGTTTCAAGGTTCCTATAATTGCAAGACAAACTCTATTAAAACAGTATTTACAAATAATTATTTTACCAAGGTGGTAAGATGGGCTTGTATTATTACTTGTCATAAACAAGAAATATCTGTAAGAATTAAAAGAAATAATAAAAAATACATCAGCTGTAATGTAATCTGTGGAAAAGCCATACACCTGGCAACTTTGGCTATACTGCTCTAGGAAACAGCCACAGCACTATTTTACGCCTGGTCTTGGGAGCTGTAATCACACGCAAAACTGGCCAATGCTAATGAGCTGCTAATGAAAGTTTAGTACGTTAAACTTCATACTTTCAAATTCTCCAGTTTTTCTTTGAACTGCACTTTATGTGATCCGCTTTTAAATATATGGACGTGTGTTGCTTCACTCCCAGTTTTTATAATGTGTGTCTTATCCATAACAGGCAGGGTTTATCATGCAGAATGCAGCTTAATTGTGCTGAAAATGTGCAAACAGCTTACTGCATCAGTTCCTTTGTCTTTGTTTTTTTTTATACGGTGGTTAGCTTGTTCACGACTTAGATTTAGCCTGGTGATGAATATATTTTTCATGTTTATGCAGACAAATAAAAAGAGTGAAAGAGTTGGAGAGAGAAGTGAGACAGATTCTGCCCTTTGCAAGGCGCTGGTCAGCTTTGGGCAGATAATTGCCAGGCTTGTGCAGCAGAGACGGATGATTACGGGGTTTATTGTCTCTCCCAGGCACAATCAACCTTACCTCTTGTCCCTGATTCAGCATTTGCACCACCACATGATTTATAGGGTTCTCTCCCTCTCTTTCTTTTCCTCTCGCTCTCTTTCTCTGTCTCGCTCTCTCTGAGTCTTTCGTTCTTGCTTGCTTTCGCTATCACTCCATTGCCTGCAATCTTTCTCTCATTCATTCCTTTTCTATCTCCCTCTCGCAGACCCAGACTCTATCAAGCGCCAACTATTTTGCACCATTCTTTCTCTCTCGCTCACACTTTCCACCCCCCTGCCACAAAAAAGCACAGCAGCACACCCACAGTTAAGCAGAATAAGAGTGAGCGAGAGAGAGAGAGAGAGAGAGAGACAGGGAGATTAAAGAACAAATATAAAAAAAGCAGCAAAGCGGTCCACCCATCTTGATGGACCTGAAAGCACTTTTGTCTTCAATTGACATTTCTGACCAGCAATTTGAGGAAGGCATTACAAGTGGCATTCTCAGGGTGAATCCCCAGAACCTCTGTCCTTTTAGGTCCATGATGGCGTTTTAAGCCCGAGAGAAATTCAGGCTTCTCATCAGTAAGTGCACTCTAGGGAACAAGAAGAGGGTGATAGCAAATTAAGACTGCTCTTTGTTCCCAATTGGCCTCCTTCTCCTACCATCATGGCTCCGAATACAATACAAGCATGAACCGATGATCCGTAAATAAACCATCCTACATTTTCAATCCAAACCTGTAAGGAGGCAGATCATTCCGCAACAGTCCGGACTTTGAAGACAGCCCGTCTGCAATTCTATTTAGCTACACATTTTCATACTGCTTGTAAATCTGCAGTTCATCTTCACCGTCGCAGATCCAGCCAAATGAAAAATTCAGTAATGCAGCATCAGGGCTCCGCGGCTGCTCAAGTACTTGCGAGAGCTGCAGCCCGCAATAGTGCTCTTCCGCCGTAATGACAACAATCCATTACTAAATGCGGGGGATGATGTGCAATGCCGCACGCTAATCTCCATAATGCACGCACGCAGACCCGATGAGTGCCGCCTCCGCTGTTGATAACAGACCCATTGGATGAAAAAACAAATTCATCTTTTTCGATTCACGGCGACTGAGGGGAAAATAATATTTCATTGGCTCATACAAAATGGAGTATTCTGCCCAATTAGCCTTTAAACAAATGGCCTACATGTGTGGGGGCATCAACACAGAGGCATCTCGATAAACACATTCACCCTGAACCGTTATCAAAGCTGTAATATTTGCATAAGAGAATCTTTTCTACTGTTCCTTGCATGTAACATGGACAAAATGTGTGTGTGGTTTTTTTATTTTTTCCATTCAAGATGCAATATTATTACTCAAATTGACAGTGCCTTTTTTCTTACCTTTTCAGTTTCCTAAACCCATGTGCTATGATGCGTACTCAGTTAAGGCTAAAAAATTGCGGTTTGCTCTACAAAGACATTGCTCTGTTTGCGATTTGAGCCACCCTAAATCCTGCAAAATCCTTCCTTTATCAACTAAAAGCTTTCCGTTAGAATGGATAAAATAGCCAAGACAATTCCTTCTGATGTAAAAGCTTCTTTTCTGCTGTGGTGTACGGATGAGTAAAAATAATATCTGTCAAGAAGACAATGGAGTTTTCTGAAAAGGTCCTGGAAAGCATAGACACAACAGCACTCCATGTTCTGCTTGTGATACAGTAATGTTGAAGCCATAGTATAAACCTGACAGACAATAGTGATGACCACAATACAATGAAGGATTGCATTTCAGTGATGCTGTGGGAGGGGCCGGCTCACCCTTCCCAGAATTCAATGTGTTGTTTTTGTTTTGGAAACACGCGAACGCTACCTTCCAGCTCTCTGTCCAGCAAAATCTCCACCAATTCACTGCTAGTGATACCTTCAAAACACATCTCCAACTTTTTTCTCCATCTACTTGTCATACGTGGAATGGGTTATTAAAATGTTTTTCCTCACAGCTGCCCTTGAGATGACCGAGGCCAGTCTAAGTTAGATATAGCTACTTAAGATCTATGGACAAGGATCTATCGCCGAATTGTTGCAGATTGTATTTTGGAATATTGATGCCATCAAAAATAGTGACTCACTATTTGCAACAGAGGATTCTGGGAAGGCTAGGCCAGCCTCTTTAAGCATCATATTATGCATCTCGCAACATTTTGTTCAGAACAGTGGGTCTTACAAAAGTAGGTACATGACACAACACAAACATACTGCCACAAATCAATGAAAATCAATGAAAAAAGACTTTACTTAGCTTGCCTCCTTATCTAGCACACATACACTTTACTTACACTCTCCTCCCAATGTCGCAATTTGCTCTGCTCATCTGTGGCAGTTCTGTATCCTTTAGGAATCCAACAACACAAACACGGCATAGGGTTGAATCCTGATGTGCCAACAATTTTCAGAAACAGAAATGACTCTTCCTTTGCTTTTCCTACTTCATCATTTTTGCTTACTTCTTCAAGAAATCACAACAAATTCACCTGCCATTTTGGTCATATCCATGATGCGTGAGGATGTGTGACTGATAAGGATTGTACACAATGATTGCTAGCTATCGACTGGTCATCATGGAAAAGGAATTGCACTTTTGAAGAAAGGTGACGCTTACAGAATAATCATAAATCAGAGAGGTGTAGAATCCTGCTCAGGCGTGATCCGGCACAAATTAAGCTCCGAATAGTGCTATCATAACTACTGCAAACTGAAGAACAAGAGACTAAAGTGCTTTTTTTTAACAGGTGCAAATGTCTATACCATACTTCATATGTGCCCTGCGTATGAATAATCGTTACACACTTCTTTAAGTGTCCTTCACGTCTTGGCCTCTGTGTGCACGTCTATCTCCTTTCCTTTCCCATTGGCAAAACATTGGTAAAAGCGTCTAATCTCTTCACTATGAGCAATGCGCTCACTTCTTAACTTTCTTATCTTAATGTAAAGATGTCAAGTAACTGTCAGGTCCACTGGGTAGGTTTTTGCAGTCTATTTTAAGGACTGATAAAAATAAGAAATTAAAAAACTGTAGCAGGCTAAATATTACCCTTAGATTTTTTTTTTATCTCAATTAGCACATATAGCTTAGTCATTAAATGCCTGATTTGCCTCTAAGGTGTTAGGATGAGCATTATCAAACATCAAATGCATTCACAGCAAGCAGAACAGCATCTCCGTTTGCATGTATTTTGATAGCGCTTCACTCTTGTAAGATAAATTGTTCCTGAAACATTCTAATGCTGCGTTCAAGTTAACTTGGAAGTCGGAACGTCATTTTTGACCTCTGTCCATTCAAGCTATAAAGTGGGGGGGGAGGGGGGGGACATGAAAGCTTTTATCTTCGTCTTTTGTTAGCAACAAGAAAGCCCCTGTAATGAGTAATGGATGTGAACTGTATACTCAGTGTTAAAGGTTTAACAAATGAATATGTCTGTATGATGACTAACCTACACCAAATACTAGTACACAGAGAATAACTCATTTAAAAGTAAGCAGGGCATCTTGTTCATGCTTAGCCTCACAGCAAGAAGCCTTTCTGGGCAGAGTTTGCATGTTCTCCCAGTGCCTTCATGGGTTTCCTCCAGGTGCTCCAGTTTCCTCCAACAGTCCAAAAACATGCACATGTGGTCAATTGGCTACTCTAAATTTCCCATAGGCGTGAATGGTTGTTTGTCTCTGTGTTAGCCCTACAATAGATTGGTCCTGCCCAGGGTGTACCCTGAAGTCAGCTGGGATTAGCTCCAGCTTCCTGTGACCCTGATGGATAAGCACTATAGATAATGGATGGAGCAACGCTGAACATGACATACCCATTTCAGTACACCACACACCCCCGAGACAACGCATCATAGCAGCCGAAAGTACTGCTAACCCTAACCCTAACCCAATACCGGAGTCTAATAAGGCTGGTGTAGTGCAATATGGGAATTCTGTGACGTGAGCACATCATACAGTAGGCATTTTGTGTAAGTCAGTACTGTATGTCTGGAGTTAACCCTAATTCAAACTTGAGGTTGAGAAGGCCAAGATTCTGAATAGGAATTCTGAGTTTTCTAGAAGGAGGTATTATTATTATTAATAGTAGCAGTAGAACTAGCAGTGTTATGTATTGAACAAACACAAGATGCAAATACAAGATGCTAACACAGATGCAAACTATTCCTCCCACTGACCACTGGATTTCTTTGGAGTTCGTTGTAAGCTACCATTAACTAATGATATTGAATTCATAACACTAGCGTATAAGATGTCGTCTGACCTTATATTGTTATATAAACCACTTTCCTGTGGTTTGCAAGACAACAAACAAACATTGCATAAGTGTATGTCTTGTATATCCGTACACAGACAGAGGAGCCACATTAAGTCATTTTCCATGTTTAAGGCTTAGTATTTTGCCCCACTCTAGATAAATTGCAACCAACTGGTCCAGCTCAGTCTCTCCTTTGTAAAAGGTCTTGGCTAAGTCCCGGGCTACAACAATGTAAAGTTCGGTGTAGCGTCCACAATCACGAACACCTCTACATGCACTAGATATAAAAATTGATATCTCATGACATTCAGTGAGGTAAGCCAGGCCATTTTGAAGCCTTTTAAGTGTAATTTCATGTTCTGCACAGTGCAGTCACAAGTGCAAAATTAAAGGACACAATGCCATAGTGACAAGCATTTGCACTTCAAATGAAAAGCTCAACGGTTAAGGGAGGCTCTGTCAAGGTCGTGTTGCCTGCCCTCTCATTTACTGATGAATCTGAAAAGGATGCTTTAATGACAGGGCACTGGCTCTGTATTAATCCCTGATAATTCACAATAACGAGCACATTTTGCAGCCGGCTGGTTAACAAGGCAGAAGACTGTATCCTGGCACAGTTGGCAGGACTCTGTGGCATGTGCGCCAAGTCTCCTGTGAATGAGGCAATTAGATGACCACACTTGCTTAGATCATGTCTCTCGTCATAAGACAATCCTTCTTCTGCTCATGACATCTATAAAGCTGATTGTTGTAAAATTGGTTTTGGAGAGAGACATCCAGATTCACATAATTGCAGAATGCTTGGTTTATCATCTTCTTTCAATAATAGACCATTTTTACATTTCTGGTTTCTGCACTACGGGTGTAAGTTAGTCTTGGACCTTGGTTAGGGACAAATGAAAGGGAGGCTAAGATTTACAAGACATCATTTCATTGTTTTTTTCTGCTCACAAAAAACAGGCTAGCGAGGTAGCTAGTCAGCTAGTTATGCTAGGTAGCTAGAATTATATTCATTTACATTAGTAAATGCTAGTCATATCCCATAGTTACATTGTTTGAACTTAAATTGAGTCGCACATTTCAGGTCAGTGCATAACATTACACATTATCACCTCATCATCATCATTATACACTCTAATCAGTTGATTTATTTAAGGTTTAAGGGCAACAGACATAAATGGAGTAAGTAACAAATCTTATTATGACAACAACACACAAGTTTGCCTAGAATGCTTGACAATTTGATATCATGGTGTAGTGACTCATAGGTAATCTGCTATTACGGTAGCATTGGTCAGTCATCTAGGCATATTTTCCTACAAATTGAGTTGGAGTACTAAGCATTTGAATCATTATTATTGTTGTGTTATAAACTGCCTCAGAACAGTATACAAATTACAATGGAAAGTAAAAATTAGAAAAGCAACGAAAACACAGTTAAAACCTTAATAAAGTCACTCTGGAGAACAATGGGAGCATTGTAACATTAGCCGGATAATTTGGTTGAAATGATTGTGTTATCACATTTCGGATTCTGGTAGCTCTCTAGGTCCTGTACTCATTCATTTCCAAACTGTATGTGGGCTTAGAGTGACATGCCAGACACCAGATAAGAAAAGATGTCTGGAAATGTAAGAGGAGGTAGCATATGCAGAACATTACTCAACTCTGTTTGGGAGTTCGTATGAATCCACATTGTCAATATGACTAATTTTATCCATATGCCGTTGCTTGGCATCCCTCTGGAGTTTGTCACGAAGCCATCCCTTTTCCTTTGATTTCAATTTTAAGCATGACAAGTCCTAAAAACACAATAAAACAGCAATTTTTGTCATCTCCCACAGCACGTCTGTAGCACGTGAACAAAGAATCCTATAATAACGTGATCCTCAAACATAATGGGAGTCAGTATACATCCAGCTAACATTACAGCTAGCTAGCTAAAAAGTAAGTGCATAGGCATAATTTCAATGGCTAGACATTATCCTTGTTAAAAAACTAGCTCTGAGTTTGATTATCATATCATAGTCATATTATATGACTACATGACTAATATAAAATGGTTTACTATATAATATCAGCACTTTCAAAAGGTCTACTATGTCAGATTCAGTTCATTCTGAGCATGTATAAGAACACACGGTATCTGTTAGGAGCCATAGCATACTTCTAATGCTTACATTCACACTCCCTTGCATTTTCTGATGCTAAATAAAAAGTATGATCCTCCATTTTTCAAACTTTGGGTTTTCAAGCTTGCTAGCCAGCTCCAGCAAACACTGATTCCTTGCCTTCCTTTCTTCTTCCTTGTCAGCCTTCCAGTGCTTCCTTCCGGATTCATGTTGCCACTTGTAAAAATGCAAAATGCAGAAGGCTCTCTAGAGGTTTGTCCGTTCTGGGCTACTGTAGCGGCACAACGTGGCAGCTCGGTGGAAGTGGACCCGCTCCATATGTAGATTTAAAAGGCTCAGTCTAAGTTTATGAAAAGACAGTGATTCCTAGTTACAGATAATTATACACTAATGAAAACATATTCATGAATACTGTATTAATTATAATATTATATCTATTTCTGCTAATAGATCCCCCTAAATCCTACATAGTGGACATTTCAAATAGAGTTCACCAAACTCCCAGGTTTAGTAGGCAAATTCTAATATTTGACAAGTACAACTCTAGGCACATAGTTGTTTTTTTTTAAGAAGGTAAGCTGTTATTCAAATAAATCTACACCCTGTTTTGAATGATTTAATACCATATCTCAAGAAAATAATGAATGAATTCCAGTTTTATTGGTGTCTTCTTGGTGAAAAACATCCCTCTTCTGAGAGAAACTCATGAAATGTTTTTTTTGGAATATTTAGCAGATCCCTGTGAGAAAATATGTAAGACACTACTACTACAGTACATTGAGTAACAGATTGAAAAACCTTTATAAAGATAGCAATACATAAGCGTGTGAGGGTTTTCCCCGGAGTATGATTCCTGGAATTGTCTCTGTTCCAAAGCAAAACTAGCCAATACGTCAGTACATGCATCTGTCAAGTGTTTGCAAGTTACGTGTGTGTGCCAGCATGGTTAATGCTCCATTTCACTGGCCTTCTGTACTACTTCCTCTCAGCTTGCAGCCCCATTGTGATGACACAGAGTCCCCTCAGTAAAACTATAAATATTGCCCTCATTCATCCTGGCTGTGACTATGCAGGATGAAAATGCAACCAAATGAATCTCTGATCTTTCTGTCTGTCTGTCGAGCTATACACGCTACTCCAGAGAATCCAGTGATCCTGACCCCTTCTGTTTTCCGGGCCTGCCCGACCCATCCCGGTGTCCTACTCCTGGTTGAAGTCATCGAATCACCAGGAACAGTCTTGCACTTTAAACGTGTCTCTACCACCTCAAAAAAAGAAAGAAAAAAAAACAGGACACCCATGAGTAGGTGACTATCAACGGACATCTGTAGACTTTTTACACAAATGCCTCCAGAGCTCCAGCTTCCAGTTTCATGAACACTAAAATATGCATGAAGTGAAAAAATTCTGGGCACATGAGAAAAAACACATCCAGACTAACAACATAGGGAAGGCTTTTAAAACACCAGCAGCGGTACTGTATTATCAGATTATCAAACGCACTCAGCCCTAAATCCCCTTTGAGTTACACTGATGTACCTACGCATTTTCCCTCTCCACATCTGCAGAGGTGTAAAAATGCAAGAGGAGCTTGCCGGAGTGAATGCATGTGCCTTTTGTCAAAGGCATGTCGAGATTCATCTAGCAGTAAGCACACAATGAAAACAAGAATCGCCTCTTAGCCTCTCCTGCTAAGTGAACCCAGAAAAAGGCCATTTTGCTCACCTACTCGCTGTCGGGTCTGGGAACCATGAAATTGTAGCTGAGAGCATTCTTCTTCTTCTTCTTCTTCCCCCCCACTGGAAACAAGACAAAATACCTAGCTTTATTACTAGCAGCTAGCAAAGGAAACTGGCATTTAATATTGTGCAGCTTGTACACAAATGAATGTTAGAAACAGTTCCAGGAATCATTCCAGTTTACCTATCCCAGCAAATGCCTTAATAGTGTAACAAACATTCATTTGATAATGATATTCAATATTCAGTGTACAATATTTAAACAGTTTAAATATTCATCTTCAATTCAATTTTTGTCACTTCTTTAACTTTTTACTTACCACAGTGTCTTTTTACTCGCCTTGAGTACCTTCAATACATTGGGGTTTCAGATGACCCTTTCATGCATACCTTATTTACAACTAGGGTGACTGTACATCCTCTTTTTCATCGATACCTCCTCTTTTTGGGATCTAAAAAATGCATTCCTCTTTCTAATTTCTAAAGAGCCAAAAATGTCCAGGTTTCAACTTTTGCCTTTCTACAGTCACCATTCATGTTGTGGGTGTCTGTCTGCTCCATGTCGCCATCCTGCCCCTAGTGTCCTCTTTTCTGAAAACCAAAAGAAGGTCACGCTGTTTAAAACAAATCAACTCATAGTTGATTTCTATAACTTAAAATAAAAAATATCTCTTTGAATTAAAAGGTAAATGAGTACAAAGTTTATATATATATATATAAAAAAAAAACACACAAAACATTTCCAGGGTGTTTATAAACAAATATTGTTTTAAAATGTTAAAAATTTGTTTACATTTTTTTTTTTATTGGTTATTTATTTATTTATTTATTTAGGGCAGCATAACACATGCAGAGGAAAGCGCTAACCACCCACTTCTGCATACATGATCTCACAGATGCCTACAATTGGTTGGAAAATGGAATTATTCTATATTAAAGGGGAAATATATTAAAAGGGGAAAGATATTCCAGCCACGGAAGGATTCAAGCTTGTGGTATAGAAAGTTCGTATAGAAACTTTGTAAAAATATAGCAGAGACATGCTGCACTGAGACGACAGTGTAGAGAGCAGCAATAATCTGTATAATGATTTTTGTTAAATACAAAAATCATCTTAGGTCATTTGGAGCCTATGTTTAAAAGTGGACGCTAAAAAGCTTAACGTATAATCTCTTGGATTTAAACCAGCAACAAAAAGAAAAGAAAACCATCTGAATGCAGATGGTTCTGATTTGTTCAGAATGTGGTCCTGGTTTGTTAAAAAAAAAAACTATTCTTGCTTTCCTGTCTCCAACTCACATCTAATGAGTCTATATGAGAATTTTAGACTAACACGTTTGCAGAAAAAACAGCCTTAATCAGAATGAGATAGCTGTTCCTGTTGGTGTTGGATGCCAGGTGTTCATCGGCAGTATGTAATTGGTTAACATATGCAGCAAAGGACATGAACAGTACAGCAGTATCATTTTTGTTGAATTGCCTGTACTGTGATAAGCATGATAAATTTGTTCAGTTTGTTCAGACTGACTTTGCAGGCTAATTTATCAGTCATTTTTACCCTAAGATTTCTTTTCTATTCACCTTTATGTGAAAATTATACAGTAGCTATTGCAAAATAAAACGCTTAATCACACTCAGATTTCCTTTATCAGTTTCATGTTTGATTCTGAGAAGGTTTCAAATAAATTCTGAGGTAGATAAGATATTCAGAGGCAAGGTATGTAAGATATCCGATATCCTTTTTTTTACCACAATGAGAAGAAAATCTATATTTTCAGTTCAGTTTATGACTCACTTGGCTGATGTAACGGGTAATTGCATCGTGTCCATGAGTGTAGGCTGTGTTTCTGCGGAGGTGCGCTTTATACCGAACATCCATGCAGGTGCTTGTGTGTGTGTGTGTGTGTGTGTGTGTGTGTGTGTGTGTGTGTGTGTGTGTGTGTGTGTGTGTGTGTGTGTGTGTAGTCGCAGGCTACAGCAGTGTGGGCCGTTCAAATGAAAGGCAACAGCGAGGGACCTTCCGTCCTGATGGAAACATGCGTTTTTAAAGATATGCTTTATGCATTGCTCCGCTTTCCCGGCTTCATGCGTCAGCTGTCTGGGTGATTAGGACTGTGCTTGGCTTGAGATCATTTTAATTAGCGGGAAAATGCTACATCAAAGGCTCAGATTTCTGTGTTTCCTCTCACGGCCCTCTCCGCAATTCAGAGAATACACTCAGCAAAGTTCCAGCATGGGTGCTTTCTCTCTTTTTTTTAAGGCGTCAGCGGACAGGAAAGGAGACAGGTGAGATCTGAAATTAGTGATTCAGATACCCTAGCTCATGACAACACCAACCTCTCTGTCTGGTTTTGAAGCTTTAGTGTGTTGAGCTGCTAGATCCACACACAGCATCGGCGACATACTCAGCAAGTACAAGCAGCACGGAGTCAAGCATTCATCAAACATTAAGCAGGTGTATCTTATTCCTCTGCTGGATGACAATGAAGATAAATGAGAAAATCTACTCATTACGATCATTCTATTAAAAAAAAAAGCAGTGGGGTTCATTTTTACGCATTCTCTTTTTGGGATGAAGAGTGTAGCACTAGCTTAAAGGCAGTGGTGGTCTGTTTTCTTATTTCTCCCATTTTAGCTGGATTATGGACTGCAACTCTGTGGCCCTTTTATTTGGATGCGTGTGGTCAGAAATTGTGTGCGCCCTTATCTACCTTATCAAGTGGAAAAAGGATCTCAGGCGGATTTTCAGGAACTTTCTATTTCATGGTATCCCAAGGCTCAGAGAAAGTCCTGTGCCATAATCTCCCGGGCCGGGCGTCAGAGCCTTATCTCGATGGACTTTATTCAGTTTCAGTACAGATTCATGAACAGGCTGTTGATTCCACACAGTGGCTGCCTCATTCAAACGTTAAGCAGAGAGAGGAAAGGCAATTTCAAAGGACCCACTTTCATCTTCCTTCATTTGACTCTGTCTTGCAAGCATTTCTTTCTAAACTTATTGTTTAGATCCAGACACCGCGTTGTGAAATTTAACAGAATGAATTTGATAAATGGTAAACTGCTCCATCATATTTATTAAGAAATACTTTTACACAACATTACAGAAAATTACACTTTCTCTTAAAGCTGGGATTCACTCTGCAATTATCTTCTCTTGTATATTTAGCCAGTTGGAAAATAAGACAGTGGATCAGACAGGTTAATCAAGTGAGTGTTAGAGATGCTTCAGTGGTGGTGAAGTTGTCAAGGCATAGATCAGAGCGTGTGTACCGACCTGCCGAAAACGGACAATTTACTCCCCTTGACTGGTGTGTTTAAATAAAGCCAGCGTCATGGAGACAGGAATAGGGCAGAGAAGAGCTCAAAAAGGCTGGTGACAAGCCATACCAGCTCAGGTCTTTTAATGAGCAGCCTGAGAGAAGCATCGGCAGAAGGAAAAGAGATTAGATACAAGTAAATTCAATTATGGCTGAGCCGCCATGGGTGACACTTCAAACTTCATCCTGTTAAGAACCGGTTCAGAGCGATGAGGCTGGAGCTAATACTGTGCGCTTCCAGCAGCCTGCACGAGTTACATGGTGGCATCGTCGACTGTTCTGTAAAAAGCGAACGTTCTTTAGAATAATCCAGGTTTTTGCATTTACTGGGGTAATGAGGTATTACTAGCATTTTCTTTTCTCTACACTATATCGGAATGTTTGTATTATAGCATCATCAAGAAGGAACGTTGACCAGAAGAGCAACTCATATTTACAGCACATGCACAGGCTTAGTGCGTAGCCACAGAATTAAAACAGCCAGTGAAAGTGGCAGGGGGTATGAGAATGTACCAGTCTTCAGCTGGATGGTGAACAATAACAAACACAAAACACATATCTTCTTTAACAACAAACAATCTAACAGAACAAAGACTCACATCACATTAAGCATTGCATTAATGGGCAGCCACGGGAGCTCATGAGTATGCAAATGAGCACCCGCTTTACCACAGCACAGCAACACTGCAGTAGTTCCAAATAGATTAGGCTTGGCGTCGTTTCTGCCAGGGATATAACTGAATATTAATACATTATTCAGAATGAACAGATGATGTGTTCTAAAGGGATACATATATGAATAGAACAGAAAGGAATAGAATAGAATAGAATTCCTTTACTGTCACTGTACAGAGTAGAATGGAATTCTGACGTGACATCCTCTGTGGTTGTTGTGCAAAAAAAAAAAAAAAAACGATAAATAGAACCATAAAGTATATTGAAAAAAATGGGAAAACACACACAAGTTGGTTTTACTATCCTTGTGAGGACCTTCAACTGACATAATGAGGTAATGCCAGCAGCTAACCCTAACTCTAAACTTTCCCTCAGTAATCAAAAGGGAACTTTTTGGCTCTATTATTTTTTCTTATTTTTGTTTAAAAAAAAATTAATTAACACTTTCCTTGTGAGGACCATCCTAATGTCCTCACAAGTCTAAAATTGTTAGGTCTTGCTACTCTTGTGAGCACATTTGATCCTCTTAAGGGTATATAAACATAAACACACACACACACACACACAAACATTTTTATAACTTTGTGGGGACCGCTCATTAATTTTTATGGGCATAATCCTATGACAGCCCTAACCCTTACCCAGCCCTAAGCTTAATTATAAGTAACCCAAGAAAATACAAGACTTTTGACTATTTTAGTTTTTTGACTGTAATCATAGATTTTAGTTAGATTCATATATAATTTCAGAAAAATATCCCCACAAAGTAAAAATAACAGGTTTTTATCACAATGTGGGAACACTTGGTCCCCGCAATGTAAAATAAACATGGTCCAAAAATACACACGCCCATGCATTCATATCCATATACATATACAAATGCAAATGAAACACACTTGATGTTCAAATTATTGCACAGTTATTGCACTGAGTTAGTGTATTGCACATGTAGTTATTGCAGGGGTACACTATATTGCAGACACTGTCATACTGCTTGGTGTATTGCACATGTATTTGTACAGGACAGTGACTGCACATGCTAAATATTGCACAAATAGGTGCAGTATTTGTTAGTAACTGCATCTGTAATAACTGCCTGTCAAAGTGGTTTAAATTAGGATAGTAGTATGTTTATATTTTCGGACATAGAACCAACTAAATATGTTAGAAAATATAGACAATATCGCAGAGCAAACAATAATAACTCTGGATTAAAAAACTGACCTGCGCACATCTCTACTTGCAACCAAATATGAACTCATGTGATGTAGCTGAGGTTGAGGAACTGTCAGAGCCCGAATTCACAGACCATGCTTACAGTGCTAGGCTTTCTAGTTCTAGCTTTTTTCTGTGGGCATAGTGGTAGTTTTCTTCCATCCATAGTTGGGAAACTGTTGCCAATCCCAGCTGACTTCAGATGAGAGGCAGGGTACACCCTGAGGCGGATTGCCAATCTATCCCAGGGCTAACACAGAGACGAACAAGCATTCACACTCCCGTTCTCACCAACGGGCAATTTAGAGTAGCCAGTTGATCTAATCTGCATGTCTTTGGACTGTGGAAGGAAAGTGGAGCACCCAGAGGAAACCCAAGCAGGCACGGGGAGAACATGCAAACTCTACAGAAAGGCCTTAGTCAGCCGGCAGGTTCAAACCCAGAACCTTCTTGCTGTGAGGCGACAGTGCTAACCTCTGTGCCACTGTGCTGACTTGTAGATTTCATATTTAATTATTAATTATCATGCCCACTTTGGGTTTCAATCCAAATGCAGATATGAATATTTGGAGCTAATTTCCAAATATCCAGCACAAATACACCACTAATTTCTACCAAACAAAAATATGAGAAATATAATTACAAAAAATTGCTTTTCTTCACTCAAATTTAAGACGTACGTATATGTGTGTGTCCGCCTTGATAAAAAATAGATTGTACAGTTAAAGGCTGTTCTCCTAATATACTGTATACTATGGGTACCAGTATGAATTTATGTTGGTGAATGAAAATTTTTGTCTCGCTTTGTCTTTTCTGTTCATGTTGATCCGGACAGGTGAGCTTATGAACCGTCAGCGCTAGCCTGTGAGAAGCCAGCACATCATACAGAGAGAGATGATGCCAAGTACACTGCTGGCACACTGCAGCCTATATTTACAGCATTATAGCTGAGAAAGCTTGGATTGGCACGTCATGAACAATGTAAACAACAACGTTCTGTGTTTAGATAGCCTCCTAGCTGACCTACAGATGAAAGGAAGAGGACAGTGGCTGTGCAGCATGTTATACTTCTTTATCTCCAAAGCTGTCGACACAGCTGCTGGAGCATCACAGATGATAATGCAGTCTCCTATCAACTGTAAGGGGGTAAGAGGAAAGGGATTGAATAGTGTGTGGCTATGTGTGTGTGTAAGGATTAAGTAATGTTGACCCACAAAAGCAGGCACATGCCAGACAGTAAGGTGGGGAGGGTTTAAGAACGGCAGAGTTCAGGCCGTGACTGCATTAACAAGCAGCCAACTCCAGTGACTCCGCCACGCTCTGCAGCTTTACGGCATTTTAAAAAGTGCCTGACTCAAAGGAATGATGAGCTCTCAGGAGTGTAATCAGAAACAGCCTCCATCGTCTCGCAGCATCGCCCCAGCATGGGGAATTTATAGATCCCGATAAGGAAATCTTGTCGTCGTCTCCTGAATTTATGTGGCCCAACGCATTACATTCGCCGCACTGTCGCACAGCTCAGGCTTGCATATTTAAAGTGATGGTTGCAGATGGCAGGGTTTTGAGAGAGGGCTCTTCCAGCTATGATAGACCTGGTATAAACTGGTATATATACAGTAGATATACTCCCCAACCACTTTATTAGGAATACCTGTCTAATCAGCCAATCATGTGTCAGCAGTGCAATAGATAAACTCATATACAGGTCAAAAACTTCAGTTAATGTTCACATCAAAGATTCCTGTTCTTCCATCCATCCATCCATTATCTATACACTTAGACATTAGGGTCGCTGGGAAGCTGAAGCCAATCCCAGCTGACGTCGGGTAAGAGGAGCGATACACTTTAGGCACTTCACCGATCTATTACAGGGCTGCTACAGAGACAAACAGCCATTCACAGCTATGGGCAATTTAGAGTAGGTAGTTAGCCTAATCTGCATGTCTTTGGGACTGTGGAGGAAACACAGGCAAGGGGAAAACATGAAAACTTCGTACAGAAGGGCTCAGTCGTGAGCCCTCCTTGCTGCAGTGCAGACCTCCTTGCTGTGTAGCGCTGACAACTACACCACAGTGGCACCCAGATTCCTGTTCTTGGCTTAGAGAAGTGGAACCCAGTGTGATTTTCTCCTATTGTAGCCCATCTGCCTTAATTATCCTAATAAAGTGACCAATGTGTGTATATTTTGATCATACACTAGATAGTCTCTGGACCAAGAGCAGAAGGCTCATCTTTTATGAATCACTGTTCACAAAGACTTAATCGTTTGGGAATTTTACAGTGACAAAATACATTTCCAGTTCAAACTTCAAAATTGATGAGCTTTTTCATTTCTTTGTGAGCACAAAAAATAGACCATTATGTATTTCAGCACATCTGCTCAGTCCTGCCCAGGTTGAAGCAAAAGAGCGCTTCTGAGTTTCCTTTATAGTTGTTTAATGTCAGGGTTTTATATCTGACTGAAAACTTTTCTGCTGACTTGGGAGCTTGGGAGAAGTGAATACAAAGCAATCCATTCCACTGTATATTTACCCCAAGCCAGATTTCATCTCTTAATTTCCATAAAAATGTGTACTCGGAAGGGAATTGAATCTTTTTAAGAATCTTAAATGAATCCTGTTGTTCCCATTCATATTAGCCTTGTAGCGCTGCACTGAGATTGTGCTGGTATTAATCGACTGTTTCAAAATGAAAAGGCTGGTGTGATGATAATCACAAGAATGTGGGTTATGTCCCAAACACGCTGCCCTTCTCACATATAGCTCAGGCCTAGCCAAAGATGAGATGGGCAAAGAAATGAAGGCACATTTTATCTGCTGGTTCACTGCTTAGCTTTTAGCTAAAATTGAGGTGAACACTTCCTCACTGCCACCAGAAACATTTGAATGTCACCCTGATTCATTTAATGGTGCATCAGAGCATATTAGCCTATGTGCCTAATTTGTTCGGAGAGACGAATTCGTTCTGACAAGCATGTCTGCTCTTCTCTGTGAGGCATGGTTCAAGTTCAAGGGCTGGAGATTCATTTGCTGATAGAGGATATACATAATATCAATGACTGGGGCAACATTTTTACGAGCACATACCTATATTTCAGCATAATTCTTGACAGGGTTCCTTAAATTAAATTCAAAGCTAAATTCAAATCTTGCTAAAATTCTTCATGGTTAAAATGCATGATGCAGCATTTATAAATAATTTTTTTTTTAATTAATCACTGGCAAATTATTGTGGTATACAAGGAATAAAACATTTTGGGACATGCTGTTATAAGAAACTAATACACACATATGCATGGTGTGATTCCGCCCGGGTCAAGTTTTATATTATTATCATATTTATTATTATTATTTATATTGTTAATTAAGATATTTGACTGGAAAGTCAGAAAGGATATACCTAACACCTAACCATTATACTTGCGGCTCAATAGTCATTAGATTTTCTAATTTAGCTTTGAAAGAATTAGGATAAAATAAATGGTATGTGATATTGATGAAAAAGGAAATGGTGTGAGAAGATTACATTTATATTGGTTTTCTCCTGTGACTGCTCTTTAGCTCAATTGCAGTACCAAATTATGATCAAGACGTGATATTATCCGAGTGAATGTATCATTCTTGCACACATTTTATTTTCATGTTTCCCGATGAGCTGGGATTGCATGACGAACCCTTTCTTTCAGTTCCCATTTTGCTTCAGCTTTGTGGATGGGTGGCATATGGGGCATTTGTTCTGTCTGGTTGGCGAGCTTTCCTTTCGAAAGGTCATTTCGCAGAGTGTGAAGTTATGTTGTGATAGCTCCATGCTGCGTCTGAGACAGCAAGGACTGAGCTGTAAGGGACTAAGTGGAAACCCGAAGGAAAGAGAAGTCCACGCATTCAGAATAAAGAACTTGCAGACGAGACACTTTGCTTTGTCATTGACATGTCCTTTCAGCCTGGTTGCCATTCAGACTGCATTGAACGGGTTTGCATAATCCGGTATTGACCGGTTCAGGCTGTGCGCTTGTATTAATCATCAACAAAAATCAGCACTCCAATTCCAGCTGTATTTGGGAGGCATGAAGAGCAAAGCCTGATCTTTCAAATGTGAAAAAATAGCCCAGTTGTATGTAAGGCACATGCAGAGGTAAATCCCAAGGAAGGTTTGGCGTTACGTTTTGCTCTTGGATTGTTTGAGTGCCCTCTTTCACTATATGTATAATCACTGATATTGTATGGCCTCTGAATGACTCCTAGAGCAAAGAGAGACACCTAAAGCGTTGCAATTTTGTTCTTGCCTTCACCTGCATCCTCATCCATTTATCATCCATTTATCTCAGCCTTACCCTGGAAAAAAGTATCCAATTAAAATAATAAATCCAAATTGACAAATAGCTGTTAACATTGGGCTGGTTAACATTACCGTCTTCGTCATACTGGATAATTTAGCCAGTAGAGATCGTTATGCAATGTCTGAAGCATTGTAGTTAAATTATAGTTGTAGCTAGATAGTTTCACTGGTTGACTACGGGATTTTAATCCTGTAGACAGGGCAGTGTCATGTTGTCATTTAATTTAGCCTCTAACTGAGGTGTGAAAGATAGAAGCTTGATGCTATATTATTCTGTGCATTGGTAAATAAGAAGCAAATAAGGACACATTTGCTATAATAATATAACACACCTCAGTGATAGGCTAAATGAATAGCCAAAGAGGCTATTCCGCATCTTACTGGATCCATTTTTTCAGCCTAATGTATAAGGTCTATGTGATGCTTGTGTGAATTGATGCTAAAGTGAAGGTGAAACAGTTTGCATGATCTCATGTCACAAATTTCCCTTCTCATTCAGCGGCATCTATGGCTGCAAACAATACTTGTACTTGTTTAGTTCTCCATGTGTTTTTTTTTTATTATTATTGTCCCGTCTCTGCCCCCTGCTACCACTGGTCTTTTTTGCTGATCTTATACACCTGTTCTTTGTTCTTTGCGAAGTCTTGCCGATTGTATTGTGCATTCCTGAGACTTGTTTCCCATGTTTCCTAGTTGATATTTCCGTCTTCTCTGTTTAGACCCTTACCTGTATTACTGTTTGTGATTACGGATAATTTTATAATGACCCTGCCTGCCTGTGATTTGACTCAGACTATGGACTATGACTGTGATTGCTGCATTACCTTCCGTAAAAAAATATGCCGAGATTTTGCACTTACGTCCTGCCTTCACAAACAACATCTTAAAAAATACTTAATCAAGTATGACTGAATTGGACCAGAAAAAAACACTTACTCTACTGCTGCTGAAAAGCCAAACCCATAATTTTATTATTACAATAATCTGTTTTAGTTGACTTTTTAGCAGACCCATGTTATGAATAAATTGAATCATTTGGAATCATGATGTGTTATAATAAGAGCAGTGGGAGTTAAACGAGGACGGAGGACATGGGGTGTGGCTTTAAGTTGATATTTTTCCTTCAGCCCCTGCCCCTTAAAATTTCTGTATATGCGTCCATTATACAGTATGTTAATGCAGAACAACCTCATAGCATGTATATGTTATATAGCATATTGCCTTCAGAAAAAAACAGTCTGGTTGATTAGCATTGATTGACTTACATTAAATCTTCCTGTTTTTCATCCTGCACACTGGAAACGAGTAAATCCTTTACATGTTTCTGACACTAAATCAGGCTATTTACTAATTCATGCCAGTTTATCACCCCTCTATATATTGCGGAGTAAATCTGTTGAAAGAATGTAATTTGGGTACCCTGGAGCAGGTAGCTCAAACCAAAACCTTTACTATCTGAGTTATGTATGGAAAAGTCTTCAATATTCCTATAATGTAATTTTTTTCCCCGACATGAAAGGATGCTTTTGTCTTTGCTCATCTTTGATCTGACCTTATGTCCCAAGGACAGGAGATACCACTTGAATGAAAATGAAGTCTTTGTGCTCTACACCTAAGTCACACTTTATATAGACTTTCTCATTTAACTCTACTACATGTCGCAACCTTTAAAATATCTTGATTTGCCATTCTTCTTTTTGATATGTACTTCATGTCGAAGAGCAACCTTCCGTGTTGTGATGTTTCTAATATCCAGGCATTCTGTTTATAATAAACAAAATGTCAACGTTGCATTTTACATGATTCCACAGTTACACTGTAAAGGGCACAGGGTCTAACACAATTCTGCTTTTGTCTCAAGGATTCTCCATACTCCAAGCCATAATGGAGGCAGCAGTGGCAAACAACTGGCAGGTGACAGCTCGATCAGTGGGGAGCGTGACAGACCCACAGGAGTACAGACGCATCCTTGAGGAAATGGACAGAAGGCAGGAGAAGCGCTACCTCATAGACTGTGAAGTGGACAGGATCAACATCATCTTAGAGCAGGTAACGTGGCTGAAGGTGGCTTAATATCCAGGTAATCTTCAAGTCCATCCTGCCACCACTTCAACCATGTCAATTTCGCAGTAAAAGAATTGTAAGGAACGGAGATCAGCTTGCCGGGAACACTATTAAGAAGGGTAGATCTGGAGGACGTTCTTTGCAGATCCTAATTCCACAATATACTTTCTTTTTGTATCAGCCTGTAGGAAACAATCATCACCTGAATTTGCTTCTGCTCATTAGATCACTAATTTACATCCATTTCCTGCTTATAGTATTACTTACTAATAGTCACATTGTTTTAATAAACCTCCTATGAATAAATATCTGACTGTAATATAAGTATTTACCATGTGTCATTAGGGATATAATCGAACATGTATATATTATTCTGAATATAGTGTGGTGCACTATATGTTTTTTTTTTTTGTATTTCTTTTATTAAAGTTTGCCAGAAAGGTTCACAAGGTATCTGCTTGACTCTAAACCTGTTCATCAGGACTGTGATTGTGAATCTGTACGTGGTCAGCTTGCGGGAAAAATAAAGACCACGATTATTACAGCATTCGTTCATTCATGCTTAGAATCTGCCTATTCAGGGTTACAGTTATAATGGTTCGAATTAGGATACTAGTTCGTTTACATTTTGAGAGGAGAAAAAAACAATTATGATCGTTATAGAATAGTGTGGGCAGGTACAAATAAAAAGTATTTAAAAGATTTTTCAAAATAGCATCCCATGCATATCTCTAGATGAGGCGAATTATGAATTCGATTGATGTAGCTGAGGCTAAGGAACTGAACAGAGCCAGAATTTACAGGCTATGCTAACAGTGCTAGCATTTGTGGCATTTACTTTTTCTTTTTTCCCAGAGACTGGCAGGGTTCATGTTTCACGCCCACTTGGGGTTTAGATCCAAGTACAGATACACATACGGATATTTGAAGTACTAACTAGAGGCAGACACAGATACAGATATTTTTTTAGTTTTGCTAGAAAGAAGGATCTCATACACTTAAAAAGATGAAAACATGCAATACACATCATCTTTTTGAAATGCTTCATTTGTGACAGTAGCTGGTATCTTTTTTTTTTTATTGGGTTGAACTTTAAATGTGATATCATTCAGCATTAATACATTCAAGTTCTATGCTTTAAAATTCCAATCAAAGTTTTTCCATGCTTATAATGAAAGGCAGTTTTACACCCATCCCCTTCTGAAGACTGCATTTCTGCTAAATATTTCAGCAGATAAAGTCAAGAGATAGATTGGAGGAAGGAGAGAAGAATTAGGGGAAATTAGAGCAGGAAGTCCCAGTTATTGGCCTCCAGGGCAGACAGTACAGACTCTTTTTTTCCTCCCACTTCAGCATACTTAGACTAAATTGAATGTAAAAGGACTAATCTCCTCATACTGCAGAGGCTCAGAGAAGCTTCCGGACTTTGGTTCAATGAATGACAGTAGGATGGAAGTGCAGAGTCAGGATCAGAAATGGGCAGCCACAGACTCCATCAGCATATGACGCCCTGCTGCTGTGAGTGAGAGTAGAGATAAGCCACACTGAAAGGAGGAGAGTCAGTTTTTATTGCCAGCCAGTGAAGTGTGCCTGCACTCCTTTATGGTTTTTAAGCAAAGCTACTGAGGTGAAGGTGCCTGGGGTCTCCAGAGGCTCATGTTTGCTCAAAAGGACAGCTAGGACCGGGGCCTATCTGTCTCAATCAGGTTGTGTGGGAAAGCATGGCCAATGTGGGGATGATATGGCTGCTTGTAGGGTGTTCTATTTAGATGGGGTGATATGATGTGATAAGGAGCAGGCTAGATTATGTTGTCTGTGCAAACAACAATCGACTTTTGATATTGCCCTAGCATGTAAAATTGAACGATGCCTAGAACCTCAAACTGGAAAAATCTCCTGTTGCCAAAATGATGTACTACTCCCTATTCCCTGCAAAAGATAACACATATTACAGATATTTTGTACACTCTAGTGCACTTGTTCTCAAACTTGTTACAGTCACGGACCTCTTTTTTCCTCCATTTTTTCCCCAATTTGGTCACCTGCCAATTCACACTTACGAGCCATCTCTCACCTATAATACAACAGCTACCAACTGAGGAGGGTGATAGCGAACACGTCCTTCTTCCAAGACATGTCAGCCAACGGCATCTTATCAAACTGCTGCTCATGCTGTGCTACAGAGCAATGTAACACAAGCAGAGGCAAGTGCTACCTACCTCCTTCTACATACAAGACCTCACAGACACCCACCATTGGTTAGTTTCCTGTGATTACTCGGGAGGAAGAGTACGCCATTCCTCCTATTTGCTCCCTTGGTTTCTGGATACAGATTAGGAACCTTTTTTTAAAAAAAAATCACAGAACTCTTTATTTTACAAGCAAACTGTTCAAAAAGCACATTATTTAAATGTATACAGCTGTTCATTGCTGTATTCCACCCCAAAAAATCCCATTTTTATTATAATTGTCCTTAGATTCCAGTTGATATTATGTACAGGCATAATAACTTTGATGGTGGAGTGAAAATAATAATAATAATAATAATAATAATAATAATTCAATCATGACTATGTTTTACAGACCTCTAATTTATGGCTCTAGTGTACATCATTTAGGCACTAACCCACTAACCCAATGCATTGTGGGATTACGAGTCCACAGGATATTCTCCAGTATGCTCTCAGGTATGGCTATATAGAGAATAGAATGCCAATTCTGATCTACAGATAATCTTCCAATTGCAAATTTATAAATATTCAAATTCACATTGGATTTTAACAGGGTTTTTTTTTTTTTCATTTGTATAAATTGCTGATGAGCATACTCTCATTTGTTATCATTTCTGCACATTTTGAATGATCACACTGGTATGGCTATGCGTCACATGTAGTATCCTGATTCTCCTCCTGTCTTGAATCTATCACTTTCCTGGGCTGGGATGGTGGGTCCTCGGTGGCTTTTGATGCAGAAGTCTGCTTACAGGCAACAGCCTGCTCAGAAAAATGAATCCCTGTGAATGAATGGCATCTGGGTCAAGCCCAAGGCTTGCAAGCTGTTCAAAGTCTGCAGTGGAGTTTGTAGTGCCAGACAGATAGATGGAGTACACCAGACAATAGACCAAAGCAAGACAACAGCAGTGAAACCTGCTCCAGGAAATCCTCCCAACATTTGCCACACGCAGTGGAGTACAAGGGGGTCATCTTAGCTTTGTTTCTCCAAGAAGAAGGCGCTCTAGATTTTCTGCTGCCACGACAACGGTGAAATTCATGATATGCATCCTCAGTCGTGGATTAGAGGGCCCTCATTTCCACACTTACAGCTGCTTGTCATTTATTGTATGGACAAGTACTGAGAGAGGAAGAGCAGATAAGAGACTGTCAAACAGAGTGTGCCTAGAGTGTTTTCCTTCTGGGTTTTATTTCTCCAGTAGTGATTTAGGATCAGGTGTAATGAGGTTTACCTTCAAGTATTTTTGTCAATAGTATCTCAAAAAAATCCCTTATATCAAACTGTATATTGAGTACCATCCTGTAAATATTTAGAAAGGACCAAATGCTGATCTACAGTCTGATTCTGTCATACTATATATACTGTGTTCTGTTTGTGTCTAGCAATTTCTTTGAGTGCTGTGATTTCTTGCATTTATAGACAAAATAGCTGCACTGAGCCATTTTTTCCTTCTGTGTAGTTGGTGCAGAAGCAAAATAACAATAAAACATTAAAAGCTTTAGGACAGAATTTATGAAATATGACGTTACAGTAGCAGTTAGTACAGTGAAATAGAATCTTAATGTTAGCACTGGGAAACAAAGAACAAGTTAATCCCAATATTCTTATAGAGATGGCTTTACTCAATCTATGATGTAAAAAAGGTTTCGTGAATTATTGGCTGCTAGCTATCCATTGGCTTCTTTTTTCCATTTAAAAATCCACCTGAAAAATGTATATTCTTAAATATTAAAACTTCATTTTCATTAGGTCAATAAACCTGCTTCTGCCTTTTTATCTATTTAGACATTTTCCTTAAGTGATTATGTATTCATTTAGTCTTGTGTTGGTTGCAGGATTACGCCACCATTTCAAAATGAATTAGTGAATGAAGCAGAAACACTGATTAGATTTGAGGAAAGGTTTTCTGAACTCATACCTTGTGGTATTCGATTGCAGAGCTCCACCAGACCCCACTTCAGAAACATCTTTGAATTATCATACAATCTAAGCTCTTACTTTTTCCATTGTGTTTCAAGTTGTCAGTCAAGATTAATTTCAGCCAAAGCTCAATGAATGTAACCCCTTGAAAAAAGGAGCTTAATAAAAGAGTCCCACTCTTGCACAAAGAATGTGTTGAACATTCAAAGATTACTTTGATTTGACTTCTAACATCCACGTTAATTGATTGCTGTCTTCCCCTGCTACTTTTTGTGTCTGCATAGACAGCAAAGACTTTCTAGCTAGTGAAATCAAAGGAGCAAGTGATCCCACCTCAGCAGATTGACACTAGCATGTAAAACTGGGCCAACCTGGAGAGGCCAGGAATAGCAGTGAGCTGGTTCCCTTTGATTTGAAGCAAGCCCAAGAAGTCTGAGGCCTTAAAAGCTTTGCTATAGTCTGCAGCTCAAGGGACCGCTTAATGTCTCAGCTCAAAGAACTTAGTAGTATGAAAGGGTTAAGCTATGGACATCCAAGACACTCCCTCTGCTTCCATTCAGTTTCAAAGAGTATGCGTTCTATCTAGTCTTCTCGACATTAGCACTGGATTTTGAGTTGAATAACAAAATGAACGACCAAAATGGTTTGACACAGCCATCACAAGTGAGAATGAATCAAATGCCACACCGCTTTAATGTCTCAGGGAGGTGATGCTTAGAACCTAACATCCTTTCTTTCAGAGCCATAGTTGGGGGATTGTGTGGACATACAGCGCAGGATTATTATATCCCTTCATTTTTTAATCATATTTTTACACTCCGGTCACACTCTGAGCATAGGGACATTGAGGTGACAGCTTGTACAGTACTGGAGGTTTTACTGTGGGAGGAGAAAAACAAGGGTATATCTGGTTTAATAAGATGTCATTTTTTCTCTATTATTATCATCATCTTATTTCAATCACTTTCAGTGCGACATATAGCAAGACTGGTATCTCTGGTTCTACTACTGTTTGACAGCTACTCAGAATGCATGAAAAATGCAGCATGTTGCGATTAATATGCAATTAGATATCAATATACCTATACAGATCACGCAATCATATTATCTATTATATTTTCTCATCATTCCTGTAAATTAATTCCTGGCTTTGACACTGCTTTCTTGGGTTTCTTAGCTTTTGCAAACATGTTTTCCTCTGGAAGTAATCCACTATATATATATATATATATATATATATATAGAATATATAATAGTTTCATTCCACATATTCAGTTTTCAAGTCATTATA
>JAQQZR010000002.1:8266468-8281618 GCA_030068235.1 Notoglanidium macrostoma
AGAGAGAGAGAGAGAGAGAGAGAGAGAGGATAGCTACAGCTTTTCTTCAATGTTCTTCTGTTCTTCTTTCCTAATTAGAAAGCATCCCCCACAAAACACCCATCCTACCATCCTATTTGTTTCTTGGCATAAAAGCATGCTTTATTGTGGAGAAAATAAATGAGTCTTCTAGCAGAGGTTTAGAGATAATCAGAGCCATTCTGTCCTTTTCCCCCTCTTCTCCAGTGATTTATGTAAAAGGTTTATTGATTAGTTATGCCTCGCAGCAACTGTTATATCAGTAAGAACTGATGATGCATCAGACGTCAGACATGTGAGATCAGATTAAAAATTGGTTGTATTCGTTGTATGGTTGATTTGTTTCAAAAAGGTGGGAGTAGACCTATTTTCGGATTCCTTAGTTCCTTGGGCTTTATGGTGTTCAGGGTGTACCTGATGTTCACGAAAGCAAATAAAATGACATCTTTTCGTCTCGGTTATGAACGCATTGTTGCCCATGGGTTTGACACCAGAATACATTAGATGGACCAGAAAATGCAGCCATGATGAATATAAAATGAAACTTATGTAAATTTGTACTTAAATATTATTACTATCATTAGTATAATGTCACGCCTGTAAGATACTAAATATCTCTCAGCAAAAATTGAATATAAAGGAGGTTTCATGCAGAAACACCACAAGCCCAGCAATACATTTTAAAGAGTGTACTTTAAAATGATGCATATTTGGGTTCTGAATTTTATCTCACACTGAGAGGTTGATTTTCTGTGTTAAACTGCAAACATCCAGTCTCTCTGTATAAAAGGGCAATCACATAAGCCACAGTAGTGTGGTCATGCATACTGATTATCATTCACCCATGCCTAATTTTGAGTCTAATTTTGTCTCATCCAATCTATGGCCTTTGCAGACAACTTCACATATCTAATGCAGGTCTAGCATTTGTGCTGAACTGCATTTTAGTTAAAGGTCAGACACAAGCTGACATGACCAAGCAGTTCTGAGCCTAGACTTTTATTGAATGTCCAGAGCAAATGTATTGCTTTGCCTTTTTATTCCACAACCCCTTGCATTATTCTCTCTTTTTGGGCCTTGAGAGTAGCCTGGAGACTTGGTTGAGCACAAGGTCATATTAGCCAGTCTTTGCCCATCACACAGTAGTGAAACTTCTTTCAAGGACAAAAAACCCACGTGCTGCCTCAGGGGAACAAAAGATGGATGGAGCTGGAGGTGGGATCAATGTGTGGCACGGAGGCAGTGAAAAAGAAGATTACAGTCACAGCGAAAGTGGCATTTACTGCACTTTAACTGTAACCACTCCTCTAATCCAGTCTCCTAAATGCCTCTCAAGGCTGTTCCTACAGAAATAATCCCACCTCAAACCATCATTTTTATTTATTAGCAGGATTCCAGTAGCACTATGCAGTAGTTATGAAATATTACACAAGCTTGTGCCTCTAAGCTCTTTGAGATTCTGAAGACACCTATAGGGCTGGTTCTGGAGACCAGAAAGACAAAAGACCTCTCAAGGTTAGTGGATAGACTAAAGCACAAACTGGAATGCAGAGGCTACAGCTCAGCTTGATATGGCTTCCAGCATTGTATTTGGAAAGGCAAATTAATTAGCTTGCGTATGCACTGCCCCCCTTTTTTTTTTTTCCGCAAAAATGCTGCAGTCTGCAAGAGGTGAGGCCAGGTTCAGGCCTCTGGAAGGAGCAATGTCATTAAGCTCTTGCTGTGCCTGAACTAAAGTTGTAGAGTACTCCTGCTGGTTCGCAGGTTGTGAGGCAGTGTTCTGCAGCCAGCTCCTGCTCAGGTGCATGAGGACCCGCAGCATGATCAGCGTGTGGGAGAGGCCTGATACAGTCACTGGCTCCAGCAACCTTTCTCAGAGCCAAAAGTCAAGGCCATCATGTTGAACAATGTTTATCGCTCTCACTCAGTGGCACAGTGACTTGAGATCTTCATCTGAGATATTGCAGCTGTAACTTTGGACATCTATGATTGTAGCAGCAAAAGGATGGCTTGTCGAGGAGATGTGTAATTGGATCCGTTGCGCTTTTTTAATGCACTTTTCCTCTGCACAGCCCTGATACAGCTAATGAAGCGTTACATAATTATTGCATGAGCTGACGCATCGTGTGTTAGATTAGGGAAAATACAAATGTACAGCACAGGAACTACTCATCTAATTTATTTTTGGTCTCACACATTACTTGGTTCATGTTATGAGCAAGGAATGTTTGTTAGATCTCTGTAATGTCTTCTGAGTTTGTTAGGGTTCATTTGTGATCACGAAGTCCCATTTTTCTGCACTACAATATGCCACGACCAATGACTCCTTTTTTTCCAACACGCTGTCATCTTTCGCATGTCTCACCCGGTCCTTGTTCCATCACGCTCTGCACTATTTCCCCTCCAGACTTTCTGTGCCTCTCTTTCTCTCCCCTGGCATGACTTGAACTTGCTGTCACAGTCAGAATGGACTGACCTACTTGAGCAACCAGATAAGATCAGATTAGTGGAAGCAAAACTCTGCTATCTCATGTGCCATTCCCTTCAGGCAGGGAACAGTCCACTGCGTCAGCAAAGGAGCCAGGCAAATGTGTTGATTTGTACTCGTTTCAAGCAAAATCATGGAATATGACGCACAAGACATATTTAATATTTCACAATTCATATTTAACAGTGTTCATCAAATAATGAAAGAAATCAGTTTATTCCAAAAATGTGCTTGTAATGTAAGGTTAATGACAGTTGTTTCATTGATTAATTAATTCTTTTAATAAACATTTACACAAAAGGGAAATTTCTACTTCTGTAAAACGCTTTCATGAAATCATTAACCAAAGCTATTTGCAAATAAAGCTCTGAGTAAGGAGTATAGGAAAATAATCAATAATCAAAGCAGATGTACTGTTACAACCCTGAATGACAACGTCATACCTTATATTCATTTCGTCATTTCTTTAGCAATTGCTCTTCACGCTCTCTTCCACTCTCTCTCAGTAAACAAGAATAGAAAGATTGGCAGATTGTCATGATGCCAAGAAATCACTTGCCAAGTTTTATCTCTGACACGTTTAGGCCCGAATCAACATATAATATTAATCTGTATATAATTTAAAAGATCCTCTGTTTGTGGTTATTGTGATGAAAGAAGTGTAAGCAAAGACTTTTTTGCCTGATTATGCATAAATACTGCAGACTCTTAGAGAAAACATAAGTAATACGAATAATTTTTCATTAACTGCAAAAAAGCATTAAAAACTACACAGAAAAACAGCTTTGGTAAGACGTTCTTTTATCTAGTCGCCTAAAAGCTGTTACTGCATAATGGTTGCAATTTTGAATTTGCATTATGTAGTGGCATACATTAAACATTATTGGCTTCCATTATAAGTGAGTTTTGAGTAAATGATTTTTATGTTCTTTTTCCACTACAGGGAAACTGTTGAAATTGTCTATGGTAATTGCACATACTCTACAGTTGCAGTAGACAGCCATTAGGTTTCACTGATGTTTTTCTTAGCTCACATTGAAAGTCACACCTAAATGCAGGACATAACCATTCCTGGCTATATTTCGTACACAGAAAAGCGCACACTGAAGATAAAACTAGTCTTTTTATTCACAGTGTGACAACACCTCAGGCAGCCCTCCCAGAGTGAAGAGACATCCATCAGCATTTAGCTCCTTTGTCACCTCGCAGGAGGCCGCCACTGTGTTTAAGAGAGTCTGCTATGCAAACGGCACTGACGGAGCTTAACACAGCGCCTTGTATCTGCCTGATGGCTCTTACATGGATGGCTAACCATTATTGATTCTCCTCCCTCAGGTCGTGACCCTGGGCAAGAACAGCCGAGGCTACCATTACATCCTGGCCAATCTGGTGAGTCTTTCCCACAAGCTTTTCTCCCCTCTGGGAAAGTATAAGAACATACTTCACTCAGGATGAGATATGTAGGAAGAACAGTAGCATGGCCTACGCTGGGTAGGTGTAACTCTATAACTCTGGAATAGATTTATGGCAATGTGCACTGTACTGTATGTTCCTCTCAATCTAGTGATTTGTAGCTGATATTTTTCCAGAATTGGAATAAAGACACATGAGCCATGAATCCACTGTTTTACTGAGATCTGGTTTTCCATGCCAAGAAGCCCCTACGTATGTGATTAGCCTGTTGTCAATAATGCGACATTTGATTAGGTAAGAAAGATGAGTCGGTTACAGAGATAATCAGAGCTGTGCTGATATTCAGTACAACACCAGGACCTTGAGTGTCATATTGTTTTTATACAACAGTTCACAATATGATCGATATGTTCTGTTAATTTTTGCTCCACCAGTGGAAATAGATCCTGAAGAACCCACACTAACTTTATAGCGTGTCAGCTAGCTGGCTAGCTAGCTCACATTGATTTGTACATTTCTGTTAAAAGGGGCTTCTGGTAAAATTGGCATCCCTTCTTCCTTTTCATCTTCATCTGATGCGCTTTCATATTTTAAGCTAAAAGTTATTCTCCTGAAAAGTGTCTTTTGCCATGTCCGCTGATGTTGTTGCTACAGTAACACTACTGTAGTAATTATTTTGAAGCAAGAAGTGGACTTTTACATAGGGAAACACTCTAATGCATATGCAATACAGCCAGACAATGAAACATCCAATCAAATTGGTGGACCAGAGCTAAATGTTGTATAGAAGTTACTTGCACTGTTGACATACTTTTAGCCATACACGGCTCAGGCTCTTTATTTAATCACTATCATAGCCAATATGTAGGTTTTATATATATCCAACAGATTACAGGTACAACAACTGGGGTCTCTGTACAGAAATGTGCAGTTCTAGGAACAGCTAAGGTACTGCACAGAACCCTCAAACTCCCAGGCCTCTGGTAAAGGACCCGATTTTGAGGAAGACATACACACATACTTTTTGCCTGATTATGCATAAATACTGCAGACTCTTGGAAGAAGACATACACATATACCACCCTCCAAGTAGGGGAGCAAGTAGGAGGATTTTTTTTTTTTAATCACAGCTTTTATGCGTCTTGGCATGCTGTCCACCAGTCTTTCACGTTGCTCTTGGGTGACTTTATGCCACTCCTGGCACAAAAATTCAATCAGCTCAGCTTTATTTGATTGCTTGTAACCATCCATCTTCCTCTTGATCATATTCTAGAGGTTTTCAGTGGGGGTCAAGTCTGGAGACTGGGTCCTCCATTCACACATTGAGTGACCTGGCTGTGTGAAATGGAACACTGTCATGCTGGAAAACCCAATCCACAGAGTTACGGAACATTGTCAGAGCAGAAGGAAGTAAGATTTCTTCCAGGATAGCCTTGTACATGGCTTCATTCATGCGTCCTTCACAAACAAAATCCTGCCCCATTCCAGCCTTGCTGAAGCACCCCCAGATCATCACCAATCCTCCACCAAATTTCACAGTGGGTGCAAGACACTGTTGCTTGTAGGCCTCTCTAGGTCTCCGTCTAACCATTAGATACCCAGGCGATGGGGAAAGCTGAAACCTGGACTCATCAGAGAAGATGACCTTACTTCAGTCCTCTACAGTCCAATCCCTATGGACATTAGCAAACCTCAGCCTGGCTCTTCTTCTTTGCATCAATTCAAACCCACCCAGAGGAGCCTGATTCGAACAGTCCTTGCCAATCAACCTGACACACAATGTATTCTCTGACAGTAAAGCCAGAATTGAACCCTTCTTTTTCTCACTCAAAACTTTTTCTACCTCTTGTTTTTAACTCTTGGCATGATGAATAGACTTTTTTTTTCCAATTAAATTTAAGGTACTACTAACACTGTTGTTGCCATCCAAACTGCTCCTATTGCAAGAGGATAGTGATGACCACAGCAGTGTTTTTCATACTTTTCTTCGTTAGGTGATCAGGTGATCACCTATATATATGCATAGTACCATCGTATAGTTATAAACTACAATAACAGCAGAATATATGTCTGAGATGACTTATAATGAGTTCTTTCATTTTAACCACTCTCAAGTTCTTTCATTCTTTATCGCTTTCTTTTTTAGGGCTTCTCCAACGTGAGCTTGGACAAGGTGTATGTCGGTGGCGCAAACATAAGTGGCTTTCAAATAATCAATCCTGAAAACCCTGTCGTGCAGCAGTTCCTTCAGCGCTGGGACCGGTTAGATGAAAGAGAATTCCCAGAGGCGAGGAACACACCTCTGAAGGTAAGCCTTTCATGTCGTACACTAGAAAAAGCATCATTATGTCTTATCGACGGACTTCTGTTTTCTCATTTCTCTCTGTTCCCTTCTTCCTTTCACTTCTCTCTTCTTCAGTAGCCATCGCTACTCCTTCCTTCTCTTTCCTCTTGCCTTCTCCTCTTTCTTGTATCTTTTTCCTCGTCTGCTCTCCCACCCCCTCACAGCAGTCAATTTATTGATATCCAGTCCAAAGCTGGGTTAGAACCAGAGCTTCAATTTACATCTAATTAAACAAAAATCAGCAGATAGATTTAAAGTGGTACTTCAGTGAGTCATGCAGGTGTGGGCTGACATCAAATAACCGAACAGGTCAAAGAAAGTTCTAGAGCTGGATTTTGCATGAAATGCTTAAACGTGATAAACTAGTATTTATGTATAATAGCTGAAAGTAAATTAAAGTGGATCTGATCTGTGGATCTTCACTCTATAACGCAACTCACACTGACACGGTCTTCCATTCCTTCCATGAATCTCTGTGTAAGCTTTCTGGATGTAATCGAAAACAAAAACTATTGCTCACTGCAAATTAGTGGATGTCAGTGCATTCCAAGCTTATTCGGTGAGATGCAGCGTAATTACAGGTGTCACCTCACAGCAACAATAGGACTGAAATACTGTTCCACACAATGCTAAACATTTTACACTTCACTGTAATTAGAACCCAATTTAGAGCCGTTTGCACAAGGAGAAACAATGCACTTTTGTAAATATGAATAGAACAGCATGACATGAATCTTCTTTCTGTTTAATGTCAGACCAAGTTATGATTATATGTGGGGATGCGTTGCAATTATCCTGTATAGAACAGTGTAAGCTAGATACGTGTACATACATAGGATGAGTTACTGAATATATTGTTGTTCTTGCTTGATATGGAAAAGGTTTGTGAAGTGTTAACTGTGCTCAGTTCCAGCCCAAGAGGCTTCATTGTACAGCTACATAGTTTTCTGCACACAGTGCTAATATGGCTAAATTAATACACCTGATTTAACTCACAAAGGGCTTGATAATGAGTCCTTGAGTTGCACCAGGTGCTAAAGAACAAAGAAAGCATAAATTTGTGCAGTGCACAAGTTCCCACTGAACAAGACAAATGGGAGGATGTAGCCCAGGTTGTCCCAAAGACTCAGCATGTGGACCACTGGACAGAGAGGAAGGTAGTGCAGTACTCATCTCATGGTCTTTCTGTGCAGTACACCTCTGCATTATCCTATGATGCCATCCTGGTGATAGCGGAGGCATTCCGGTACCTGCGGCGCCAGCGTGTGGATGTCTCAAGGCGAGGAAGTGCTGGAGATTGCCTGGCTAATCCAGCAGTCCCCTGGAGTCAAGGCATAGACATTGAGAGGGCTCTCAAAATGGTAAGAAAATTCACCCTGCAGCTCAGCTCTGACTTTCTTGTACTCCCCCCAATCCAGTTCCTCAAAATGAACTGTTCAAGCATGCCTGCTCACCGCGCTGCTGAAAATGACTCTATTGCAAAGCACTGCCACCTCCCATTTGGCCTTGGAGGCTTGGAGTCCTGCCCATTATTTCGTCAAGTTTCATCCTTACTCTTCCTTGGCAGGTCCAAGTGCAAGGGATGACTGGCAATATCCAGTTTGACAGTTTCGGCCGCAGATCAAACTACACTATCGACGTTTATGAGATGAGAGCAGGCGGGCCAAGAAAGGTATGCAAACAAATTGCAATCCTTCAAGATATCATAAAAGCAGAACGGAGAGGGTTTGCAGATATGTGTTCTTTAAATTTCTCTCTTTTGAAGTAGACTGTAGATGTCATTCAGATAGAATGCATTCTTTATAAAGTGATTATAAAGTGTTGGCTTTCTTTGATTAGATATTTGCAGGGAGTTTGGATGTAGCCAATGACAAAGTTCTGGCAGTGTCATAAATGTTTGATTAAAATCTCAGAGTTTAGCTGCTGTTACATGACTAAAAGCCACCAGTAGGAGGTTGGCATAGTATTAAGCGAAACTGAAGGGACAGCTACTAATACTGTAGTTGAAATGGTGAAATGTAAACAAAACATGCTAATGCACAGCAAAACTTTATTACCTCAACTCACCTTTAAAAATGTTTCTGTTTACATGACCCCATTTTCTGCACAAACCCAGATCACATTCACTTATGCAAACTATAAGCAAAATGAAGTAATTGTCTTACTCACAGGTCTATCATAAACAGATCTTCATTATATAATGATAATAATAGGAATGGAGAACATTTTATGACAGAATTTAGCCACAAAGGGTTTACTGGAATCATTTCATACAGTGTGGTAGCGATCTTAAGATTAAGTAATAATCTTAAAAGCCTGCAGTAATCACGCAGTGTAAAACCACCTAAACAACAGTAGTTATCTCAGAATGGATGTCTATAAAAGAGAGCTTTACACTTTATATATCAATTTACATGTGTCATCTAGTTTTTAGTTTTTCTAGTTTCGTATTGACAGTTCCAAGATGAGAAATGAAGAAAGATAGCTAAAGCTGACTACAGCTTTGCTTCAGCTAGCATAGCAACTGAAGACTAAATTTGAGCATGCTGCGAGCATCTGAATGGTAGGAACAATTTAGTTGTTTATGGGACACTGTTTTCCCTTGCGGTTTATATAAAAGGGCTCAATTTCCCCCACTTCAATGGTACTTCTGTCCTCTTTACATCCTGTTGTAACGCTAACGCTAGTGCTTCTTTACTAAGCAGCTTACACTACTGATAGCAGTCTAGGTCTTTCGGCATTTAGGAAGTCTTGATAAGTACGGCTTAAAATCTCTGGATTGCTAATGGAAGCAAACCATTTCTGTAATTGAGTGACTTCATCTATTAATCTGAGGATAAACAAGCAGCAATTCAAGCCTCTAAATAACATTTAAGCAGCACACTCCTCACATATCCTTATTCTCTTTTTCTGACTTCTCAGCTGATTTGTGTTGAGAGCTGCCCGATGCTTGTATAGAAAAAGCATTCTCTATATTTAAAAGCTGTCTGCCAGACACACTCCTACTTCCACTTCTATTTAACAGAAAGCAATAGCAGCTCAGGCACCTAATGCCATTTTAATGAACATAGCCTTATGAGAAAAGGCCTTTATAGCTTTATACATCTCCGGCATCCTCTTTAGCTTCTTGTCTGTACATGAAATAATTATTTTAAAGGAGGTGGGGGGGAGACCGTGGGCGGAGGAAAGCATTAATGTGCTTAAAATGGCTGTCGTTTTGATAATAACAAAACTGTTTTCCCTCTTGCAGATCGGGTACTGGAACGAGTTTGAGCGCTTTGTAAATATAATGGATCTGCCATACAGCAACGATTCATCCTCAGTGGAAAACCGAACAATTGTGGTCACTACTATTATGGTACACGTTCCACAATGTTTTAAATGTGTCACATATTCTGCCACTCAGGGTCATGGTGTAGACTCACAGATTGATACATTCTGTCCTGGGCGGCTAGAAGTATATTTCTTTTGTGTTGCTTTCCATCCACTCACTACACGTTGAAACAGTCGAGGGGCGATAAACGCAATGAGTGTTTCAACTGTATCCGTGTGGGTGACAAAGCATTTTGATTTTCCATATTCCAGTGGCCTGTCATAGCAGTGACATCACAATAACGGCATTTGGTACAATGGTAATGTTTTTTTTTTGTTGTTGTTGTTGTTTACGTTTCCATCATCCAACTTGACATACAGTGCATACGTAAGTAAGACCTGTCTCCACTCATCAAGTAAATGGTCATGACACACAGAATCCACCAGCCAGCGAAATCACAGCAATGATTCAAATGGTCCAATGGTTTGTCTGAGGCAAAGTAAAATAAACAGGGAGGAGGACAGGGATAATCATCAGGCTAGCCTTTTCGTTTGCTGAATCCATTTTTCCATTTTGCACAGACCGGGAGATTGCACCGCTACTGAAAATTCATTTCACCTTCTGCCATCATCAAGACTCCTTGATTGCCAAGTTCAATTTGATTAATGCTTATAAACCAAGGACAGAACCAGTCTCTTGAATAAAGCATTGGGTGTAATCATGTTGTCTCTCAACTACAAAAGTGTATAATGACATATGTATGAAACAATAAACAAGCCCTGAGGTTTTTTTGATCGTCACCAGATCCAGACTGACTAGCCTGGAATGGGGAGTGTCCCGGAAAAGACGAGGTGAAAGGATGTATTCAGCACAAAGCAAACAAACCATTGCTACCCCACTGGCAACCAAATTGTCTCTGACTCTAATAGGGAAGCTCTCTGTATGTGTGAAGCCCTATGGTTTGGTAATGATGTGCTAAAAAAGAAAAAAGCAAGCTGCTGTTGCTGCTGTGCCTTTAATGGAAAGACAAGAGAGAACAGAAGAAATACTTGTGTGGTTTTTAGTATTGGTGTGGCCAGGTATTTGAGTTTTTGTTTTTGTTTTTTTTATCCTAATGATGCATTTATCTACTAGTATGTAATGTATGCTCGTGTTCTTCATTGTTTTTTGCTGGAATGATGTCTTTGCCACACAATGGTGCGACATGCTTGAAGCAGATTTGTCTGTCTCCAGTCACTGCCATTTACTTTATGAAAAGGAAATCACCTCTCAAGACCCTGACCACCAACCCTATCTCATCATTTACCTTACGTTCACACTAGCAAGCAACAAGTCACTTGTATTTTGTCTTTTGTGGGTGCGTTGAAATGCTACTGTTGTCGTTTGCGGGTGTGTACTGTCCAGTGTATTTCGTTTGTTTGTTCTTACAGTATATTTCTGATGACAAATGGTCGTAGCCAGAGCGTCTTTGTCTTTTGTCTTTAAAAACACAAATTAAATAATGTATTAATCAATGTGAAAATTAGCTGTTTGTTTTACATGTTACATGCTAGCTTCACTGCCAGATTAGCAAAGCAAGCTAACTGTACTAGCTACATACACTCACCAGAGGCACTAACAGTCTCTGTTACATCTGTCCAGGTTTTATTTTTAGTTGCAATGGCTAACATTTATTGAAAATGTATATATGACAGAATAGGATTAAGCCATGGTTAAGACTGGAGTTCTTCCATTTTAGCATTTTCAAAGAGTAAATGGGACCTAATTGCAGGTAGGATCTATAAGTTGTGAGTGGGGAACTGAAAAAATGTGGGACAACACACACCATAGGATTGAGCAAGGGCTCAGTTGAGCTGATCATTTGGCTTTTAATACCTTTTTCTTACCTAATTTTCAGAAAATTGAGAAAATCTCAATTACTTTTTTTGCACTGTTGATGAAAATGTGGTTATCTGTCCACATGTACAGAGCAAATGAACCTGTCACCTGTCGCTTTGTTGCTTGTTAGTGTAAACATGGGGTTAGATAATGCAACTCAGCCCCCACTCTATAGTTCAAACTCCAGCACAGAGGGAGTGTGTGGGTCAGTGTCTGTTTGTGCCATTGTTTACCATCCATCTTCATGACCATATTGTTAGTTGGGGCTGGGTGCATTAGCAAAGGGGTCTCACAAAGATCATATGAATCCATATTTGCTCTCTCTGTCTTATCCATCTTGTTCTCGATGTCATGCTGTTTGATTTTTGTACAGGTGTGTGTGTGTGTCTGAGGTAAAGAGTAATTTAGAAAGAGAATGGAGATCTCAAAAATGAAAATGAGTATATGACTGTGTGTGAGAGAGAGAGTGCAAGAGAGAAGGAGAGTGAGCAGGTTTGTATATGATTACCCTGCATGCCCTTGCATGCTCTTGACTGTTCAGCTGTCATTCGGCTCTGGTGACTGCCGCGCACAGGTGACAATAAACCAGCGTGTGTTTGATTAACAGGAAGCACCGTATGTGATGTACAAGAAAAACCATATGCATCTGGAAGGCAATGACAAGTATGAAGGCTACTGTGTCGATTTAGCTTCCGAGATAGCCAAACACGTTGGGATTAAGTACAGACTGTCTATAGTCATGGACGGCAAGTATGGTGCCCGCGACCCAGAGACCAAAACATGGAACGGGATGGTGGGTGAACTAGTATATGGGGTGAGTACCAGTTTATGTTTACCACCTTTCCACTAATTCATTCTTCTTCCTTAATACAGTATATGATTTTGTATGTACATGTTTTGAAGAATTACCAAAGGTCTCTATGCCATTGCTCTGTTCATGATTAAGTGGGAACTGGGAAATGAGGTGTGCACTGACATTGGCAAGGGAAGGAGCTAAGATATTTCAAAGGAGCTCTGTGGAAGAGAGATGGTCTCATTAATCATGACAGAAATAATGTTACTCTATTATTATAGTATTTTATGTTCAGCTCTGATATTAGTAGTTGAAAAATCATTTATATTCAAGAAGTATCAGGAACCAACTTTATAATTTATACTTCTATCATTATTTTTTTCTTCCTTTTTTTAACCAGATAGTTTAATATAGCATCCTAAAAACCCATTTCTAATCAAACCTAGTCAAACCCCTATATCATCGTAGCTGTGAACAACATTATTTGACAGCTTTTATGACACAGTTTGTACAATATTATATTATGTGACCAAAATTTGTGGACACCTGACTGTCACACCCATATGTGTTTTCTGACTTAGTCTGCCCTTTATAGTTATATTAACCTCCACTCTTCTGGGAAGGCTTTGCACTAGATTTTGGAGTGTGGTTGCGGGGATTTGCCCATTCAGCTTCAAGGGCATTAGTGAGGTCAGGTACTGATGTTTGGTGAGTAGGTCTGTGGTGCAGTCGGCATTCGGGTTGAGGTCAGGGCTCTGTGCAGGACACTCGAGTTCTTCAACTCCAACCCTGTGGCACATCATGTCTTCGTAGGGCTTGTTTTGTGCACAGGAGCTCTGTCATGCTGGAACAGGTTTGGGCCTCTTAGTTCCTGTGAAGAGAGCTACAGCATACAAAGACATTCTATGCAATTGTGTGCTTCCAGCTTTGAGGACAGTTTGGGGAAGAACCACATATGGGTTGTGATGGTCGAATGTCCACAAACGTTTGCCCATGTAGTGACTGTAGCTTGTCTTCTAAAGCCAGTGTTATAAAGGTTACACTCCAGTCACTATTTAATTTGAGAGGTTCTTCCAATGTAAATTTCTTCTAGTTATTATTTTTCCAGTGTGTAGTGTTAACATGTTATTATCACTAATAAAGTGGAATTTTTCTGATTCCTTGAGTTGCCGTTCTGTAACAGCAATATGTCTAGGGTTATAGTGAAGACTGATTTTTGAGATTTTCAAAAGTTAGAAAAGAAGAAATTGAAAAGAAGTGATTCTTTAAATCATTGATTTTTTTTTCCTTTTTACCTGTAATGCATTAATTTTGTCTGATATGCAATACATAAACTGCAGTGGTATCGAATGCAATAATAAAAATGGTTGTTAATAATAAAATAAAAATACTGAGTTAGCATTTACTATGCATTTCTGCTCTTTTTATGTGTATGTTCATCCCATTTTTCTTACCTCATTCAGTTCAGAAGCCCCACATCAAAAAATTTGTTCTGTACACAGTTTTCACAATAAAAAATAAAGTTTCATTTAAAAAAAAATTTGAAAGGTATAGGTACTCTTGTCTGTTAGTATGTTTTCATTACACACAACAATAGCATCCATTTATCTCTCTAAGGGGTGGCTAAAGCAGGTTCAAAAGCAGCGGTGAAATTGTGTTTCGTGGTCCGCTGCCTCACAGCGTGCCGCCCACTGATTCATCTCAGCATCACTACATCAGAAAGCCACTTTAACTGCTTGTTCCAGGGCAAGCATCCACTTTTGCATTTGTCAAAGTGCTCCCGTGCTGTAAATGCAGGCAAAGCCGGTGAAATCATTCCCAATTCTTTTGGCCTACACTGAACACGGAGGGGCCGTATATAAAATGCATGAGGGTTGGGTTACCTCATCTGTTCAATTTCCTAACTATCAGCCAAAGAAATTGCCTGGTTTTGATGTGCTGTGGGTTGAAATTACACTCAAAATGAGAAAAAAGTCTACTCTTGGTAGCAGAAGAAAAATATACCCTTTTAGTCTGGTTTAGAATATCTGTTGTGCTACATCAGCCTGGACAGTTAGCATTAATACTGGCATGACCTTTTGACCAGCATATTTATTTTATTCACCTTGAATTTTAAAGGTCACCCTCATACGTTGGTCTGTACGGGGTTTTTGTTGTTGTTGTTCATTATTGATTGTCATCCTGAGCTCTATGTCAGATTGAAATGGTTATTACATGACATAATAGGGTGTGACGGTGATGACAGGTTGGGTATTTTTTCAGTTTCTGTTTGCTCAGGTTTGTATTTCTTTTTCAAACTTCAGCTTAAATGTATTATGAACAATGAAGCGCAGTACAATGTCATCCACAAATCAATATTTTGTATCAGAGGCTGTTATTTGATTAACTCTCCAGCCTGTAATATTGTGACAACTGTGGCATATTTTCTACTTTTGCAGAACTACTAGGTAAAGCTAGCACAGTTAAGCATTTGGGTTTGTAGCACAGTATGAGAAAAGATGCCCCATAAAATAAACAAACAAACAAACATTTAGCTGGGACATTCTTTAGATTTGAATAAAATGAAAACTAAAAGACTTTCAAATCACATGAGATAATATTTTATTCACAAAAGAACAGATAACATAACAAATGTTTAAACTGAGAAATTTTACAATTTATGCACAAAATGAGCTCATTTCAATTTTGATGCTTGGCTACAGGTCTGGCGGCACGGTGGTGCGGTGGTTAGCGTTGTCGCCTCACAGCAAGAAGGTCCTGGGTTTGATCCCTGGGTCACCCAGAGTGCCTTTCTGTGCGGAGTTTGCATGTTCTCCCCGTGCATGTGCGGGTTTCCTCCCACAGTCCAAAGACATGCAGATTAGGTCAACTGGCTACTCTAAATTGCCCATAGGTGTGAATGC
>JAQQZR010000002.1:8289847-8321349 GCA_030068235.1 Notoglanidium macrostoma
GCTTCATAGTTTTGATGTATTCAGTAATGTTTTACAACGTAGAAAGCAAAAAAAAATAAAGAAAAACCTATGAAAAAGAGTAGGTGTGTCCAAACTTTTGACCGGTAGTGTAAGCTGATGAAATTATAGAGAAATCATACATCCAGCTGGATATCAAACTGGCACAAAGGTCAAATTTTATATAATTGTTTATCATATTAAGAACGTATCCTATAGCTTTATTGCTATAGAAATTTTACCTAAATTCAGTTGTTACTGGCATTACTTGTATCCCAGAGTAATATCTTAGACTAAATTGGTTACCTTTTTTTAGGAACCCAGTGTCTCTAGTAAACAAAGGTTGGTATCAATAGTTATGCAGATTTAGGAAAATTCCTTATAGATGCTGCATTTTCAGTATCTCAGCTACAGCAATTTAAATATTAGTGGCAGCTCGTCCAAAGCCAGGTGGGATATCTGAACAATTCATTAAATGTTAATCTTCACAAAGTCGTCATTCATAAATCCATATAATTTATATTTTTAATATAAATTTTTATATATAATATATATTTATCCCATTTGAGTGACCAGTAATTTTTTTTAAATGCTATTTTACAGATATAAGACAATGTTCCATTGAATTGCTCACCTGTCTAGATGTTACACAATCATGGAGTAGTATGTTCGCTGCCCCATTTAGCACCATATAGATATTATTTCACCTAGTGGTCAAAAATGGAACCTACAACAAGCACTAGTAAATGTCTGTTGGGGCAAGAATCACAGGAGGAGAGGAGCAGCAGCAGACAGGGTGGTTAATGGCAAGGATGCCAAATTGGGCTAGTTTCAAGATCTTGAATTATACCAAATAATCTAATTTAAATATAATACATTTCTGCAAGCAAAACGAAACTGTAACTGCAGATAGTATATCTAAGATATATGAAACCATTTCTATTGTAACATATATTGCAAGGATTGCAATGTATGTCTGTATATCAGAAATGTATTTGCAACTTAGTGACCTTTTCCCCACACAAAGGCAGAGAAAAAGAAGAAAAATATATCTTGTTTTTTGTCTCTGAATTTTAGTTTCGGGGCTTTCGTGTGGCCTTTGAGTTGTAGCTGGGCTGCATTTTTTCCTGAAACCTGGCATGCACACCTGCTGTGTCAAGCACAAGTGAACAAACAGACATCTAAAACCGTTTGAGAAGCTAAACTATATACTGGACTCATTGTCGTATCGCAACTGCCTATTATACTAAAATGTTTCTCTGTATAGTAGCCTATAGCATCATGTGATAGCCTCTTGACTTTGAGGCTTTGTTATTATTAATGTCACCCTGCCCTAACAATCTATGTTCACGAGCCATTTTTATCAATAATATCCCAATACACTCTGCTTAATATCTTAGAAATGATCCAGTGGTTTTTACACTCAGTGTAGTGCATTAAACATACAATGTTTTAATGGAAAAATATATATGAGGTATTTGCTAAAATTTACATTTACTTTGTAAATAAAAAATTACAGATGAGTTGAACCGGAATGCAGAAACCTGTCTCACCCTGCTACATTGCTACATAACATACACTGTAGCATGAAGGGTCATTTCAGGCATTTTGAGGATTGTGAGTGATCAGCTATTCATTGCTGATTGAGTAGAATATTTTAAAATCTGACACCGCTGTCAGCCATGCATCACCCTGACACCAAAATGTCTTCTCCCACAATAATCTGTCATGAGCGTTCTATTTAACTTCCTGGTGCATTTCTCAACTTAAATTGTTTTGCCTCTTTAGGCTTACCTCACACCCCACACAATGTCATGGTTATGATGCGCATTGTTATTTTTGGACTAAATGAAAACACTAGTGCTGGATTCTGTATGAATGTCTCTTTTAGGATCAGTCACAGAAGAATAAAAATTAAAATCATTACAGGCTATTAACTTGATTTGTGCCATTTCGTTATGGCATGTTTTAAACAGTACTTTTTGTATGCATGTTCTCCAGGTCCTTATCGGGCAGAATAGTGGGAGGTGTCTGGTGGTTCTTCACCCTCATCATCATCTCGTCCTATACTGCTAACCTGGCTGCCTTCCTCACAGTCGAAAGAATGGTTTCACCCATTGAAAGTGCAGAAGATCTAGCCAAACAAACAGAGATTGCCTATGGAACACTGGACTCAGGTTCTACCAAAGAGTTCTTTAGGGTAAGTTCACCTTCATTTTGTACTTGAATCTCCTTCAAAAGAAAATTGAGCTTTTTGCTCTGACAGGAAGTTTAATTGTATAATTGGGTTAATCGCTTGAATAGATCTTCCACTGGACTGCAAACAAGCATGATTTGTTAGGTTTTGGTACCAATTATTCATCCAATTGGATGAATGCCAGATAACTTTGACTTAAATCAGTTTTGAGCTACAGAAATTCCCAAGCTCTAAGGTACTCAAAGTCTATTCCAATTCACTTTACACAGTCATCGAAATTTCACATTGTCCAAGCCATATGACACAATATGAGATGGAATTCCCTCTTTTCTAATTATGTAGTCTAATCGGGTAACATGGTGTCGTATAAGTGTTGCGAAAAATGGGAACAAGTACTCTGTCTAGTACAGTTACAACAGTAATTTCCCCTAAATGTAAGATTTCTTTAATTGCTGGCTGTTAAAGGAGGTTGAATTGTACAGCCAGTACTGTGTACAGTAGGTTCATCAGAGTCAGGAGGGTAATGGGGCTCGGTGGTGATAAAGCAGTCTAATCAAAGCCCATAGCTCATCCTTCCATCCAAAGGAGTCAAATCCCCAAATATAATTAGTTGCTTTTCCTGGGCAAGCAAATTGGACATGATGAAAAAAGGCCCTGGGGGTCAAATAGTGCACTTGAAAGACAGGGGGAGATGAAGTAAGCAATATGGCCACAGGCGCAGAGGGACTGATGTTGCAATTAAGGCTGAAATTAACTATCAGCCATGTTTCAATGAGAGACAAAACTGATTTTGGATCTACTTTACAGCATTAGTCTTCATGACTTGTCTTTAAAGATACAGTATATTACAGTTTGCTGTTTATTAGAACATCTTTACGATGATTGTATTGCAAAAGTGGGCAAATCAGTTACCTGGGCACCTGGGACAAGCAGATTCTGCGCCCAGACTATTAGTTTTTATCCATAGTTGCCTCGAGGAAAATTAGATTTAGTGGGATCTGATAAAGGTCACGAGCTTTTTTCTTCTCTTACACAGCAGCCAGAGAATTTTTTTTTTTTTTTAAAAAACCTTCTTCCTATGAGCATGGTACGCACGTTTAAACTCTGGAAGATTATTCAGAATGAACTGATCATTTCTTCTACACAGATACAAATATACTATAGATATGAACAGGAGAAGCATTGTTTGTTTGTTGTACATGGAAATACTGATAAATCTGAGAAAAATAAAGTGTAGCACAAAGTTGAAATATACCTCGAAACGTCTGCCAATGACTTGCTGAAAACTTGTCATGGGTGCAAACACGTGCTACTTCAGAAACTTTTTTAGAAGACTGTTCCAGCTGTTGGATTTCATACAGTCATTCTTTCCATTATTTTGTATTAAGGCACTTACACTGTAGTACCAAATGTATTCGGACACCTGGTCATTGCACCCGTATGTAGGCCTTAACTGCTGCTACAAAGTTGAAAGCATACAAGTATCTAGGATGATTTGTATGCTATAGTTTTCATTTCCTTTCATTGGAACTGGGGGGCCCAAACCTGTTTCATTCTGTAGCGTACTCCACCAACTCCACTTGTACACCAACTCCATTAGTTGGAGGATACTCTTGTTTGCCAGTTGCCATTTACTGAGAACCGCAGCCAAGTCCCATCAGTTACAGGTTTGCTTGGTGGCAGGTTTTTGATGTCATTAAAGGTTTACAGTGAGACGACCAGATGCCCATTAGGGACTTGCGCATCTCCAACATTCTATATAATGAGTGTCCTACTTACATGCTGAGGCTTTCAAATCTGAGATGACATGTGTGAACCACTGTTCCAGGGGGCTTTTAATTAAAACTATCAGAGGGCTGACAGGAAAAAAAAAAATACTGATTAATGGGGTTCGACTTCTATTTCAGATCTGGTTTTCAGGATCCACATTCTGGTTTAATTAGACCCAGACGGCAGAAAGCAGCCGGATGTTTCAAATCAGCCACAACATTCTGAGCAAGACATATGTCATCTTTTGACACAGTCCCCGCCGTTTACTTATTTATATTTTTTCCCGTAATCATGTCTTATGGATTTGCACAAAACTCATTGATGTGGGTGTTTAGGGCGAATGCCAAGAATCTGGTGCAAGCAGAATAATATGATATGCCTGCTGATATTTCTACCTGTGCCACCTTGCTGGGATATGTATTATTTAGTTCCTGCCTTGATCTTTTATGGATATGTGTTGGGTGCACTTCAAATCCTTGGAAAAACTATAATTAACTAAGTAATTTAAATTTCATAGATAATAATTCAAATTAGAAGTAATGGTGTTAAAACACTCATGCCAGTGTCCAGATATGGAACTTTCCAGACAATCAGCTTATTGAAAGTAATGTCCCATAGGCTTGAATACATAGAATGCATAAATATTTTACCCCACTAGCCATAGTTCATATTTCTTTTTGTGGTATAAGATTTATGCTACTTGCATTGAAAATATTTTTTACATAGCTTTATACTTTGTCATTTAAGTTTCATTAAAAAAAAATAATTAGAAGTCAGATTAAATGAGTGCAATTCATGCAATGGTGCAAAAAAAAAAAAAGAAGTTACATTTTTTTTTTTGCTCATTTCTCTTTATGACTGAAATTTTTAAAGAGACTAGGGTTATGAAATCTTTAGCAACTTTAAGATTATGTTTGGGTATACAGCATGTAGATTCACGCAGTGAAAGTGTAAATCCAGCTTGTCTGGAGTACTCAGTTGGATAACAGTTTCAATGTAAAGTAGCAATTTTTTAGGCCTTTAAAGTAGCATTTTTTGGTTCATGAATATCATGAATTGCAGACCTGCCCAATGCTTGTCCTGCTTATCATGGAAATGCTGCGGTCTGCATAAATTGATCTCATTTTCTCCTGCCAAAGACAGTGTGCACTGAAAGAACCACAAAACAAATAAGAGGATGATATGCTGCAAGGATGCAAAAAAAAAAAAAAAAAAACACTTGATCTTTGATCAATTGCTCTGTAAGGTGCCTACATCTGTCTCATCAGTAATGTGCACCAGCTGAAACGGGAAACTCCCATGGCGCATCCTGCAGAACGAGTGCCTTCCCACTGAGCGAACACTTGCTACAGACACACTGCAACTGTCTCACAGTACTCACAAATCACAGCTACAACAGTGCTAACTGGCTATTGCTGAAATTTAAATACAAGACTATTAAAATGTACATGCAAAAAAAATACCCTTTACATGGTCTAATCAAGCACATTATTCAACACACCTTGGAATCATAAGGTTCTATAAATGATTTAATATCATTGATGTTATTTATTGTTATAGCACAATGCTGGTTCTTTGGTTATATTAACCATATATGGGTGTGACGGTCAGATGTCCACACACCTTAGGCCGTATATCTTAACAGTATAATCAACTATGCTGTATGTGTTATGTTAACCACCCAAAAAAAAAGCATGCGGAATGGTTATAAACTGTTTCAAGTGGCAGGGTGTGTACCTGAAATTAGGCCCCTCGCTACACCATTGAATACAGATCTACAGATTAATTATACTGGAATAGAAAATGGTAGAATCAGTATGGACTTTATTGCATTCTTCTAAGAATGAAAATCAATTTTACATCTGAGCAATTATGGCAGAAGAACTCCAAAGCTCATATAATAGCTCTCTATAAATGTAGACACTAAGCTCTCTCTACAACCAGGAGGCTTTGTGGGTGGAAAATGTGCGAGGGTAGAACGAAGGACACCAACAACAAGCTGCAATAACCTTCAACACAAATTCTGTCTCCACAGAGAATCATGTCTAATTCCAGCTGAAACATAAGCACTGAAGTACCGAGTCTCAAATTGTTTGGTATTCCAAGTATTAGGTAGACGGATACCACAGTAAGCCCCCATCAGTCCTTCCTGTACCAAGACTCTTTAACTAAATTTCACTGCAATCTCTGAGTTTCTAGGTGTTAAGAAGAAAAAAGAAATGTATTATGAAATACATAATAATTGCATAAGCCTTTGGCATAACAAGCGTGTAGATAATAGAAGCGAGAGTTTTAAGTAATATTGTCATTATGTCTTTTAGGTGTTTAACATGGGTGCTGATATTTAAGGCTGAATCCTTTTCCTGTATTATGAAGAATTTACATTGAACGTTCCTGCTTCAACATGTAGCATCATTACCGTTTCTACTCACAACCTTGTTTCTCTGAAATACCATCAAACCCTTTCCTGCTTAATCCCTTGGTGTCTCGGTACTTGCCATATTTACACCATGACCTAGTACTGTGGAGTTTTTAGCACACGTTTACCTCATTTATACCTAAATCTACAGCTAAATTATGTAATTGTAGATGTAAAACTTGAGAGACCGTAAAAAGACCTTACCACAAAAACAAATGTTGAACAGGGAGTCGGGACAATGCCATATACTAGAATATGGCAGTAAACTGCATTGTGCTCAGAGGTGAAAGGATGGAGGGAGCAAAGGAGAGAAAGGAGGGACAGAGGAGTAGGCTAAAAGAAAGCTGCAATGCAGGGAAAAAACTTGTCGTGGTTTTTCAGAGGCTATGTGGACTGCACTTTTAGAAATGCTACCTAACCCAAAATCAATACAGATTAAGTGGGTGGTAATATTAAGGAAGCAGCTTTAATCAGACTTTGCAGTATTACGTGGCTCAAAGTCCCCTGCAGTGGACCGAAATGAGCCAGAGTTGCAAAGTAAAACAGAATGTGACTCTTTTAATCAGTCTGATTTAAGGCGGTGTTGATGATCCAGTCATTGTGGTAGTCCGTATCAGTGTAGGTTTATTTGTTTGTTTGTTTTTGTTCTGTACTTTCTGTACTGATTTGTAATGTATGTAAGATGTAAAAAGCTTTCCGGGGTGGAAAATGCTTGAGTAATTGTATTTCTTTACTATACTAAGTAATATTGTGGGATATTTATACTTTACTTGAGTGTTATTGAAATCGACTAATTTGCTAGAAATAAAATTCATTTTACTTTTTTTTATCCAGACCTTAAATGTACTCCTTACAAATCTCTTCTTCTCTCCTCCAGCCAATGACTGAATGTTATTAATCCAATAGGCTCAGTTTAGCATCCAGTCATTTCAGTTTAACACACAATTAAATTCACCAATGTACAAAAAAGATTTTTTTGTTTTTAAAAAAAATCATCCCAATTCATAATTTGCAGTCACCTTCTCATGCCACACAATTTAGTAGTTAAATTGCTGTAACTATGCATATGGGCCTGAACACTGATACGCCACAACATAGCAGTGTTGAACTTGACAATGTATGCCCAAGCCCTACCTCAGCAAAATTTTTCAATATGGTGGAGAAAGCAAAGATTCAAATAAAATCTCTAATTATCTAATTTGAAACATTGCCTAATTTGAAAAAGCATGTTAAGGTACAGTAGATTTCATTAATTTGCTAACAAATTGGGTGTATTTAAGTTAACCTGTTTTCTTTGGTATAACAAAGTTAGATTAGTATCAATTCTAGTAGTTAATGTAATTGATCAAATTATAGCTAATGGTAAGTAGTGTTGTGGCATGGTGATGCAGTCGTTAGCACTGTAGTCACCCAGCAGGAAGATTCTAGGCTGACTGGGGCATTTCTGTGTGGAGTTTGCATGTCCACCCTGTGCCTGCATGGGTTTCCTCCCATAGTCCAAACACATGCAGATTAGGTCAAATGGCTACTCTAAATTGCCCATAGGTGTGAATGTGAGAGTGAATGGTTGTTTATCAATGTGTTAGCCCTGCAGTAGATTGGTGACCTGTCCAGGGTGAACCTGCCCGAAATCAGCTGGGATTGGCTCCAGCTTCCTTGTAGCCCTGATGGGTGGATGGATGGATGGATGGATGGCAAACATTGGTATTTATTTTCCTTCTGATCAATTTATTAAGAAAAAACTATCTAGCATCAATTATAGTTAATTGAGTGCAATTTTAAATTTAATTTAATTGAGTAAGATACTGATACATCATCTATACCTTAATCTCAGTAATATTTCTCAGTACTTTTTCTACCCCTAGTCATTCCCAACCTTTTGCAATTCAACAGTTATAATATATCTGATGTCTTCCCTGTATTAGCACATATAGTTGAAAACACCTGGCATGAACAATTATGTTATGGTTAAGTTATAGTAATCTGAAACATCTGGTATATTTTAATATATGTTATTGGCCCTGATTTTTGTAATGCTGGCAAGTTTATGCTTTTTGCAGGTGCTGATGTGGCACTAAAGCACTGGAAAATGTCTTTGGTTTGAATGAAAACATCTGAAGCTGTTGTTAATTGTGCCGTTGTGATATCCAGTCAAATCAGTTTCTGTCATTCTCTTTATAAGCTAAAAGTGCAATGCAGTACAATGTTTTAAGAATGATATTGATTAGATTTCATAATTAAGGTCTGAGCACCAAAGGTGCAAGGATCTATAGGGATTTTTGTTCCCTTCAAGACATTTTGAGATGGTTTCCATGGGCAAAAACTCACGAAATTTGGTACACACATCAGTGCTTGGGACAGTAACCTAGCAACTGAGGCTAGGCCAAGGGTGTGGCCCGGTGACTCTATATCCACGCCATTTGACATTGAGTCTTGTAGTTTCAAATACATGTGCCAAATTTGGTAGGCATGTGGGTCTCCCCAAGACAAACAAATTCCCATACACTGCGTTAGCTCTGTCCAACAGGAAGTGAGGTATGTTGGATTTTCTGTATTTTGATACATGTTACATTTTAACATACTCTTCCTAGACAGTTCATCAGAGTCATGTCAAATTTGGTATACAAGATGTCAAGATGTCCACATGCCAGGGTGACACCCTGGTATAGCACCACCATAAGAACACCACCAAAAGAATGACTTTTTCAACACTCTCAGCTATACATCTCCTAGAAGGTTCATCAGATTCATGTCAAATTTGGTATACATGATGTCAAGATGTTGCTAATGTTAAATTGCAAAGGGATTTTTCATATTTTTCATATTTTCACAGTTCATTTTCTTGAACTGTGTTGGAATAGCGACAGAATGAATTTATATGTTTCAGCACAAACTTCACAGGCTATTGGTTATGATGGTTATGATATCCGCATGCCCAGAGTGACTCTCTTGTATAGCACCACCATCTGGCAACAGAAACAATGGCATGTTTCTCTATCTCAACTAGGTAAAAAAAACAACTCTTTTAATTGTCATGTTGTATTAATCTGGTAATAGCACCAGAGGTGAAAGGGCCCCTCATTGCTGCTTGCAGCTATATTTATTTTATAGATTTATTGGATTAATAGATTTCTCTTCAATATTTTATTGCTAGAAATAATCAGCTGGCTGATGTTAAAAAAAAAAAAGGACTAATGTGTTTTATGTGTTCTCAGTGTCAGATTTTATTCTCTATTTTAGTTGTAGATTTCAGCATTTTAGATTTTGATATTAATGTCAATAAGAGTGTGACATTATTATAAATATTTCACATTTACATGTCACATATAAATATGTCACATATTATAAATAATGTCCACCGTCCATAAGAGTAAAAAAGAAAAAAGAAAACAGGCGAGGGTCAAAGATGCTGATGTCAGACTTACTAGATATCCGCATTACATTATAAATAATGAAAACAGGGCAAAAGGTCAATGACATTATAGACAGAATGACAGAGAATCAGACTGGGAAGTACACAGTAGGCACAAAAACCAGACTGGCAAAAAATGTGTTTTCACTCTAAGTTTTATATTTGGGTGAAGTTTAGTGTTTAATTCTTTTTTGTTAGATATTTTTATTAATTCTGTTCAATTTATTGTGCATAATAATGTATCAAATATTTGATTTGCCTTATAAAGCTGTGTTATGTTCTTATTTATTGCAAATTCAGTGATTCTGTAAGTTTTGGTTAGTTAGAAAGTGGGTCAGGTGACCTACATCCACAAAACCAGGCTGTAAGGACTTTCAAAGCTGCATTGAATTTAGGGAAATTTTGGCCTTGCCCCTGTGCTGCAAGGCGGTCTCAGCAGGGAGTAATATGAGTGCAGAAGCGTTGATTTCTGATTAAGAATTTTTTTTTTTTCCAAATGAAAGAGTTTTGCTATTTTCTTGATACTACTCTAACCTGTCATAATTATGTTGAACTGATTAAGAAATAAACAAACGCATTAAAATAAATGAACTGACATTTATTATCCTAGGTAATTATTTTTACTGTCTAAAGCTTCATTTACGCCTCCTTCCAAGGCATTTGGAGAATGGAAAAGTTGCAGCGGTTCAGAAAAGTTATTTTCCAAAAACAAACAGTATTGCATCATAGCAAATCAATTTATCTAACTACATTTCCCATGCCAAGCAGGAAGAGCTGTTCATTTTTTAATCAAGCTACTTGTCATTAGAACATGTTAGTCTACTGGAGACAGTTTTCTCATTCAAATCACTGCAACTGAGCTGTTTCTAATCTCATTAGTGTTTTTGTAGATACATTTTTTTTTTATCATTTTTTTAAGTAGCTTTAAATCATAGTATGATATTATAAGCCAAGCTGAACAAGCAGAATCGTATAACTATTCTATGAGTAAAATAAAAAATTCTTGAATCATATAGTATTTTTCCATCCTATAAAACTCTCAACCATTTATTTAAAGAATTCTTTTTTAATAAATTCTTTTTATACGTACATCCTCAGATGTAAACCAAGAGCAAAAAATGTCCCTTGTTTGATAGAAAATTGACAGAAGACTCTCTAGCTGTTCTGCCACACCACGAGGGCTTTCAGTAGCACGTCTAATTAAGCATTAATTTGACAGAACAACTGCAGAATCATGCCTCTTTGTACATACACTTAAAACAATATGACCAATTACAATGGTTTTGTTTCTCCTCCTTTAACTTATCTGCCATTTCTTCTTAGTTCTTATCCAGATGTCATATTTATTGACCAGAGGAGGTTATATTTTGATGGTATGTTGTTGATGTATCCTGCTCATGAGCTGGGAGATAGCCTTTATCTTATTAGTGTGTGGTGTGTGACTGGACAGCATGTGACTGGACAGTGAGGAGCCATTTGCTTTCATGAGTCTCCCCTGTAATGCAAGTCACTGTGCCATCTAAAAATTGTTGAGTATGAGCATAAGGTATATTTATGACATAGATGTCAAAAGTTTCTAGGGATTTCAGTACAGTTAAAGTTAGAAAATAACTAGAAATTGTAAAAGAAATCTAATTTGCTCCCTTGTGAAAATGTATTTTAGGAAATCTGTCATTTAATTGACTGAAGGTGTAAGAAAGGTTACGACTTTGAAACCCACATCTTGATTAATTGGAACCATTAGCAGCTTATCACATGAGTTAGCTCTTTTTAATTCTTATGAAACTGCAATTGTGAGGTGTCGGTATCGGTGTTGCATCAGTCACTTTTGCTATGTGTATTATTAATGTTACTTGTAAATGATAATGTAGACAATGTAGTGATGTTAGTGGTTAGACTTTTTGACACTACATCTGTTGGCTTTGCCCCAACCAGTGACACCTTCAGCTAGGATGGGATTTAGTCAGTAGCATCCTTTCTCATCTCCACTGGCCTGTCCCTCTCTCCTCTCCTATGCTGTCCTGAACCTTGTTATAGGGACATCCAAAGCAGTGGAAGTGACATATCGCAGCTCAGGGTAGAAATGGAGACTGAAAAAAGCATCTGCCTTCTTTCTCAGCCAAATAAATTGGCAGCACTGACAAGGTTGTTGCTTCGAAAGAAAACTTACAGCTGCATTATGCTTCCTCATTACATTTGAAGGACGCAAAATACAGACAGAGTGAAGAGAGCTGGTGCATGTAACTTCTGGGTGACATAATCGGCCAACGAAATGTCCATTTAATTAGCAGTGACGAACCTTTTGATTCATGCACCTTAATTGGATTTTAAATGACCTCAGTGTTGTGGTGGGTGGCTTGACTTGCTCTAAATGGAGACCTGAGATATGATGGAAGTATGATCATGTAGAGTGCTCTCATTATGCCATCACTCACTACCCCCCCCCCCCCTCTCTCTCTCTCTCTCTATTTCTCTCTCCTCTCGCGCTCACTTACACCCTTCCTCTTTGACAATCAAGCCTGTAGTGGCCAATTTGGGTCATCAAGGCATTTCATTCCTGGCCCAGTATTGATGAATTGACTTCATAAAGCAGTGAGACAGCTCACATTTCTTTTGAAGCAATCAATGCCAGAATCCATTCTTTCAGCCTCATTTGGACATACCGACTCCATCGACACTTTTCTTGAGCACAGGGCAGGTGTCAACAGGAAATTGTCCTGCAAACACATTTCTGCCACCTCTCACACACCTTATGTGAAGGTTTTGTCTTTAGTCAGTTGGATAAGCCACAATCAGAGCATGCTGTCATATTTACAGCCCCCTCTGAAAGTATTGGAACAGCAAGGCCAATCCATTCGTTTATGCTTGAATGAAATGAATGAATGAAACAATACACCCATATAATTTACTATAATTCATGTATAGTGAACAGATGGATGACATATTAAAGGAAAAAACAATAATAGCTTCCTATGATGTTGGGCTTACATGAGGCACCAAATTATACAAGTTTCTGGAACTATACTAGAGGGATAAACACAATTCTTCCAAAAAAAATGTTCAAAGGTTTGAATGGTTTGGGTGGAGAGCACTGTCTAACATCCCATCAGATCATAGGGATTTCCCTTAATTGATCATATATCTGATTATATAAAATAATATATAGACTTAATGTCCTGCTGCAATTGTGATAAAGATTACTATAACAATAAGTCAAGTTGTTTGTCAGCTCTTTTATATTTACAGTGTGAACATTGTACCAGAGATCATTGTGGGCTTCTAGACTGTGTTTTGTTGTCAAACTACCTTGTTATACATGTCCCACTGATATAGGAAAACAAGACCTGGATCTCTCCTGGAGCATTAATCCACAAGCTCTGGCTTTCCCTACCCAACCCGAAGTGTCATTATGTCCTGACCTTGCTGGATTTGCAAGCAGTCTAATTGATACTGCTACCTCGACAGCTTGTCCAAAGCCCAGCCATTCTGGCAAGCTCCCCATTACTGCAAACACACACTGCATTTCATCTGCCTGCATGTGGACTGTGCCTCAAAATGCAAAATGACACTGAACTGCAGCATGCCTGGGGCACAGACCCGGCAGTATGGCCCGTAATATATGTCAGATGTGTTCAAAATGCCACAAAATTAAACGAATACAGAAGTCCACCCCCACTGAATAATTCAGGGCATTACTCATTGTGCTTCCCAGGCTCAGAAAGCACTGAGATCTTCATCTGACCTCAGTCTCTGTGCAACATCTGCAGCTGTGAGTGTTGCTGGTTCTCTCAGCAGTGCAGAGATTTTTCTGTTGGAAAGCAACTTCGAGCATCTTATTTGAAAATGATAGATGGCATATGGTAGAATGTGAGCTGCAGGTCTGTAGGAGTCAGTTCATGGGAGTAAACTGAACTCAATAGGAGTTCATTAAGTATTGTTGATTTTGCTGTGTATATTTTTCAATGCCTTAAATAGAGGCATCATAGAGAGAAAAATCACATAACGTGACATTTAATACAGACAGATTCCTACTTTCCTGTATACTGTATACTTATTAGATGAACGATTGAATGAATGAATGAATGAATGAAGTCAGTGGTGTTTTACAACCTGCAATGGTCTATCACAAATAGAACTGTAAGAAGTAACCAAAGAGCAGCACTTTTGAGTCTATTTTAAAAAGTTTACATTTGCACTTTTACTAATCCCCTACATGGTATGCATCTTGATTTATCACTACAAATGCCCAATATGTAAGGAAGAAACCAACTGGGTTTGCAATTACAGGAAATAACAAACAGGGTGGAGTGTTTTATTCCTCTTATACCACAGATTACAATAATTTTTTATTTATTAATGATTGATACATGAATAACACAATGACTCATTCATGTTGCATAAACCTAGGGTTTGCAGCCAGAGAAATCGCAAAACTCAAAGTTTTCTAAAGCGTTTCCCAGTTAAAGAAACAGCGTGATGGTTACAAAGTGATCCATGTTCTCTCCGTGCCTGTGTGGGTTTCCTCCGGGCCCTCCGGTTTCCTCCCACAGCCCAAAGACATGCAGATTGGGTCAACTGGCTACTCTAAACTGCCCATAGTTGTGAATGTGAGTGTGAATAGTTGTTCATCTCTGCATTATCCCTGTGATAGATTAGCAATCTGCCCAGGGTGTACCTTGCCTGAAATCAGCTGGGATTGGCTCCAGCTTCCCTGTGACCCTTAATGGATAACTGGTATAGATAATGGATCAATTGAAATTGATCCATGTACTTTAGCAGCATTCTCCTGGTTGATATGAACTGTGAATGACAATATCTGTGTTCATGATTTGAATTATGACAGTGTCTAAATGTTTCTCTCTCTCTCTCTCTTTATCTCTCGCATCATCTCGCAGCGCTCGAAAATAGCAGTGTATGAAAAAATGTGGTCATACATGAAATCTGCCGAGCCATCTGTTTTTGCCAAGACCACGCCGGACGGGGTGGCCCGGGTGCGAAAGTCGAAGGGCAAGTTTGCCTTTCTGCTGGAGTCCACCATGAATGAATACATCGAGCAGAGGAAGCCATGCGACACCATGAAAGTTGGAGGAAATCTCGACTCTAAAGGCTATGGTGTGGCGACCCCCAAGGGCTCAGCATTAAGGTGGGTGGAATAATATAACAATATTCTCCATGTTGTTATAGTATTCCACCTACCCTGATGTCTTGTGTTGTCATTTCTCTGCCCCTCCTTCCCTTCCCCTCTTTATTTCTTTGCCCTCTTTTCCCATTTTTTTCCCCCTCAATGAACACTGATGAGGTATTGGTATAATGTTTTTTTCTTTAATGTTCTTTGACTGAAGAAGATAATGATGATTATCTGTGTTTTTTCTCCTTTGTGTGCTTGTGTTCTTTCTTAATAGAATCAGAAATCCAATTTAGATTGTTTGGGGCTAAGTTTAACGACCATTTCACCTTTTATGTCTCTCTTTCCGTCTCTCGCTTTCCTTTTCTTCATGCTTTGATCTCTCTCTTTTCTTTCTCTATCTTGTGTGCTGTCCTTCCTGACTGTTGTGTTGTCAGTTTTAATTTAACAGTCCAATGGTTTTTCAATTTAGCTTGTAAAAGCTGCGCTGTCACTTGTGACGAATGTTAATTGCATGGTGTTTGTTGTTGTTACTTTTCTTCTCAATGACGAGTGTCCCCATCCCGCACACTTCAGTTCTGAACAGTGTAACCCTCCATGCCACCTTTTGATATTTAACACTTTCTTTGCTCTAAGCGTCTCTTACCTTCACCTCCGTGAAAATTCTTAACCAAATTGTCCTTTCGTGCTCTTTCAATGCCCATTCTAAATACTTGATACTGATATAATGGCACTGAAGTCTAAGTAGTAGTCGATCAGCATATTCAATAACACTACTATACTACCGTTGCTACTACTATGCTATTGCCTTAGATTTCTCAAAGAACCTGTGCATTTACTTACAAGTTATGTTTTATTGTTTCAAGAAACGCTGTTAACCTGGCAGTTTTAAAACTGAATGAGCAAGGCCTCTTGGACAAATTGAAAAACAAATGGTGGTACGACAAGGGAGAGTGCGGCAGCGGGGGAGGTGACTCCAAGGTCAGCCTCAATGTCACCAAAATCGGGTACCATAGTGCAGAGTAATCGGCAAGGCTGTTATTCCTGAACGGATGCCCCTTAGACCTGGCCCAAGCCACGTGATTCATTTGTTTTCTTTCCTTTTCCTGAAACACAGCCCTGATTCTGATTGTTCAAAACAAGATTCAACTTAGAACCCTGATTTGGCTAATGGAGGAGGAAAAGGACCAGTATGATTTTGTGCTACTGAGGAGAGCTTTTTGTAAGCAGGGACTGAACCACGCACTATATTGGAATATGCAATTAGTCTGAAAATAGTTTTATAGTGGTTACAAGTATATTTATCCCTATAAGTTAGGGCTCATTTGTTTATCATCCAACACTATAAGTGTTAAGTGTGTCCATTTATATATGTGTGTTTGAGGAACCACGCAGGTGAATAAACCTGCCCAGCAGTTGGTAAAGGGAGACAGAGGATTTTAGTCTTCTTTTCCCCTCTGCTGGGCAGCATTTAAAGCAGCCCCTTGATGAAAACTGATTATATTTGCACTTCATATTTGATTTTGATTTTATGCACCAGTCAAAGCTTTTTAAGTCACTCAACAAAATTATAAAGCATTATGAAATAAGCATGAAATGGATTAAAGGTTTAGTGTAGCAGCATCCCAAGTGTTTTCCAAACCCCAGGCCAATAAGATAAGTTAGACCGTAAAGGAATGTGCAAGAATTTGAATCTCAAAATCAGTCGCATGCCCTGAGTGGATTAAAATGACCCTCCTTTCACATCTGTAACTATCGGGCATAGCTGCTGCTCCACCCTCTCTATTAGTATAAATGGGAAGAGTGCTGACATTTCCGACCTTATAAAGTAACAGAAAAATCATTCCCAGATTCATTTTCAAAAATTATTTTCTTCACTTTTCTTAAAGTATAATGGGAAAGGTTAAGTTGCCTCATAATGAATATTTGCACGTTTTAATGAATATGACTTATCTTCATTCAGACAAGCAGAGACCTTCTTTTATCAAGATTACTTGTATATTTACCTCCTATTTTAGGATGATTAGCCCAAGCAAAGGATACACACAACAATTTTAGTTGAAAAATAAAGTTTTGAGTATCAACTTTATTCTTATTAAATAATTATATATTTTATTCATAAATCTGACAGTTTATGTGTTTTTCAAACATTACAGTCTGCAAGGTTTTCTCTTCTGTTAGTCAGTCAGTGAGCCAGTCAGTCAGTGAGTCAGTCAGTCAGTGAGTCAGTCAGTGAGCCAGTCAGTGAGTCAGGAAGTCAGGAAGTCAGTCAGTCAGTCAGTCAGTCAGACAATGAGTTAGTCAATCAGACTGTCAGTGAGAAAGGCAGTCACTCAGTGACACAGTCAGTCAGTCAGGTAGTTAGTCAGTTAGTCAGTGAGTCAGTCAGCCAGTGAGTCAGTCAGTGAGTCAGTCAGTCAAAGAGTCAGTCAATCAGTGAGTCAGTCAATCAGACTGTCAGTGAGACAGTCAGTCACTCAGTGAGACAGTCAGTCAGTCAGGTAGTCAGTGAGTCAGTCAGTGAGTCAGGAAGTCAGGAACTCAGTCAGTGAGTCAGTCAATCAGACTTCAGTGAGACAGTCAGTCAGTCAGTCAGTCAGGTAGTCAGTGAGTCAGTGAGACAGTCAGGCAGTCAGTGACTCCGTCAATGAGACAGTCAGTCAGGGAGTCCGCCAGTCAGTGAGTCAGTCAGTTAGGCAGACAGACACTCATTTATTCTGTCAATGAGATGGTCATTCATTCTGCCAGTCAGTAAGTCAGTTATTTAGTTAGTTAGTTAGTCATTAAGTTACACAGCTAGGCAGTCATTCAGTCAGTCAGGAAGGTAGGTAGGTAGGTGGCCAGTCAGTGAGTCAGTCAATGAGTCAGCTAGTAAGTCAATCAGTTAGTTAGTTTGTCAGTTAGTTACCCAGAATTAGGTAATCTATTCTTTTTATATATATAGTTTGATAATTATATTCCTGCATTTAATAGTCCATGGCTGTGCCTGTCATTGCTTGGGCTTTTCAGAATTTTAGCTTTCCTGTAAATGGCGGCCTACACTCTTAAGGAATCTCTCAGTTCCTGGAAATATTTTAGTTTTTTGCTTATAGCAAAAAAAAAAAAAACATGGGCTCTGTTACATACAGCAACACATCTCAACTTTTTTTTTACGACCAGAGAAGCCCCAGGCTGTGGAAGACAGTGACAGTTTGCATGCACTTTTCCTAATCACCTCCTCTGTTCCAGCTTTTGTTGCTCTTTTTTCCAGTCTGCAGCGATTTTGAAGCCCACATCGGCCAACACACAGTCGGTGAGCCAGCTCTAATGAGCTTGTGTTGGGAGACGACAGTGGCTCTCCTGGACCAGGCCCCAAATGCCAGCTGTGAAAAAGGCAAAAAGAAAAGAACTAGAAAAAAGTTTTTTAAGTACAATAGAGAAAAAAAGTAGAAAAAAAGCTTGTTAATTCACCTGTAACAAAGCAACATCATGAATCCGACAGCCCCTTCTCCTCTGTGCCCCTGGCACACACTTGCCATCACTTCCTTCTGATTGGTTTTCTCACTCCAGTCACACCAAACACTTAGAGGATAATTACTCTGTTAATCAATGTCTCTCCTCAAGCCAAAAAAGAAATGCGTGGGCCGGGAGCTCGCTTATCTGTGAGCTGCCACTGCAAAGGCAATGAATGTTTAAGCCACTCTTGATACCTAGAGCATGCATGACTGTTTTTTTTTTTTTTTTTCCCACCTCTTAAAAATACAAATTTGGAATTAGCCAAATAAATCCCAACCTGAGACCTAATATCAGTCTAATAAAACCAAGCTATTATTGAATAGTAAAATAATTATCAGGTTAGGCCTTCTTGTTTTCATTTCTATGTACTGAGCCACTTTTTCTGCTCTTTAACTGCAGTGTGTCTCAATGTTTTATGCCCTATCTTCATAATATTACTAGATTCTCTCGTTTTTTTTACAACTCTCCTCAGCTTGAACAAAATATTACTGGTAATTTTTGTTTGTCTGTCAGTCAGTAAAGGGTTCCTAGCCGATCAGACTTCTCAGACTGTCTGTATCATAAGTGAACAAATGCATTCTCCTCTGCTTCTATAGATCAGCAGGTCATATCTTCCGCAACCTGCGTGTTCTTCTCTTAACAGTGTATGCCGATTACTCAAAGCGATATGGGTAGGTCCTGGCATCTTAGCGTAGCTTCTGCTGGATAGAAGGTAACAGTCAGAAATGCCTGCCAGTGTGTGTTGTGGAGAAATGGCCAGGAGTCCTGCTTTATCGCTTTGTAAAGTATGAAAGTAGATAAGACTTGAATAACATAAAATAACATAATATAATGTTATTTATGTTATTTCCCACGTGAAGAACTCCTGTAAACCTTGCAGTATTGAAACTCAGTGAACAAGGCATCTTAGCCAAGCTGAAAAACAAATGGTGGTACGATAAGGGTGAATGTGGGACCAAGGACTCTGGAAGTAAGGTCAGTCGCTGCAGGTCTTTTGTACTGATTCCAAATTGCATTTTGACGTATTTGTTCATATGCAAAGAAAAGAAAACATTTTCTTCATTTTCATTTGATATGTAAGGATATATTGAATGACTTTTGGCCATATTTATTAAATTAATCCAAGTGGCCTCTAGTTTTGCACAATTCCCCACATGAATATTTTGCCAAAGTACATAGATCATTTCCTATTACTGTATTTTTTTCACTTGGAGCACTTGTAATGATAAATCAGGTAGTATAATATGTGGGGAATAAGTAAAAGTGCAAGTAAAACAGATATACATTTTTTAGTCTACCAAGTGTTATTCTTTGCTTACTTCTAACATTTGACATTCATGACACTACAACCATTATGCTGCTGTTTTTTATTTACCAAACTTTTAATTAAAATTTTGATTTACAGTCTTAGTGTTGTTACTTATTTGCATGAAATGCGTCTATTAAATTGTTTATCTTCTTGTGCTGTGAAGTAGAAACCGATTATTTATTGTGTTAAACTGTTTCAATCTAACTTACTCAGACCTCGATGAGAGCCAAGGGCCTTAGTAAATTTTGCTTGAAACAACGTCACAATGAACATTTTGTTTCCGCACCACAAGAAGTTAAAGAATATAATAAACCTCTTTGTTAACCCTCTGAGATTAACTTATGTAGGTGGCTTCTTAATGAACATTTAAATATATGATCTAGGATAACTGTAACTGTTTTTTTTACATCAACTTTAGAGGTTTTTCCAGCTCATAGGGTTAAATTGCAAATGGTAAAACTCTTGTGAACAAATTTTTAATGAACAAGTTTGGGAGGTAAGCAGCAGCAGAATGGTTCAATCCAATTATTAAGATCAGTATTTTGTAGAAAATATGTCAAAATATGAATTTGACTGTTAAATAAAGAACAGGAAGCTTTTAAAGGGAAATTAGTAGTCATTTTTAAGAGAGGGTTTGAAGCCAGAGGTCGGACCTGTATGTAACTGACCAGCTTCCCAAACACATGAAGCCAGTGACAGGATTAGGTTAGAAGTTTCGAGAGCTTTAATTTTCAGCACTGATCAGCTATGCTTTCTAATGTTGCATTGACTTGTTGCTTCCTTCTGGAGAGCTACTGGACCTACAACCATCCTAGAGGTTCTCAATCCTTCTGGTTGTTGTAGGGAAACTACATGAAGTCAATTTAAATTCTTAGCCAGCCTTAATACTCCATTTATGGATGTGCTCAGTCTCTTGGGAGAAGCACCAATGGAGATCGTTTATTATTTAAGAATGTCTCCTTATAAATACCAGTAGTCCTGGTCAACTAGAAGTAATTCCAAGATTAGGTTATTTAGCTATAATGTTAAGAGTGTTGAATATTTTGCATCAAATGCTCACCAGTGCAAATGATACTAACTGTCTTCCTCACTTCTCATAGGACAAGACAAGTGCTCTGAGTCTGAGCAATGTAGCTGGAGTCTTCTATATTCTTGTTGGTGGTCTGGGGCTGGCCATGATGGTGGCTTTAATAGAATTCTGTTACAAGTCACGTGCTGAAGCTAAAAGGCTGAAACTTGAAAAAAACACCCAAAACTTTAAGCCTGCCCCGCCAACCAACACTCAGAACTTTGCTACGTACCGAGAAGGCTACAATGTGTACGGGACAGAGAGTGTTAAGATCTAGAGGTATGTAAGAAAGCAGACTCGTTTCTTTAGTTTTAGTGTTGGCCAATGCACTACAGCTCATCTCTTAAACTTTAGCTGAGTTTCTAATTGCCATTTCAGTTGCCAAGTCATTTGGATTACAAAGACGCCACATAACGGATACACATAGCTCAGCTTAGCTTGAGTTCGCTTTCTGAAAATTTAGTCCAGTCCAGAAAGTCCAGTTGGTCAAGACTAGCAAAGATGTAAGCTGAACATACAGAAAAATATTACACAGATTATTAAAAATTACATTGGAGCGCAATTTCAGAGGAACAGCTACATTGATGCTAATATATTTGTAAGGTGAGTATTACAGTGTCACATTTGTTTTCCACATTTTATAGCGTTACAACCTGGAATAAATAATTGTCTTGATTGGGATTTTTACCATTTGATTTGCACAACATGTCTAACCTTTGAAGGTTTAACATTTACCTTTTTTTATTACACAAAGGTTAATTAAACAAAAAAAACCAGAAATCTGTTGGTTGCATAAGCATTCACCGCTTGGTAGAACCACCTTTGGATGTACGTCTGCTGAGATGTGTCTCTGTTAGCTTTGCACATGTGCATGTTTGCTTTCTTCTTTTGCAAAACTGTTCAAGTTCTGACAGATTGGATGGAGAATATTGGTAAACAGCAAGCCGATTCTCAATCAGATTGTGATCTGAGCTTAGACTGGACCATTGTAATACATTCAAGTTCAGGGTTTTGAAACTTTTCCACACGTTTGCTGAGACTCCAACATGTGATTTCATATGGTTTTATTCAGTAATGGCTTTCCTATCAATATTCTTTTATAAAGCCCAGCTTTATGTATTGTCCAGTCTATGGAATAGCTGTGAATAGCATCTCCTATCTGAGCTGCGGATCTCTCCAGATCCTTCTCTGACTACCGTCAGTGAAACGCTCTACCTTCCCAATCACTCCGTGGGTTATTTGGATATTTTTTTTGTAATCAAAATCTAATTGATAATTTTCTAGAATTGGTCATGGACTTTTTTTGATAGCTCATTGGTCTTCGTGATTTTGTTTCCAGAAACAGATGTATTTATATTGAGATCATGAGACACAGGTGGACTTCATTAATTCCAGGGATGCACACTCAACTAATTATTTGACTCCTGACCCCATCTGGTTGCATCAGAACTAATTTTGGGGGTTCATAGCAATAGGAGTGAATACCTTAAAAATTTTTATAATTTTGCCAAGAACATTTCGTTTTGTCTCTTCGCCAATAGACAGTTTTGGGTAGATTCATAACGTATAATCCCAGTTAAGTCTAGTTCAGTGGCACTACAAAATAGGGAAAAGTTCAAGTGGTGAATACTTATGCAAGGCACTGTATTGTGAGGCTCTCCCAACAGTACGTGTGTTTGGGCTGGATGACCGTTGAATTAATGCGACAGTTCTGGCTGTAGCATCCATAATACTGCATATATTTAAACCATTTATGTCAGTTTGGTTTGGTTTTGGAATTTTTACACAGGGTATAATTAGTGGAACTTAAGACAAAATATAATGGATATAGTGATATAGATACACTTTGTGATCATAAGTTTGTGGACACCTGACCATAACACTCATATATAACAGCTTCACTAAACTGAAGATTTGCCTTCAGTGAAACTCAGAGCCCCCCAAACATATTCAAGCATGACAATGCTCCTGTGCACAAAGCGAGGTCCATTAAGACATGGTTCACCAAGGTCGGAGTTGAAGAACTCCAGTGTCCTGCACGGAGCCCTGACCTCAAACCCACTGAGCACCTTTGGGATGAAGTGGAATGCTGACTGCCCCCCTCCCCCACCTTCTCACCCAACATCAGTGCCTGACCTTACTAATGCTCTTATGGTGGAATGGTTCAAATCTCCACAGCCACACTCCAAAATCCAGAAGAGTGGAGTTATTATAACAGCAAATGACTTAATCTGGAGTGAGATGTTTAATAAGCACATGTCAGTGTTATTGGTAAGGTGTCCACATATGTTTGGCCATATAGTGTACATAAAAAAATATTTTTAGATATTAAATAATACTGCTAAGTCTTAAAAAAAAAAAAAAAAAAAAAAAAAACCCGGACACAAATTACAAAAAAAAAAATAAGTTTAACCCTTTACAGAAACAATAAAAATATTTTGAGTAATAAATAATAATAGGCCCCCTTTAGACCCACAGAAAATTATTAACAATAAACACAGGCATTTATTAAAAATAAATGACAGGCATTAAGCCACCCATTATTAACTAACCATTTAGATATTCAGACAAATAAATAATAAATAAAAATCTATTAGAGCAATACACAGACCACTAGCTGTAGTTATTAAGAAGAGTTTTGCATAAATATTTTATATATCCTTTGTATCTGTTTCCATTGCAGATGTGTCCGTGCAAACTTTCGTGTCAGCCTTGATGATTGTGATAAGAAACCCTTAAAAAGCGATGGCTGGATCTTTAAGAGGTCTCACCCTCTTTCCCCTCCCTACTCCATCCACATTCATCATCTGAGAGAAAGACAGGAGCGGACATTATCATTGGAAAGAACCTGGACGTTTCCTTCAGTGCCTTATGGAACATTCTGAGAATCACTCGAATGTAAGCTCATTATGGTGACATCCCATTGCTCCGATAACACGTGAAACACATGAAGGAATGCCATTGCCATCTGTGAATGAACTCTTGAACTGCATAACTCCATGGAAATCGAGAAACAAAGCCATCACTTGTGATCTGAGCACATTCAGAAGAGCCAGACTGAAAACTGTGTTGGAGACGACGAGTCTCGTGGTATTGGTACGCTGCTGGACTTGGTTATCGATCGAATCTTAAAACAAAAAAAAAATAAATAAAATAAAAATAAAAAATAAGCTTGTACTTCATCAACTGTAAATTTGCTTTCACAATCACAGTAACTGATAAAAGCGTTAATTTATCAAATTTTCAATTCTTTCTAATAGAAATCACTTAATGTGAGAAATTGAGATTATATGCTGTTACTTGAGTAGTGTCATTGTTTATTAGTTTCTTTTTTTTGTTTTTTTTTTCTTTGATGCTGCTGATTTGTCAAATATTTAGGAAACTCTTATGAATCAGACCCCAGAGAAGCAAGTTACATAAAAGCTCTGGCTATCAGTGACTGAAAATAAATGCACATTGTGTAGAATTAATATGACCAAAAATATACAACGAAAAAAAGAAAAGGTGAGCACGTGCAATCGCTTGCATTTTACACACTCACTTTACATACAATTTAGTTAAATCCTTCCGAGAGACATGTGTGTCTGCAGTATTTGAATTAATTTACATGGATTTGTTTTTCCGTAAATGTCTATTGTACAAGAAGCTCCAATACAGAAAACAGATCACCTACATGTAGATAAATTGCAATCCATGAAAAAGGATACAGCTTTTAAAATGTAGTATTTGAGTACCTTGCAATTTTCTCAATATACTAAACATTTAAATAAATCTTTGGGTTTTAGTTTCATTTTACAGTCATTTTAGTGTTGGATGACCTACTTAGTAAAATAGCGTTAATGACAACATTTAAAATAGATTTATAAATGGTGTTAACAGGGGTAATCTTAAAAGCTTAGCACATTTACATTTTGCTGTTACACTTTCTGTTTACTATAAGAAAAAAACTGTGATTCCATAGGATGTAGGAATGCTAACAATCCTGAATCCATGGAAAGATAAGTTTTATATAGAAAAGAAGCTTTCAAAGAATTTAAAGGAACTAAACTACTATGAAGAAATGTACATTTGTTAAAACAAACTTTCTAGCCGCCTGCAGGATTCACAGTTGAGTTGGATTCCCTTTTTCTTTTCTTTTTTTGTTTCATCTGCATGTGAAAAATTTGTGATTGCCTATTAAGCCCTGAAACTTACATCTTAGAAAGGTCAAGAAGAGTATGACAATTTTCTATTTGACATTTTACCCTTTCTTCCTTTCCTGTTTTTGCACCTCAGTCCAGAGAACCTTAGCAGGCATCCTAGTGACGAAAAAAGACAGAACTGCATGCATGGGTCTAATTTACTGAAACCTCTTTAGTGAGGCCTTGTACAAAGTATTTTAATATATTTTGTAAATAAAACCCATATAAAAAAACTCTTTGGGGGTATTTTATGACTGTTTGCATGATTACCATGTGAGTCACAATGTCAGTGCAACTACCTTTTTATATTTTAGCAAACCTACCTGTCATTTGCCGACAACTGATAATTATTGAAATTATACAGAGCGCTCTTGTAAGTGGATGTGAAAAAAAAATAATAAAAGCTCAAGCTTTTCCTGATCTGAGCTGCCTTGTCAGTAGACACTGTCCAATAACAAGTATAATATCTGCAATATTTCCATTTTAATGACCTATTTACGTTTTGTTTTGTTTTTTTCCTGAAATGAATCATAGCATCATAATAAGAATATTTTTTTAAATATAGTTGACTAACTCCATTCTTTGCCTCGGTCTGTTGAAAAGACTGCTGCAGCGTTGCATGTTTTATTGTATATGGTTTAATGTCTAAACTGATACTAGGAAACAACATGACTAAAACATACATATTAACACATCTTGAACACTTTCTGCAAAAAGGGGCCAGCTCACCTTTCCCAGAATCCTCTGCTCTAAGTAGCGAGTCGCCATTTTCACAACAATCCACAACAATCCACAACATCCGAGGCCATAGATCTTAAATTGTAACATGAAATTTTGAAGATTTCTTTAAATGTCTATTTTAAATATCTATATTTAAAATTCTTTTAACCCAATCCATTCATTTTTTCTAGGATTATTCCATAGGTAATATGGAACTGAACTAGCCTCAGCCGTCTCGTGGGCAGCCATGAAGGAAATAAAAGCTAAGGCATATATTGTTCAAATGTTCCACATATGGCACAAAGATGAAGAAACAGTTTAGGAAGGTTTTCGGAGGGATTGCTAGTGAATTTGCAGAGGTTTTACTGCACAGAGTGAGTGCTAGGAGGTAACGGTCATATGCTTTCAAAACAAAAACAACAAATTGGATTCTGGGAAGGGTGACCTGGCCCCTTTATTGCTTCCTAAATACACATTGTTATTTGGTCTCAGGTTTGACTGTGAGCTTGTGGAGTTGGTTTCACTGTGGATGAACAGAAACGCTCAATACTGAACATGAACAGGGATTCTTTAGGATTCTCCCCACACTGGAATAATGTAACACAATCATAATTAACGTTTTTTAATCTTCAGAGCCCCAAGACAATGTTTAACGGCTCCACTACTGGAGGCAGCAGATGTTTTACTTGAACCTGGAGTATTGATAAAGATGATGTTATATCAAATGTGATGGTTTGTCAATCAGAGTTAAAAAAAAAAAAAAAAGCACACACAGTAAAGCTTACCCAAAAAGTTTAGACTCTTGACGATATTTAAGATAAGTTAAGGAATAAAACACTTTCAACCATGCTGTTACAGGAAAATAATCAATGCCGGCATGGTGTGATGCTATTACAAGCCCAACGTTTAATATTTTCCAATAATAGCATATCCCAAAGTGTTTTATGCCTCTTATAACACAGCAATTTGCCAGTTATTACAGTATGCCATTCGTTAAACAAGGACAGGTCATACTTTTGCAGTGGAACCTCAGAGGAACAAGTTAATTCCTGTTATTACAGTATTATTAGTACTCTGTCCTGAACTCTTAAAGTTACAGCTTTACCTCTGACTATTACAAAGCACCGACACTGGACTCTCCTTCCCAACATGTCTCCTTACAGAAAACGTCACTATATCAACAAGGACATGTTTTTTAATCTGTTTATGTGGTGCATCCACAATACAAGTCTTTTTGTAATTGGTTACTAAAGAAACAATAACATATCAGAATGAGTGTAAATCAAAAATCCTGTGATTTGAATTACAGCTTGAACTAATGTCAGATCCGACCAATCAAAATCAAGCAATCCACCAATGTTGTGGTATAAATTAATATATAAAATGGTAGTAATAATAATATTACATGGTATAAATCTCCTGAAATGTACCCCATTTCGTCTGTTCTCACAGCTCCATCTACTAAATCTTTACAAAGCAAAACACAAGTTTTTAAAAATCTTTGCAAATTTAGGCTATTAAAAAGCAGAAACTGAAATCTGTCATTTAGGTAAGCATTCAGACCCTTGGCTGAGGCACTCCGACTCAAGCTCAGGTGCATACGGTTTGCTTTAATTACCTTGAAATATCTCTAGAACCTGACTGGAGTCTATCTGTGGCAAATTGAATTAATTGGACATGATTTAGAAAGGCACATGCCTAAGTGAATAAGATCCCACAATTCACAGTGCATGTCAGACCTTGGTTTTTGGCTGTGATCAAAACTCCATACCAGTGTACTACACACAGCATACTGGCCTAGTATACACTGTGTATACTGCACAGTACTCCCCATTATAGTGTACAGTATAGCATGCAGGTATGGCAACTACCATGTACTGTACTAGGCTTTCACTGTATTTCATACTGTATAACGTACCGTACTGTATTTCAGTGTCGTCACATCTACATCACACAGGAGCTTGGTGGCAGTAAATGCTAGAATGCTAGCTAGCGACCTTGCTAATGTATCATGTATAAATGCCATCTACCTTATCAAGCAAACATGCCATTCGGTTACATTAGGGAACTAGTTAGCTAGCATACACTATTGGATGAGCTATTAGTTCTGCTAAAATACAACTTCACATGTATTTATTATTTATTTTACATTTATATTCAGAGCTGGAGTCAAAGCCACTTCCACTGTCCACGTTCACCTTAAAATCACCGCGTTGCATCATGGGATGCGGTAGCTGACAAAGTAAGCTCTGGCTCCATACTGGAAATTTTCACCAGAGTAGTCTATCATCTGGGTAACTGTTGTGTACTGTAATTGTTTTCTTTCATGCACTACTTACTACTTTTCCATGACCAGATCAGTATACGAGCAGTATCCAGTACGGAGTTTCGGATACCGCCCAAGACATGAAGTGCAAGGAATTCTCGGTAGAACCGCAACAAAACTGCGTCAAAAAATAGATCTGGGAAAGTGTGTAAAACCATTTCTAAGACATTATATGGTTCCAGGAGCACAGTGGGCACCATCATTGTGAAATGAAAGAAGTCTGGATACACCAGGACTCTTCATGGTGCTTCCAAACTTAATAACTGGGATAGATTCTTGGTCAAAGAGGTGGCCAATGGCCACTCTAACAGAGCTTCAGAGGTCTTTCGCAGAGATGGGAAAACTGGCACTCCTAAGTGAGAGGCATATGACAGGTACTTAAAGGGCTCTGAGAGCATAACGGAAAAAAATTGATTGATGAGACAAAAATCAGAGACAAAAAAAAAATAGGCACTGCTGAAAAATATGTAGCTATTACCATCCCTACAGTGAAACATGGTGGTGGTAGCATCATGCTCTGGATGCGAGTCTCAGCAGTGGGGACAGGAGACATGTCAAAATTAAGAGAAGGACAAATGGAGCCAAATACAGACAAGTCATTGAAGAAAACCTGCTCCAGAAGTTCAGACTGGGGTAAACCTTTCAGCTTGGCAACAACCCAAATTATACTGCCAAGAGTCAGTCAGGGCCTTTATTTCTGATGGCTACAGCGGCTGAAAAGTTGGTGTCTTACAGTTACAGGTTTTAGTATCCTGCCATCCAGCAGTCTCAGTGAATGGGATTTAATAAAGAGCCTGCTTGAGAGATTCATGGTTGATCTTTGATTATCTTTGAAAGTGCTGAAATCCAACTTTCTTTCAGCAATGAACACATGTGTTTGCTTAAACATCACTGATCACTGAGGAGCTTTGGAGCTTTCTTTTAAAGACTGACTCATTCATGCTGCATGAGACAATATGTCATTGCATCTTGCTTTCTCTTTAAGCAAGATAGTTGAATAGAATGAGTCATTTCTCATCAACCAAGATCAGGGTTCTTGCCTGCAAAAAAATCACACAGCTTGTCCTTCAGGCTAAAGAGTCACGTCAGCATCTGTGTCTGAGATAACAATGTTACCAGAATTGATTGCATCGCCATCAGATAACGACTTATACCAAATGTTTGCTTTAACAAATTGCTAATTTGTAATTCTAATACATGTGGCAGTCTGGAAAAACCTCATCAGGTGTTGCTGTGGTTGAATTCTGGCGAATAACCAAAAATGATCATAGCTGCATGTTGTAGTGAAATGGACAAAAACCTATTTGGTTTGGCTTGTAATCAGATATCATCTGTCAAGATGTCCACAAGTTTTTTTTTTATTTGTTCCCCCGAATTTTCCCCCAATTTATTCACCTCCCAATTCCCACCCACCACCCAGCTGTCTTGTATCACAGGACAGCTCCCACTTGGGAACAGTGGAGACTAACACGGTTTCTTAAAGATACACGAAGCCAGCCAGCTGCACCTTTTTTGAACTTCTGCTCACGTCGTGAAAAGCAGCATAACACACTTGAAGGGAAACACCATCACGCCCACCCAGAGAACATAGTCAATTTTGCTCTGTTGTCTCTAGGGGGACAATAGGGCAAACGCTTTACTGTTGTGTCACCAGGAAGGCCTAGCAAAAAATAAATAAATAAAAATAATTTGGGGGAGAAAACACAAGATTTAGAACTTTATCAACTTTACTTGAGATATGTGGAAAATTGTGATATTGTATACAAAAGAAGTGCGTACACCCCAGTGAATATCACTTAAGAGTCAAGTTGTATCAGCTCTCAATACTTGCATTATTTCTATTTTGACAAGTTTAGTATTTCCTCTTATGAACAATCAAAAACAAAAAAATACGTTAGAAAGACTATATAGACAATTCAGGTCCCATAGCAACAAAAGTGAATGCGCTGTGATCACTGAAACCAAATTGAGTATACCTGTGGTTTCCGATGAGGCTAAATGATTGAACATGGTTATAAAATTACCTGTACACACCAAAACTTTCTCAGTTCTGGACCTACAGTCCGTATCTATCTGCATGTCTGCATCATGGCTTCACACAGGAAAGAACCGAAAGAGGAATTGAAAATATAGTTATATAGGCAAAACATAGTTGCAGCAGAAATCAGGAGGTATAGAACAAGCCATAGTTCCATTAATTAGCTCCGCAGTGCTCGTTCACCTAAAATGATGCCACGGACAGTGTGATATTGATGGGCAAGTGCTTCAGACTTTGCACAGGGGTCATCAATGGAAATTGCAGTTTCTGTGGCAGCTCAGACAGTGCAAAGGACATTGCATAACATCAGCGTCTATGGACGGCGTCCAAGAAAAAAAAAACCTTCCTTGCTCTTTGGCACAAAATCGCAAGATTAAAGCTTGCAAAAGAACATGAAAAGAAGCCTGATGAATACTGGGAGCTCTGGTCAGACAAGGCCAAGATAAATTTGTTTGGCTTGATGGAGTCCTGTGAACCTGGCTAGGGGACTACCACAGTGAATGCATAGTCCCGACTGTGAAGCATGGAGTTGGGAGTGTGATGATTTGTGGCTACATGAGTCCAAAAGGTATCGGAGAGATGACATTTATAGATGCACCGTGAATGCCTGTGAATATTGGCAGAAGAGGAATATTCCAGCATGATAACGATCCAAAGCACACATCTAAAATCACACAAGAGTTTCTAAGGAAGACAAATTTTAAACTATGACCTGGCCAAGTATGTTGCCTGACTTGAATCCAATGGAACGCGTTTGGGGTATTTTAAAGAAAAATATAGAGCAACACAACTGATTGCAACTCCAGCTGATAAAAATTGCCTGTGAAGAATGGCAGAACATCTCAAGTGAAATGTGCTACTAAATTTAAGAATACCAGAAAAACTGGTATCCTCCATGATGAGGTGGGACTGAGTCGGAATAAAATAAAGGTGGAAATACGAAGTACTGAAAAACTCCTACTGTGGGGTTTGTATTTATAATATAGTAAATCTAAAGTATTAATTTTTTATTTGACATAAGAACAAATACCCTACTGTTCAACTTAGAATTAATGCAATTACTGCAAGGTGATACAATTTTACTCATTTGACATTTAATGATATTGCACAGGGGTGTACTCATTTCAGTTCAGGAAAACCAGTAGTTTTCAGTAATATAGCAGAAAATTTTACTATGTAAAGGGATTTCCCCTTTCATACAAATTCATAAAAATAACTACTTATACCCTTTAGTTCCACTCCTCTTACATACACAGACATACACTACCGGTCAAAAGTTTGGGATCACCTTCTAATTCTATTATTTCTTTATTTTTATGACTTTAAAAGAGACTGGATAATGACGGACTGTTGTTTCTCTTTACTTAGTTGACATAAAAGGTTATTAGTGGAATTTCTTTCCTTCTTAATGCATTTGAGAGCAACAGTAAATAGTAAATGATAA
>JAQQZR010000002.1:8323996-8335398 GCA_030068235.1 Notoglanidium macrostoma
CAACGTAGAAAGCAAAAAAAATAAAGAAAAACCTATGAAAAAGAGTAGGTGTGTCCAAACGTTTGACCGGTAGTGTACAAGCAGTGTATTGGATTTATTTCACGTCAAGAATGCAAAACGTGATACAGCAAATTTCCACAAACCACCAATTTTACAGCCGAGGTCAGAAGTTTACATTCACTCATCATGGACATGAATGTCATGGGAATATTCGGCTTTCAGTGATTTCTTTGAACTGTTCTTTTTCTGGGGCGTAAGGATTGTAAAACATACATCTTTAAATAAGAATTTGGTGTTCAAGTTGAAATTTATTTTGGGTTTTCCAAAATCAACACGGACAACATTATATGTCTAGAGTCAAAAATATACACCCACTTCGATTATTAATTCAGTGGTGCTGAAAGATCCACAGTGTCTTTTAACTAGCCAAGGCCTCTTAACTTTCTGTTAGTGATCATGGTTGATTACAGCTGGTAGATTCTCTGTGCACAACATAAATAGAGTTTGCTTGCTAGCACTCATTGGATTGACACACAGGACAATGGGAAAATCCAAGGAGCTTAGTGCAAATCTGAGGAAGAGGATCATAGATGTACACAACTTAGGAATGTTTCTTGGAGCCATTTATAAACAACTGCAGATTTCAAGATCATCAATTTCAACAGTTATTCGGAGGTGTAGCCACTTCACCAAGCCACTTTTCTGGAAGAAGTCACCAAACGGTCACCCTCAGCTGAGAGTAAATTGGTTCGGATGATCAGGAACAACCCAGGAGCCATCAAGCCACAGGCCTAGAAGCTGTTAGAACACCGTCTTCAGTCAAGCAAGATTTACATTGCCATGGACTGAGAAGCTGCCGTCCAAGAAAGAAGCTCCCGTTCAAAAATTGACCTTTAAGCTTGAGCCTTCTGGGGGAAAGTTTTATGGACAAATGAGGCAAAGATTAAGTTCTTTGGCCACAAAGACCAGAAGCACAGAGGAACATTTTACCAACTGTTAAGCATGGTGGTGGTAGCATCCAGCCCTCAGGCCGTTTTGCTGTTAACGGAACTGGTGCATTGCACAAAGTGGATGGAATAATGAAGAAACCCGAGAATTCTTCAGCATAACCTCGAACCATCAGCTAGATGGTTGAAACTTGGACACAATTACATGTTCCAACAGGACAATGAAACCAAACACAGATCTGGTTGTGGAATGGATAAAGCAGGCCAACATTAAGCTTTTGGAATAGTGTAAATGTGTGGACTGCGCTTACAAACTGGGTCTGTGCCAGAAAGCGCACAAGTTGAACCGAATTCTGCCAAGAAAAGTGGTCAAATATCCAACCAGAATTCTGCCAGAAGCTTATTGATTGCTACCAAAAGCATCAGGTCAGGGTGAAATTTACTAAGGGACATTTAACTAAATATAAGCTGTGCTATATGTATATTTATGACCCTGTGTTGATTTCAGACAGCCCAAAATAAATTCAAACCTGTGCACCAAATCCTTGGGTTATTTCGTGTATTAAAGAATGTTGCTCTGCCCCAGAAAATAAGAACGGTTAAAAGAAATCATTGAAAGCCCAGTATTGCCATGACATTCAGTCCATGATGTCTGTATGTATACTTCTGACCTCAACTATAGGTTTCACTGGAAAACCACCTACACTTTCACTTTTTATACTGTATATAAAAGCTGCCTTTTAAATATATCACTCATGGTATTCATATCCTATCATTACATGGCACTGGATTGAACATAAAAAGTGTCATCACCCATGCCTACATCTCGCCTCCACTCACATGAGCAGGAAGTGTTTGTTAGCACTCACATCCCTGCTGAGTGCACTGAATAACCTGGAGGATGTGGAGCTAACCTACACAATGTGCACAGTGGTCACAGCTGAAACCCAAACGTAATAAATACCGAGTTCCATGCAGAAGATGCATCTCTGTTCAGTAAACCGTACATTGAAACAGCAAAAGGAGGAACAGGTTTTGTTCTGGACTATTCCAGATTGGTCTTTTTCATATTATGGTGCTCTTAGTCTTTAAGCCTTAACTGCTTATCCATCTATAAATCCATAATAAGACTAGAGCAGGTCAACAAGAATTTAGCTAGGCAAAGGCAATGACAGAGATTTTAGATACTGAGAGCTATCGAAGGTGATAAATTATTTACATTTATTTCAAATACTCTTAAGGAGTGTTAAATTATAACTCTTATGTTTGTCAGAGAAAGAATAGTTAGAATGTGAACAATTTATCACTATGTATAGTACTTGTTTCACAGTCATTTTTGCCCATTCATTTGAATTCATCATTTACTCATCAGTAACTGTTTTTTCCTCGTCATAGTCATGGGGTATGCAAGGCCTATCTAGGAGACATCGCACATTAGCAAAGAATCAAACCTAGGGGCGATTTTAATGTCGCCAGTCTGTGTACTGGTACGTTTTCGAGCCACACAGATATAAGCAGACCATGCAAAATGTCTTTTAGTGGCTTCGTTTCAAAAAGGATCCTAGCAAATCTGGCAACTGACCAGCGCTTGGTACGAGTCTCCCAGCTCACAGCACAGCACACAGTTATACAAATTGAAAGAGCAGGTCCAGGTGACTCATCACCATTGTGCAAAGTCTGACTGACTTGTGCATGCATGAGCCTAATGTCCCAACATCCAATGACAATTCACCAGTTTCCCAATGCCCAGTCACTGCTCACTATTTTGTTTTCATTTTTGCTCACTACCACTGCTTCATATTGACTATTGATGTACATGTACGTCATACAGGAACATACATACACAGCTGAATATGATGTAAATGTGGTACTGTGATCAAAGATCATTTTCTGTAAGAAATATATTATTTTCTATTCAGATCTAACTTCTGAAACTCTTCCTTCTTCACCTAAAATGCCCAGACATGCAAATTTATCTAGGACATTATCTGGAGCCTTATAGCAACTCTACCCTGAAAAGAGTTGGAAACACTGGTAATGGAAATAGCTGCTTGAAACGGAGAAAACAAAATGCTAGATAAAACAGCCACAGCTTTGTTTGTGACTATATAGATTTATGCTGTTTACGCTTCGGTACAGGACCGAGGAGATAAGCGCAGTGCGACTGTCATCATGTCACTTAAACGTCAGACTCCCTAACTGGAGATGGATGAACCGCTTTGATATCTGCGAGTTATTTTATAAATTTATTCCTTAAACAGAGCAAGAGTCATCACCACAATCTGGCAATAAAAGACGAGGTACTTTGTCATCGTAGCATTGACTGCTGTGTTTTTCCTATCAGGCATGAGGAGAGTGACCAAAGGATAAATCTAATGTGACACATTTCTTCCAAATATAACCCTTTTACTAGAATCACTTAGAGGACTTTATATGAAACATGTCAGGGCCAAACATATTGCATCATAACTGATGATGAACTGTTTTCCATTATCAGATTAAAGGACCAGGTTTAATGGATGTAAGGCTAGTAGGAAACAGAAAGCGTTGTGCAAACTGGATTATGCTAACAAGCTTTCGGTGATTGCCATGCCATTGCCAAGTGGCAGCAGTTAAGTTCTGGTGAAGTTGAAACGTGGCACTCAGGGTTTGACGCTAAACACCGGGTGGGTGGGAACTGCCGTTCGCTTGGTGGTTGCTGTACAGATGCACACTCCAGTTTCTACCTCAATGGTCTGAACTGTTCTCAGGGCTTCAGGAATGTCCGTTGTTATTGGAGAGTTCAAAACACCTATGTAAGATGTTAATATATATTCACATGTCGATTGGCTTATCTGACATTATTATTGGAGGAGGAAAAAGACCCAAGGGAGTAAGTACTTGAAAGCGGGTATCTGAAGGCCACTGCACGTTCTAATACATGCTTGGAAAGGGAGGGGTCAGAGAGGGGCATCAGCTGGATGAAACCTACAAAGTGGACCTTTAAAGCTGTAATTAATATACAAAGAGACTAGAAACAGAACAAATGATCATTGTTGCTATAACAAGTGATGTGATAGCAGGAACTAATTTATATTGTTAATGTTCACAATCATTAGATATTAAACTGTAAGTAGATAAAAAGAAAAAGTATGACATTCTTTAATAAATAAAAATTTGTAATCGTTGGCAAATTGCTGTGTTATAAAAGGAATAAAACACTGAGATGGACTGTTACTGGAAAACAGCCAACAACAGGGTGGTAACAGTAAGTCCACTTCACGCTGATTATTTATGATTGGTTATTTTCCTAAATAACAGCACACTCGGTCATGTTTTATCGCTCACATATCATTGTGTTGGGTAAAGAAGTGTAAAAAGGCCAAACCCTTAAATGAATGAGTAAAATACTCCTTCAGGTAACAATCTAACCCTTTCACAGCACATAAAGGAAGCACAATGAAAGTATGACCAGAGTACACAAAACCTCACAGCTTTAAATGCCATAAAAGAAACACATTTTACAGCACAAAAGAGACCAGGGTATGACACACTGGAAAAAAACTATCTTTATTTAGAAAAGGGTATACACTGGTTGACGTGAGGGCATTTTAAAAACTCCAAAAGTAGTTCTCAAAGAGATTAACACTTTTTTTTTTTTATGCAGTCCATTTATTCGGAAAGAAATCGAGCTTGCCATACTTTCTATAGAAATCCTTTTTTTTTCCTTTTTAAAAACGTGAGCAAACACAACGAGGAGTTTAGGAGACTTACTTTTGAAATAAAAGTTGAGGAAATTATGTATTACAAGTATCCATTTTTATTTTATGTTTACATAATATACAAATAGACTGCTCATACTGCTCGAAACACCTATGCCTAAATATCGCATATGGATTAAAAGGAAGAGAGAAATAAATAAACTGGAATTCAAACTGAGGTTGAGACGAATTTTGTTTGCTCAAAATCAAAAAAAAAAAAAAAAAAAAAAAAAAAAAAAAAAAAAAAAAAAAAAAAAAAAGGTGTTGACTTCTTATAAAAATGCAATCCAAATCAGGAGCAACATAATTCTTACCCCGATTCCATTTGTGAAATACAGCAGCACATTGTGCTAAAATTTTACAGAAATGAACTTTCAGTGTGGTACTGAAACTGTTACAATAAAAATGGCGAGTTAAAATACAAGCTACGACATTTCTAGGAAATTATCTAGGCAAGCCAAAATACAAGGGTGTGAACGAATCCTCAGCTCAGACAGTGAGAGGAAAAAGAGAACGAAGATGCTGACACGGCTGAACGGCGGATGGGGCTCTGACTCATCCGGCGCACAACAGGGAAATCTGAAGAAGAAGAAGAAAGTATAACATCAGTTTTTATGGATGTGCTACATTACATAGTAAGACAACAGAGAAGCAGCTGCAGTGAGTGCGCTGGAATACCAAAGCGGATATATAATGCATCTCAAATCCTGAGGTGTAATACAATAATGGTCAGATTGAGAAGAGCTGCTAAAAAAGAGAAACAGAGATGCACAAAAAGATTTTTGAGTATTGCCTGATAGTCAATATGATGGTCTAATACAGTATGTTCGCAAACTTGGCTAATATAAGGAAGCTTTCAGTAAGTGTTTGTTTATTAATTGAAAGAATCTCCAGTTTCAACGTTTCGTATAAGACAGAGGTATACGCATACATATACGCACACAAACACACACGAGATCACCACACCTATGAGGTTGTTGGATAATCCATTCCCAAACCATGGGTGTTAATACGGCATTGACGGGAATTATCGCAGAGTTAAAGCGGCCTACACTCTTCTGTGAAGAACGTCTACAAGACTTGAAGTGCGTCTCTTGGAACTTGCAGAATATATTCTGGCACAATGCCATTTCTGAGGTCAGGCACTGATGATAGACGAGCAGGTCTAAACCACAACTGACGTTCCGGTTCCTCCTAAAGGTGTTCAGTGGGCTCTGTGCAGGCCGCTAGAGTTTCTTCATCCCAAAATCAGAGTCTTAATGAACCTTGCTTCGTAAACAGTGGCATCGTGATGCTGGAACAAAAATGGACCTTCTCCAAACTGCTGGATACTTCCAATGGTCATGCACGATATAGCATTAACGTTACCGTCTTTGCCGGAACCAAGTAAACTAGAACAAACCCTGAAAAACAGCTCCAGACCATTTCTCCTCCTCCACCAAACTTTACTATTGATACTATTCATTTAAGAAGTTAGCATCCTCCTGGCATCCACAAATCCCAGATTTGTCAATCATGCTAGATAGCAAAGCATGAAACGCTCCAGAAAACAGCAGTTCCACTGCTCCGGAGTCTAGTGGCAGTGTGCCTTACACCACTCCAGCCGGCGCTTGGCATCGCGCGTGCTGGCCTTAGGCTTGTGTGCAGCTGCTCGGCCATGGAAACCCATTTCATGAAGCAGACACAGTGTGTGCGCTGATGTTACTTCCAGAGGCACTTTGGAACTCTATTGTGAGTGATGCAACAGATGATAGTGCTGTGTGTTTCTGCACTCAGCGGCCCTGTTCTGAGAGTTTGCGTGGTCTAATGCGTGGTCTAATGCGTCACGGCTGAGCTGTTATTGCTCCTAGATGCTTCCATTTCACAATAATGGCACTTCCAGTTGACGAGGGCAGACCTAGCGGGGCAGAAATTTCACAAACTGACTTGTGCCATCTTCTGGCAGTGCCAAATCACTGAGCTCTTGATTATGAACCACTTGACTGCCAGAGTTTGTACATGGAGATTGCATAGCTATGTGCTTGATTTTGCGCACCTGTTAGCAACCCGATAATTAGGAAAGGTGTCCACCATCACTATATAGCCAAAGGTTAGTGGGCACCTGACCACCAGGCCCATTTGTGCTTTTTGAACAATTCCAGATTATAACCTGCACTCTTCTGGGAAGCGTTCCACTAGCTCTGGAACGTGGCTTTGGGGATTTATGCCTGTTCAGCCACATGAGCATTAGTGAGGTCAGGAATTGATGTCAAGTGGGTACAGTTAGTGCTCCAATTCATCCCAAAGGAGTCCAGGGCCACCTGAGATCTTCCACTCCAATCCTACGCTTTGAGCACAGGAGCATCGTCATGCTGGAACGTGTTTGGGCCCATCTGGAGAATTGAATTTTTAATGCTACAGAATGCAACAATGTTCAATACAACTGCTTGCTTTCAACATAGGTGTGCTGGTCAGGTGTTCACAAACCTTTGGTCAAATATCGTACTTTTAGTATTTTATTGCATTTTGTTTAGTGGCTGCAAACTGCATGTGGAATTTCATAGAATTAACTGTGCTTCAAATGATCTCTTCCAGAATGTCCAGAAGGTTTGTCTCTTGGTTACCGGCATCAACAGCCAACTCTCAAAATCTTACTTCTACAGGAATTAGATTGCTTTTCTCTTTGTGAGGCTATTTCGCGCTGTTACCTGGTAATGCTATTTTAAGCGAATGCTACCTAATTGTGTATTACATATGAATGCTTGTCCTCAGCTAAAAAATAGATTCAGCTCATATACGCGGAGCTATATGTATAAATATGGACTCGGTTATGAAAGTTACACGATTAGACTGGAATGATTACTGGCTGTCAGAAAATTACAGAAAAGCAGAAAGGTGAAAATACTGATATAAGCGAGTCTGTGGATTGGAAACAATTGGCGTGTTGCTTGGCAACACTTTCGTCCTCTAGTGAAGTCAAACCTGAACTTGTTGCTTGTGGAGCAGAAACCTATTTGCAGCACACACTTTATACAGTCTTTTTAAAATGACATTTTAGGACCGAGGTCAAACATGGCTTCACCGTCCTTAAATCGATATCAACACTAGAAACTGTTTGAGCATTAAAGTTCACAGGTTCTGCTCATGTCTTACCTTGTCCGTGTCAGGTTACATTATCTGTGCTTTTCAGATGATTTATGGGTGAGAACTGTTAAGGACGAAGTCGTGATGTGAGACGCACAAAAGCAACCGGTCAGCAGTAACACAAAACGTCAGCGGCACAATGCACACATCATCAAAAAGACTCCAGCATAACCTACAGAGACAAGATTTCATGCAGGGGGCATGGCTGAAAAGCATTGGAGAATTTTTGAAAAGGGGAGATTTGTTTACAGAAAAACAGCAAAAGCAATGCACATCCAGCAATACCTCTCACTAATGTCTACATCAAAGGATATTGTTTCTTGTCTTCTTTCGCGCCGGTGCTGTCTCGCTTTTTTTCCGATTTCTCTTTGTCGTGCCTGGATTCCTTTAATAAAACACAAACCGCAAACAAATGAGGCGACATGAGAGTGCTTTCAAACAAGTGCATGTTCCTTTGCAAATGAACATAATGCAACAAATCGAAATCGTGTACCTGAACGGCGCATACATCATTTACTGCCTTGCGATGTTGACTGGCGGTTTAAAGAAAAACCAAATGTGCAAAACTGGAGCTTAAAATCATTCAGCCTGGATGAGACGGTGTTGAAACATTGCGGCGAGTGTACATCATTAACAACTCGAACAGACTGCAAGAACGTGTCAAAAACATTAAAGAGCCTTCTAATACGTGAAACTGTGTTTAGCCAGCGCTAGGCTTGTGCTATATAACAGTATTATCATCCCTGCGTGAAACGTGTCGCCGCAATGTACAGGAATTTTGTGTAGGAGTGGCGCAAAAAAAAAAAAAAAGCAACTTCGGAGTATGCTTGTACAAGTTATCATTAAAAAATACGCCAATACCCCTACTTTCCTTCAGGATTAATAAAGTGTCTGTCTATCCATCCATCTAAAAGAGCTGTCTTGTTCTCCCCAATAAAAAGAGAGAGGAGTCAATCAACATCGAAATCCAAAATAATCTGTGGAGGCGTACTGAATGTCTTGAATATTAGCAGACACTTCCTGGAGACACTTCCCCCCTCCTCCGTCTCATGCGCGCTCACTTTCTATCAGAGTAAAAGGAGAATATGTTGAGTGCTTTAATGTGAAATAAAATCTGGCGCTGTATGATCGACTTGGATAACATTACGCAAGCAAATCTCGACTCTGGGCAAAACAGATTGTAGGGTTTTGGCTGAAGGAGGAAAAAAGTTCATTTTGTAGCAAAAAAAATCCGACACTTTACAAATAATAATAATGGTGATGACAATTAAAAAGTAATTAGGAACGGTAGGGTTTTTTTTTTTTTGGCGTAACTGCCGTTGTCCTGCCCAACCCTGTGAGCAGCATCAACAGAACAAATGTCAGCTATGTGAACATTACACAATCAGTTTCCAAAAAGATCCAGCAAAACGTGATGTCCACTTTTCTACAGTTTACAGTCTATTAATGAATCGCATAAAAATCCACAATCCTTCCTGCGGAGTTGAATGCCACAGTTCCTGAATGCATAACTGATAATATTGCTACACCTCCCTTATCTCCTTAAAAGCTCGTTTTCCTGTTGATTAAAACTTTTATTGTGATATTTTTTAAAATGAAAATTCGCAGAGGTCTAGCCAGAGCATAGACAATTTTTGATTACAATAAAGTACATACATGAAATCTACTTTCTTTTTTTTTTTTTTTGTAGCTGAAGCAGAATAAAGGCCAACCATGAGCAAATTCACTGAAGGGAAATCACCGTCCTGTGAGCAAACAGAAAAACAAGACGGCGAGGATTTTGCATTTCGGTGTTAATAAACAGGTCGCTCGAAAATAAAAGTAGGTAAGAGCAAAATATCCTGTGTCACCTTTAATATATATTTTTTTCAAGTATGTGTACTGGGCCAACTTCATAACTGTTTTTATATAGTGATTATATTGTTTTTCTGTTGGGACAGTTTTTTTTTTTTTTTTTAGAAGAGTAAAGACCCATTTTTGTTTTTAACCCTTTGGAAGCCAGCGTTGCTCAGGAGCAACACGGAACCTACATAGCCACCTTGCGGCTCAAATATTTTTTTTTCACTTTATAAAATGATTTTGCTGATCAAGTGTAGTGAGTGTAGTGTAGTAGAAATAATCTTTCCCCCCCAGAGGGTTAAGAACAGGGCGGCACGGTGGTTAGCACTGTCGCCTCACAGCAAGAAGGTCCTGGGTTCGATCCCCGGGTCACCCAGGGTGCCTTTCTGTGCGGAGTTTGCATGTTCTCCCCGTGCATGTTTCCTCCGGGTGCTTCGGTTTCCTCCCAAAGTCCAAAGACATGCAGATTAGGTTGACTGGCTACTCTAAATTGCCCATAGGTGTGAATGCGGTTGTTTGTCTGTGTTGGCCGTGTGGTGGACTGGCGACCAGCCCAGGGTGTACCCCGCCTCTCGCCCGAAGATGCTGGGATTGGCTCCAGCTTACCTGCGACCCCGAACAGAGCTTTCAACTTGATTTGGACGATGGTGAAACTACAACGCAAATTCATCATTTGAATTAAATAACTATACATTTTTTATTAATTAATAAAAAAAAAAAATTGCATTTTATATGACTAATAAAGCTCAAAGTTTAGCTCAGGCTGAAACACTCCAACCTCAGCTTAACTCGAATATGCAGTAATTATACGGATAAGAGAAGGAAATGAGCAATGTTTATTCAAACAGTTACACCTGCGCCCTCCTCTACACTCCTGCTCACAGAGCAATAAATCCTGTTTACTTAACTTGAAGAAACTTAAAGAAAAGGAGCAGCTCGTAGCAGCTGTAGTGAAATTTGTGCGATGAGCCTTGAAGGCCCGAGGCACGGCGCCGACGTGACTGCATAGTAAAAGAGCAAAACCAGAACATATTGTGATCTGATGCAATACACTTTTCAAAACAACAACCAAAAAATAAATAAATAAAAAAACGAGAGCGCGGGTTGTAAGTGCAAGTAGAAGCAATACAATGCTCATTTCAAAATAGAACATTTGCTTTGCTGCAAATTGGGTTTATGCTGCTAACTCCTCCATCTTAACATGACAGCTTGATGTGTTGAAAAGAAGGTTCAGCTGCGTTCTTCTTGCTCCACCCGTTCGCGCTTCACTTTCTTCTCTTTGTGCTGCAAGTGCCCCACGTGTAGGCGGACTACGGAATCGCAAACGGATGTCGAGGAAGGTGTGCTGAAACCAGTATTGCTTCCCCGTAACCCTTTCAATCGAGTGTAAAAGAAATTACCTTTTTGCCTCCGGATGCCTTGTCGGTCTTGGCTAGGTCGCTCTTGTCTTTGCTGGTGGATTTGGAGCGTTTGCTGTTGTCCTTGTCATTGGAGCGGGGCGAATCAGGCGGACTGGCGCTCTTACTGTGCTTTGACGAGCCTGGGAGGAATAGGCAACAGCCGGGGTGAAGAAGATAACACACGCACATGCACCATGCACACACGCACGCGCGCACACAAGTGCTCTGATTGCCTCTGCCTCAGAAAGAATCTTCTGGCCCGCAAACAAATGAAAGCAGTTTCGACTCACTTGTTCCGTTCTCGTCTTTGCGGCGCTTGGCTTCCTGGCTCATCTCGCGGTCGCTGTTGGCGT
>JAQQZR010000002.1:8335498-8368757 GCA_030068235.1 Notoglanidium macrostoma
CCCCCCCCCCCCCCCCCCCCCCCCCCCCCCCCCCCCCCCCCCCCCCCCCCCCCCCCCCCCCCCCCCCCCCCCCCAATGAAAGAAAGAAAAAAAAACACACCAGGAAAATGAAGTCAGAACTGCAATTACACTCAGGGCCCCCTCCTTGCCACACTCTCTCACACGCACCAGGAGCTCAGTATCTGTTGTTTACACCAAGCAAACTTCACATTATAGAGTGAGGCTTGTTTGAAGCCTGAAGGACCACAATGACACACACACACACACATCTTTCATCGCTTGCTGAGCACATGCACAGCGCCGCTCTTCCTCCATCCGCTGTTGTAAACTTTATACGCTCAGCCCAGGGCAGGGGTGTACTCACTCGTTTGCGGTCCTTCCTCTCCTCCTTCTTGTCCCTCTCTTTGGAGCGGTCCCTGGACTTGTCGGACTCTTTCTTCTCGGCTTCGCTCTTGGTCAGGCCGGTGCTGTTGTTGGCGTGATGCTGCTGAGGGATTGTGGGATACAGTGAAGCGGGAAATTAGTGTGGTGTGTCGAAGCAGTGCTGGGCTCCCTGCACGACTTGACACCTGAACATCACACCTCAAACCGATGCTTTCTCTCGGCATCTCTAACATGCATGACTGGAACAACTAAAAAAAAACAGTAGGACCAAATTCTTTATTCTGAATACGCCATTCATACGCACGATATAAAATGAGTGCAGAGGAGAAATGCAGATAAATAAGCATTAGTCATGTACGCCAACTAACTACATGACTAGTTGGTACATGGACACATTAAAGAGCAGAACGCTTGAGTAGAGGTGCTACAGCATCTTCTATGATACAAGCAGCCTGATAAAAATGTCTTTTGATAAATATGTTACTTCTTCAACACCATATCTTAAACATAAAACTCAAAGTGCAATGAGTTCACCAGCATACAGTGTGTAGAACTAAATAAAAAGCGAACATGGGTGTCCGTGTCATCGTTTCCAAAAGCCCCCGTTTTCCCTCATCCACACTAAAACATTTTGAAATTAAAACGGGGCCAGCAGTGTTTCCAAAACGCTCTGTTTTCAGGGTTGGAAAACTCCTGTGTAGTATGGAACAAGGCACGGAAGTAGCAAAAGTAATGCGTTTCAAAGCTAAAACGTATTAGCCTGGACCTAGCCTAAGGTTTCAATTTAGTGCTTCTGAAGAGTCAATGTATCCGATACATTATTTGAAGAACCGCGTGAGAGATAAGCGGAGGCGCAAACAGCTTGTGCAGGCCATCTATAGAACGAAACGCACACCCTCACAGCCCTGATCAACACTATACGCAATGACCTTCGATTTCGTAACACTAAAGTACACGGAGAACAGTCTGGCAGCCATGGTGATCAGTTTACCACACACAATCACATCAAGGCTCTGAAAAGCAGCTCACGATGTCTAACCATTTCCAAATAAATCTGGGCAAGGAAGATCTCATTAGCACATCACATGAACCATGACAGCAAAAGCTGCTTGCAGAACTATTTCTTTTGACTACAAAACTGGATCCATTATATGAATAATGCCTTTTTAACTCTGCCTTCCTCTGGTGTTAATTCACGGTGGGGTTTCTTAGCAGAACTCCAGGCATAAAAAAAAACCCCAATGACCTGAAAAACCCCTGCGGATGAGAATAATCAAAGAACTTTCGTGTGCACAAAGGTCCCATTTGTCCGACTCAAACTTCAAGAACTCGCCACAGTATAACGTGATCATTACAAACAGGACAAATAACCAGAATGATCCACCATGACTCGGTTACATTATAAAGGCAGGTTAGCTACTGCGAAATGGGCATAAAAAAAAAAAAAAGAAAAGCGGAGACGGCGTGGAAATAAAGTGTGCATAAGGACAGCCGCAGGACGGTAAAAGCTCTGGCTTTCTCGGGTAATTGACAACAATCTGTCAGTGTAAGCTACTAACAATAAATCACCTGCTGATGCCTCTCTGCTACTCAATAGGAGGAAGAATGCGAAAGAAAGACGAGCGAGAGAGAGAGAAAGAAAAAGAGAACAAGCTTGTTAGCGCTGAAGTCGACTGTACCACGGGACTTTGAAAGAGCCTTTCGAGCTGTGAAGCCATTTTTCTGGCACCTAATTAGGACTGTTACAAAATCCTCTCGCTGCCAATGTGCATAAAATCTTCATGCTTTCAAACTCGGCAGGTTGCTTGTACGGGGGAACTGAAAGCTCAATATGGACTTCAAATGATAAACTGAACTCACTTGTTTCACCTCATTTAGGCAACAGAATTAGCTTTCTTCCCCCTTAAACATCAGACGTGTAATTAGCTTGGTTTCCACGAACAAACGGTCAAACGTTTGGTGCAGGTTTTCTGTTCTATTTCCCCAAAGGAGTTGCAAATGCACTACCCAGAAATTAAACAGTCGCTTCTAGAAACAACAAAGTATCTCTGTGTCCTTTACATATTCTATTAACTCAACTAGCAAGCTAACTTGGTCAAGCTAACCAGCTGTACGCGAGTAACTACCAGTGACTATAAAACTAGGGAGTGAAACACTAGGTTACATTTTCTTTTGGTATTACGCACTTTATACCACAGCACTGTTACATTCACGACTCTTATTGTTAAGACGCTTGCTTGATGTTTTTCACCTCATTTAAGCAACAGAATTAGCTTTTGTTTTTTTTATAACAGCAGCTTCAATAATAGATTGCAAGTCAATCCCCAGGTTTATATCAACATGCTTGTTCTTATCCATTATGCTTTCTAACGTAGCGGCTTGCATAGGGACTTGTATGATGGACGGTCCAACAAACGGATTAAAAACGTACAAGTTCCCAGTTTCGACTACAAAATGATGAAAGGAGAGAAACAGGTGTCAAATGTTTAGATGACAAAATTTTGGATTTGACTGCATTGAGATTTTTTTTTTTTTTTTTTATCTGGAAACGTAAACAAGTGCAATGACAATGAAGAATATTCAGCTATGGATAAAATTAAGAGAGAACTTTATATGGTGACGCGCGTGTACTTCACCTTAGATTTTTTTCAAAAATTATTTTGAAATCCCAATAGCACTATGGAAAGAGCCACAGTGGCTTTTATTTTGAAATCTTCACTGAGCCACTGTGAGCTAGCCACCATGACGGTTTCTCCCGTTTTGTTTGTGAACTCGGACAACAGAATTGTGTTAATTGGGTTATCTGAACTGATAAGCAGATTTTCTTTCTTTCGCAGATCCCCGCTATGCGCCGTTTTGGATTTGGTTCTAATTTCAAACAGGGTTCGGTTCCCAACCCTACATGACAAGCGGTGTGATTTGGGTCGCTTACTAACCTAAAGAGAGAGGAAAAGAGATCCTGGTAAAGGAAGAACTGTACATGGCTAATATAACATGCTAACAGAGTCAGGGTTAGGGTCAACATGATAAAACACATTGGGACATGCTGTTATAGGAAAACAAGCAACTCATGCCATTTGACGATTTTAGGTAAGAAACTAATGTGGAAAACATCTTATTAATTAAAAATTTATAAATCTAACAATGAGTAGAATGTTAAATAAATATAATTAATGTAATATTACAAGTGTTCAGTGTGTTACTATTTTATATATCTGTATCCTTCCACTCTATGACCGTTTAGTCCGAGTCTAAATAAATAATAAAAATATGAATAAACACAACGCACTCAGACCGGAGAAAAGGTTTCTCCTTTTCTGACGAGGCTTTATCATTGCGACTGTTGTTCTTCAAAGCCAAAGTTATATATAATCCACTGGCTGGTTACAGTATTCGTTGTTTTTTGTATTAAAGTCTTCGATTTCCTTCAGGTAGATCAAATTCTTTTTCATGATCATTTCCTTCAGCTTAAATGTTTTTGTTCTCCAGTGAAAAAGTAGCACATTAAAGCAGATACATTGCTGGTTTACAAGATGTCGAAAAGGTACATAAAGGATGTTCACATTCCCCGTAACTGATTTTATTGCTTGCCCCGTGTCTGATGTACGGTGTTCAAATTTTATATTGCTCTGACAGCTTGGATATTATCTTCAATACAGAGGAAAAATGGTCTCTTCCGCAGCGAGGGCTTTTTGCTGGCATGGCTTGACTTCCCTATAGACACAAGAGTCACTGCAAATCAATACAAATTCTTCTGCCTGATCACCTTTATCCTATGATGAAACATTTCTATCCTGATGGGAGCCGTCTCTTTCAGGATGGCCCCTCCCCAATTAATGATTATTTAGAGAGTCTTCTTTAAAGCAAAGAGGCAGATTTAAAATGTAGGTCCTCTCTTCCAACCAGCTGGCCACATAAGCGAAGTTCCTTTAATAAAATATCACATATTATTTAATAAACTCTGAAAGGCTGGCTAAGGAAATGGCAGCCTGCGAAAAATTTCTGCTGGATCCTGCTTTTCAGAGAGGCACCATCAGCACTTTTTCATACATCCTGCCATTGCTTTCAGCGGCCATAATGGAAGAAAAACTCTTATCAGCCGACCGGGTGAACAGAGCTGAGGAATATCGGAGCAAGCAAGGAGTCCAATGAGATGCTAAGAAGGCTAAGTGAAGCTCTGGAGAGCAGGGGCAAGCAGGCGAAATAGCGGATATTGTGGAAAAGAAATTACATTCGAAGATTGCGAAGTGTTTGTGTGCAGGTGTGTGCATGTGCACGTGTGCGTGCGATGCGGAGCTGCAAGGAAAAGGTAGTTTAGGAGATATTAGATATGATTTCTTTCCACAGAAGCACAAATTCTGAGCTAATGAAGGGCTTTGCTGGTTTACGGCGTGCGGGTTGAGCAGAATCTAGTTAAAGAGATTTGATTGCGCTGACTTTATAAAGTCCTCAAACTCCGAGCAAAATGCTCCAAGCACCTAATGCCTTAGGAAAACGGTAACGGTAAATCAGTTTAATATGTTGGTTCAGCTCATAAAAAAGGCAAAAAGGAAGCAGGGCTACATTTAGCAACATGTTTTTAAATTATAAACCCGAGTAAGCTCGCAATACTATCCGTCATCCTCCTGCTCTACACAATCTTTTCCGATAGGACTCTAACTCTACGTTCACGCTAGCAAGCAGCAAACTGGCGGGCGACCGTTCATGCGCAACACGGAGCCACCGTCTCTGTGACAGCTGCAGGTGGCAAAGTGACACTGCAACCAGAGACATTTTCCTCAGTTCTATGCAAATTAGGTATGACGCAGGAAAGTCAAGAACCGCAAGCACTAGATTAATTCCCATTAATGTTTGACGCACAAAGACGGAAGACGCGCTCATCGCCAGGGCCAGGCCTATAAGGGGTTTTCGGCACGGATACCGAAAGGTCTGCGATTTACAATAACCGATATTATCAGCCGATAACCACCCGTCGGAGAAAAAGACGAACATGTCTTCACTGAATAAGAAATGTGTTAAAATATTTCAAAATAGTACAAAAATGGCCAAGCAGGGCTAACTGTGTATGAAAAAGCAATTTCAACTATGTACGCAACCAAACTACTTTAATTAGGCCTCAAAACATTGCTATTCATCTGGAAACATGTACGTTAAGTTTGCGTTTAAGTTATTCATTACTCAATTTGGAAAAACAAAAAAAGTTTAATCCATTTCATCACTCAAATATACAGTAGCTGCATATGTAATGTTAACATAACTCTGAAATACTTTAGGTCACTTTATGTGTATATTTATATAGGAACTGCACAAAATAAAAAAATATATATATATGCTGTTAATTTATGTGTACAACTGAAACTGACTTGAAGAAAAAAGAAGAAGAAAAAAAAAAAGCTGAACGCCTTTATCGTTTTTCACACAACGCCTGTTGCTACTCTGCCCGACTCTACTTGGGTCAGCTGATTGTTGTGATTCATGTGTACAGAGTGTCCTCTGGTGGACAAACTACACAATTACAACGCTCATAACATGGTCAAAGGATCCACCTTTTATTTATCCGTTTCTTCTTAATCGCCATTTGTCAATTAGCTCACATCAGCTGATAATATCGGCATGCCAGTTTAACAATCGGGCTCTATTTAGCGATACGTTTTCTTCATCTCCTCTCACCTTTTCCTGTCATATATAACCTCTCAATAAACAAATAGGTTTAAGTACACTATACAAACAGACACCGTGAATAGATGCATTGCTAACCTGCCAACAAAGATAGTACCATGCCTAGCATTTAATGTGAAAATCAAACAACCAATTTTCACACTGATTAATAAGGTATATTATTTTGTGTTTAATAGGTGTTCATATAGCCACTACCATTTTGAATCTGGGGGAAAAACAAGGTCATAAGTGTAGCAGCCTACACAAGTGATTTGGCTCTTGTTAGCAACTTGGCGCTTGTTAGCGACTTGCCTACAGGAGTGACTTGGCACTTGCTAGCGTAAACGTAGGGTAACAATTTTGGTATGGAAGAAAAAACCTCAGGAAACAAAACTAGTGAGGAAAATTTGGATATTAACTACATTCCACATTAAGAAGAGGTGAAATAACAGACTGCGTGGCTAAGCAAGGTACAACACATGACAGACAATGCTGTTATATGAAAATAATCCATGACAGGATGGTGCGATACCGCCCGATACCATTGCGGTTTTATTTTCACAGTTACAGCACGGCCTGAAGTGTGGCGATCCACGGCTAACAATTACTCGTTATATTAATAAATGATTCATAGCTACTTTTCAACTGTTTATAATTACATTTAATGTAGTGGAACATCTGCAATTTCTTGTTGTTTGCGTTATATATCAACAGTTGCTCCCTCACCAGCACTTTTTTTTCCCGTTCTCTTTTCCAGTTAATAAGACAAAAAAAAAAAACCACAAACCAAAATGCAGCTTGTCATGTGAACCTGGAACGTTCAAACGTCTCTCTCCTGAACATCTTCCCATGTTGGGAAACTTGTTACAAAGCGCAGACACCCAAGGCTTCTTCCGTAAATGTTACATAAACATCTCCTAACAGAAAGCTTCTCTACATCAACTCCTTTGTTTCACAACTTTTTTTTTTTAACATCCATTTATTATTAGATTTAGACAGTGTCGAGTTTATGCGAAGCATTTTCGTGTGCTGTGCCGTTACCATAGAAATAATAATGCATCAGGAGTCGTGTGTTAAAGCGGCCAGCTCACCCTTTTCTAAATTAAGTCGCCATTTTCACAGGTAGCGATATTCCAGAAACAATCCTCAATAACTCGGCAACATCCTAGGCCATAGATCTTAAATTATGATGTGAAATTGAAGATATTTTATCAAGGTATACTCAGTGACAAAAAAAAGTTAAGCACACAGACAGGGTTGTGGAAATGAAATGAACCTGCACGCGGTACAAGGACAGGTGACTGTATCGCACTGATTACGATATACGATACGGCAGTATGCGGCTCACTGCTGGCCGGACACTGGAGTACCTCAACATGACACAGGCAGTACATAGACACGCGTGCTGTGTGTGGACGGGAGTTGTCTTGTCGAAAGACTTTACCAGGGTGCTGTCTCAAGAGGGGTAAGACATGCGGACACTGGACGTCACTGACGTAGTCAGGACCTCATCACTCATCATCAGTCCGTGCCTCCTGGTTATGGCACCACTCCATACGCAGCAGTCTCTGCGCTGGGGTTACTGGTAGCCTACGTATGGGACGGTGAACCCGTAGTCTGGCTCATGTCAGTCGTCAAGAGACGGTGCGGGATGACACGGGGCGTTGTAGAGTCCAATATCTGTGTCCAGGTGGCAGGCGCAGAGGTCATGAGGTTATAATGCTTGGTGCAAACTATATGACGATCCTCCCTCGGTGTGGTTTGTCTTGGGTGCCCTCATGTACCCATTGGTTCCAACATCAGGCCACTGTGACATCCGTACCACCCGGCCTCATGCAAACCCACAATGCGACCCCTATCAAACTCCGTCAAGTTCTGGTAATGCTGTCGAATGTGTCTACGAGGCACCCTCTGCGTCTGGGGACGAGACATGCCCGCTCCTAGCAAAATCGAATTATTGACATACCCATCGCAGCTCTGCACGTGATACCAAATTAAATCCAAACCGGACCATTCCTTCTGGGTGCTTAACTTTTTTTTTCCACCGAGTATATATTTTAAATTCTTTTAACTGATCTATTCTGGTTTCGTATGGTTATTCCGTTGTAATGGACCAGAACTGGCCTTGGCCGTATCGTGCACGGGCACAAAGGGAGGAAAACATAAAGCATTTTTGGTTCAAAGCTTCCATGTATGACTCATAGATAAAGAAAATGCTTGAGATGAGTTTCGAAGGAATCACTAACAGTGAATCTGCAGAGGTGTTGCTCCACAGACAGCGAACAGTATGTAGCAGTCACATACTTTCAAAACAAAAACAGCACATTCGATTCTGGAATGGCTGAACCAGCCTCTTTAATATAACGGTATTGCTTATATTACAGCCGGAACTACTGCCCGAGCCATGCTGTTATATTAAAAAATAATAATCCACACCTACTCACCTATCACATTTGAGAATTCAACCATGCCGTGGTAATGACGATATTTCACGACAGTTAATTCTGGCCGACTCATTTGATTAAACGCTGATGTTTTGTATAACAGCGCTAGGACGTTCCACTATTTGCATCACTTCACCTCATTCAGTATGTATTCACTACATACAATTCCAAATCCTAGCAACAGTATGTTACACTGAAACCCGCTACATTTACTACAGAATGTCAGTCACGCTATGCGCTGCGCGGCAACACGCAACGCTCTATCCAGCTGGGGCTTCTTTGGGAACTATTTTCACTGACAGAACAAAAACAAACAAAACATTTTAGGCCATATTGTGTCTGAAATGTCAGGTACTCGAAATTAATTTCTTGTTTATATAACTCTTGCATAAAAGCAATATCTCACTCACAGTCGCGCGGTCATACTGAATACCAGCAAGGCTTTGATTACCTGCGGCACTCGTGTCAACGGCAGTGCTGATTTACAGTACAGCGGCATTCTTGCTTGTGCGATATTGTTTAATTAAACCACGATACAGGAAAATTATCCCAACATACCTGGAAGGCCTGAGCTACCAAATACAATGCATCAATCTGTATTCTAAAAACATTGTGTATGAAAAGAAAATGGATATTAGTTAAAATGATATGCACCTTGGTGGCTGAGTCCTTGAAGTCATTGAGATTGTCCTGTAGGAATGAACGGAGATGACAGATGAGCTGAAGAAGTTGGCACACAGCAGGAGAAAGGGGTTTTGGGGGGGACGGTTGGCCGGCATTCAACACATCCCCATAGAGACCTTCAAAGACTAGAACTTTGACATGGTTAGTGGAGGAAACAACTGGAGACTAAATTGTGGCCTATGTAGGTGCAATCTGAGACTAGATGTGCTTGGAGAACCTGTGCTGTGTGTTACTTTGTTTTATTTGGTCTAAATTAAGAATACTAAGTCAGTGTGGTGTGTGTGCTGGACGAGATAATTAACTTAGCATTCTGACATAGAGGAGTGCTCCAGTGCTACATTACTGTGAGTGCCCTGATGTGTAAGATGTAAGTGAATTTTGTTGGTTTATATAAGGTCTTGGTGGTTGGGTGCATATGGAATTAGGGTGCATATAGAATTACAACAAGCTCCCTGGTTGCAGATAAGCAGCTCCTGCTGGAAAGGCTTTGCCAATGCTTATTTCCCCCTGGTAGCCTTTCCTCCCTCTCACTATGCCGCTGCTGCTGGTGATGCATCATGGGGTTTTCCCTGGATGGCTGGAAGGCCAGTTTGCCTTTTGCAGATGATGCGAAGATCTGGGGGAGCAGGGGGAAAAAAACACTTTCCGCAGCTTTGGCACCTCTGGGCCACTTTCTGCCGGCCAAAAAAAAACCAAAAAAAAAAAACTATACAAACAGCACGACAGCCAAAGGACGGGAGGAAAAAAGGTAGCTTGGTCTCGTCAGAAGGATCTGGATGGATGTCACAGCTCAGGAAGCAGGAGAACGCGCATCTTCCGACCGCCAGGGCGCTCTGACCCGATGCTCTAAATCAAGATATCTTCCAGCAAAAACACATTCCCTCATCTCGGTGTTTAAAAAGTGGTGGTCTCATTTATTTACTTTTACTCTTTCTTGGTGGATTTAATGCTATAGCCGAAGAAAGCCGCTCACAAAATTTTAAAAATTCAAAAAAAGAAAAGAAAAAAAAAAAAAAAAAAACTGAAGGGCAATTTACAAAAATATACCTATATTTACAAAAAAAATGCTTTATGTGACAAAAATATTCTCCAAGGCACTTGAGAGCTGTTTTTTCAGCACAGAATATACAAAATGGGAAGCAAAAAATCTGAAGCGACGGTTTACATTTTTGGCAAGTCCATTCAATTCTATCATAAAAAAAAAAATCTATGTATTAAAAATAGATTCTCCAAAAAAAAAAAAAAAAAAATAGTCCATGTGATGTATAACTTCTCCCCCCTACTGCTCTCCTATGAAGGCTGGGTTCCAGAGGCCTCTCCCTGAACTCTGGCATGTGGAGGGAGGGGACAAGAGGAAAACGGCCCTCCTCAGGCCATACTAACCTTAACTGCAGAGGAGTGTGAGGGCGAAGAATGTGTGTCGAGCTTTCGTCTTTTTTGTTCTGGCGGAGAAAGAAAAACACAAAAAATAGTTTTAGTTCAAAGGTTGATTTTTTTTTTAAACTCCTACGCACTGTCGCTATTTACTAGATTGATAAGGCTTCCAAATGTTTCTAGCCAAAAGCACTTTAGTCCATGGTGAGCATTCAGGATACAGCCCAAGCTTTAAAATTCACTGCTGAGAAAAAGATCAGGATTGTCCTTTAAATTTTTGATCAAAATCTCATTACGGGTAATGCCTCAGGTATGACCAATGACAGCAGCTCTATCTCAAGGAGACACCAATCAAAGCCAAGACGCAATAACTGACATCCCACCCATCACTTGCTACAACACTTCGGTATGTCATTGTCGCACTCCTCTCCATAAAGACCACAAGCTTTTCCCCCAGTGTGCTGCAGTGCGAGACAAACTGTAAAGAATTCTCAAGAGCAAAAGTGGGATAACAGTTTTTTTTCTACTCCATACAAGTGCGAAGTTCTTGCCAGTCCCCCATGGAACATCTCACGCCCCAGCAGCCTGTGAAAGAATTCAACACAGGTTGGAGATGGCCAAGCCGCACTGCAGAGCAGAGCTAAAGCTCCTAGTCATGTGGCGATGGCAAAGAACAAGCCAGCCAATGATCCCTAGAAACAGAGTGGCCTTGTGGCCACCTGGGCCGCTGTTGGAATACTTTGCAGCTTTCCACTGATGGAACAATACAGTGATCCATCTATCTGTTGGAACTCATTTCTGATAAAACAAGCACTATATTAGGAGTAGCGATATCAAGGAAAGTTGTGACAACAGTTGAGGCTCTCACAGGATGGTAAGCGGAGTCCCACCAGAGTCTCACCAATGCAAGTTTTCTAAAACACTTTCTCTACTGGTTTTCATGTCCTGGACAGGAACTAGAGAAACAACTGTGTTACCAGACATTAAGGAGTCTGGTACTTTCGGCCCCAGAACCAACTTATTTTATAAGAAGCCGTTTGCTGAACTTGCAGACAATCAACCATAGAACCTTTCTAAAGCCCTTCTTCAAACCTCCTATAGCAATGAGGAACTTCGTCAAAGAACATTCTAGAGCCACCAACTTCATTATATCGCAGAACTGTAACAGACGTTCTAAAATTGGTTTGCTGCATGGAAGTGCGTATGCATGCGAGGGGGATTCTGAAGCTTGTGGCTCGCCCAAGTGTACAAAAGGTATAAGAGGCTGAGATTTTGAGGGCACACTACTGCTTTTGCTGCTCATCCTGAAAAGGGATCTGGGTCAACTGACTTTAGGGTCAAAACAAGTTGCAAGGCTACCAAGCACCCTGGCAGCACATAAAAATCTTACCGCACAATCTTGCAGACTATCCCTTAGTGAGTGACCTGCAAATATTGGGAAGATGGTGAAAATCTGCTAGTTTTCTGGCTGGATAGCAGTTTTCACTCTTAAAGGAAACTGGTGATATAAATCTATAGCGCTTACGCACTGAACAGGAAGTTTCTCTGCTTACCATGTTGCACGTATACTTCATTGCCACCATGTGTACATCTGACATTTGACTATCACAACCATATGTGCCTTTTGAACAACGGCTTCTACATTTGCTGGTATAATAGTCTACGATCTTCTGGGAAGGCGTTCCTCTAGATTTTGGAACACAGCTGTGGGAATTTGCCCATTCAGCCACAAGAGCATTAGTGAGGTCAGGCACTGATGTTGGGCTGGAAGGTCTGGGGTGCAGTCAGCATTCCAGTTCATCCCAAAGGTGTTCAGTGGGGTTGAGTTCAGTGAGGTTAAGGTCAGGGCTCTGTGCAGGACACTCAAGATCTTTTTTGACAAACCATGTCTTCATGGACCTCACTTTGTGCACAGGGGCACGGTCATGCTGGAACTGGTTTGGGCCCTTGAGTTCCAGCAAAGTCAAATCTTAACGCTACAGCATACAATGAGATTCTGCACAATTGTGTGCTTCCAACTTTGTGGAAACATTTTGGAGAATAATCACCTACAAATTACAGAAGAGTGATGGTGGTTAGGTGTCCATAAACCTTTGGCCATATAGTATATTTCACAGGACCACATCATATGTCCTGTTGGTCATCCTCAGCTAATGGAACGAAGGTAGAACTAAATATGGCCCCGATAGAAAATTGTACCTTACAATATACGATGTACAATATACCTTCCCTAGCGACCGGAAACAGCATCATTGGGAATTCTCTGAATTGACAAGAGTCCATTGAACAATTCCCTCACCAATGGACAGTGTCAAGGCAATCGTCCCAGTCACACCCAAAGAACACTTTGCATAAAACATAGAGGGTCTTAACAGGCAGGCAGGCAAGATTAATCAGCCAGATTAACTTGCAACAGACATTCAACAACGAAATGAGGCCAGTGTTTGCAGAAACTCAGTGAAATTAAAGGTACCTGATCATGTCACAGCCTGAGAAAGTTCAGATTTTGAGGACATTGAGGGTGATCTTCCATGCCAGAGAATAAAAATGATCAATGCCCAAGATTGGGTAAGCAAAAACATTTTTCTTTTAGTGTTAAATATTTCCTTTAGGTGGTGAACAAAATATATGCAGATATACAGCACCAGGAAATGAAGATGAATCTTTAAGGGTGTTTTTTTTTGGTTACCAAATATCTTAGTGCCTTTTTTTTTTTTTTTTTTTTTTTAGGTCCACCTTCTTGTCCAGGATTCTTTAAAAAAAAAAAACAAGGACAAATGGACTTCATAATAGCAAGGTTACCATTTATTCCCAAGTCCTTGATGCTGCAGATCTTATTGTCCCATGTTATGTGACGACCACCCACATTGGCCACAACGTTTATGGTATCTCTTTTAGAATTTAATGAATCAAGAGCAAAACTAAAATCACCCAGCTGAAGCTAAGAGCGAGAAATGTTACTCGACAGCCTCCATGTCCTCAGAGGGTGATAAAGCAAACATACAGTTTGCTTAAAGCAAACAGTACAGTGATGGAATGATTAGTCCAAATGACTTACCCCGTTCAGACTCGATTCCTTCTGATCTGGGAACAGGGGACTTGAGGGACCCAGCATTTTTCTCGCCCTTGCTGCTTTCCTTTAGCTTGCCCTCCTTGGCCACATCTCGCTCCTTGGATGACTCTTTGTCTGCAGCCTTGGCGTCGCTCTTGCTCTTCTCGTCCTTCTTATCATCCTTCCTCTTGTCCTTCTCAGCCTTGGGCACCTTGTCCTTGGCATCACCCGATTTCTCCTCCTTCTGCTTCTCCTTCCCTCCTGCCTTGGCCTCTGGAGTGCCGACAGTGGTCTTCTCCTTCTTTTCCTTTTTCTCCTTCATGCTCTTCTCCTTGTCCTCCTTCTCTTTGCTCCCTTTGATGCTATAAGAACGACAATTTATACACGCTGATTTCAAAGTTTGACACGTCCCTCATCCGGAAGATTTACATATCTCTTCCTTTGAAATCCCTTAAACATCAACTTTTGCCAACATAAGAAAGAAAACAAGAAATCAGTTCAAACCTCTATGACATTCAATCTAAATACTGAGATTTTACAAATACCTGGAGTTTGTTAAACTGCATCACCAAATAAATCATTATATTCATTAGAAATGTTACCGACTTGCAAGTGGACGGTTTTCGTTTTCTTCAATCCCCAAACAATGTCTTGATAAATATTTTCTGAACTATGGATGTTAACAATAAACCCCAGGGCAGCATCCTGACCTCTTGCTCCTTTGCAGAGCTAAATTAAACTCCAATCCAGTATCCGACAAAGGCACCGTCTCTGACCTCAGCAAAGTACACTGGAGCCTCTAGGAACCATTACAAACTCATTACATTCCCACTGGTCCTGAATGGGCCTTAATGGAGACCTTTTCTTTCCAGGTCTCTGTGCGACTCCCTTTGATGTCTTCTTTGAGAACGATGCTTTATACATCCAATTTAATAGGCCTCTCGCAATTGTCTGAATGTTGTAACACCCATATCGCACCAAGATGGCTCCTTTCAAAAGGGTTCTTTGAGCAATAGCTCAATTTAATAGAACAGTAAGCAGATTCTAGCCTGGAACACTGTTCAAATTTGATTATGCAGTTCATAAGAAAGGTAGACTTTGATAAAAGATTGATTTATTTGCCGAGTAGTTTGAAATAATAAGCTGGTGCTAAACCTCCTTGCCTCAGGGACTAACCTTTTAATAACATTATCCAAGAGATGAGAGCAGTACATCATTCTGCAGTGCTCTTAGCTGGGGTTGTGCTGCAGGTGGATGGGTGTGTGCGTGTGTATGTGCACGGGTTCTTGAGCAGGCCTCAGGTGTACCTGTTAGGTGTGCTGCTGCCGTTGCTGCTGCTCGCTTTATTTGCCGTGGCTGGGTTTTTGCAGGCCGTTTTCTGAGCCACCTGAGTTTTGTCCTTAGATTTGTCTGAAAATATCAAATGAACAATGCATTCTTTAGGATTAAACCAAAACATCTTTCATTATTTGACCCATGCTTCGGGTGACTGGCCCGAGAGTTTAGAAAGCTTAAATAGCTAATAAAAGCCTTGCTGCAGGTTTAAATAATTCATGCTCAGATTAATGGCAGTTTTAGGAATAATTCAATCCAAAGGGAAAGTTTGAAAAAAAAAAAAAAAAAAAGAAAGAAATACAAGATTACGCAAAGGTCAAACAGCACAAGTGAAAAAATGTGCATTTTAAAAGCAAAACAACTCTGGAAAAATGTGATTCTCCCTCAGAATCCACTCAAAAGTGAAAGCGATCCTCAAATTGTGTGGATTATTTAAATGTCAATTAAGAAGCACTAATGAAGTTATTGGCATCATCATTAGGAGCAGGCGAAACGAAGAGAAGGAGGGTGTGGATTAAAGAAAAGCATATTAGAATAGAAAAATGGGACCTTAGAGATGGAAGACTCCATGACACCTTTACTGACCACTAGGAATAATTTAATGACGGTAATTACTGGCCACTTTTCACACTGCACACCAAGATAAAAAGTAATGGAGTAGCAATACACTACAATAAAGGGATTCTTGGAGGAGAATATTATGCATCACAGTCAAGTTCATTTTGGAGCATTTGAACACCTGGGCCAAAGAAATTGCTGCACTTAAGCCTTGATAAAGATAGAATGCACAGCAATTGTATTGAACATATGCTTCAAGGCATTTTGTCAAGGTATATAGTGATCCACACTCCACTCGGTATACATTTTCACTGTTTAATTACTGTTCCTTCAGTTTTTAAACTTTATATGCTCCCAATTACTGGACATTACGGCTGTGGCTACGGAGACTGTAATTCTCCTTAAGGTATGGAGTTTGTCTATAGTTATTAAACACGGGGGGAAAAACAACAAAGTGAAAACATGAATCCATTCACACGGTCTCATTGGTCACTCAGTCAGTAATTAAATTCATGTGATTAAGTGTTAGAGGGGAAAAAATATCATCAAAATGTATTGGTATTGATGGTAAAGCTAATGACTGGAGTCAGTGATGTATGGCTGAACTGAAGGCTGCTGGTAAGATTACTCTTAATCTCAAATAATCTTAATGATGCTCAGACAACTTATTCAACCATACTGACAGCCACATACACAAAGTACCGGGTAAGCATCTGCAGTTGGGAAAATGGTGAGCTAGCAATACTAAACAGCCGCAGCTTTGCAGCTGCCCTCTATGCAGTGATTGGTTATTGCTAATTAAAAAGATCGCATGTTGGTCTTTCCCAATAATAAAGAATTAAAGAGTAGACTCTGCTCGCTCACGGCATACACGCAGTTGGTAGCGTCCATCACAATGCAAAACAGGATTTTTGTTTTTATTTATTAATCAACAAATTATTCACCAATAAATATGGTCCTTGAACTGAAGGGCAGACACGTTATACCACTATATAGACATAACGATCATTTTAAATGACGCTCTATATACTTTTGGCCCTTCCTCCCACTTCCTGTCCCTTCAACAGTGATAATTACAGTTATCACTAAATTAAAACCTAATATTAAGGACTTGTCTAATGTGCTTTAAGGTCTCAATTTTTGACTTTGAGATGAAGTACTTGATCAAATAGTTGCCGATAACGTTTTGGGCACCTATAGTAGCGCTCTTTCTACATCTTGACATGGAACTCACCCGTGTCCTCGGCAGCTCCCTCCTCGTTTTTTCCAGCGTTGGCAGAGGCAGGGGTGGCAGGAGGCTTGCCGGAGCTGCCCGGGCCGTTCTGCAGGGCGCCAGGGTTGGTGGTGCTCACAGGCTCCTTGTAGTGGAACTCGTTCTCAGGCACCATGTGAGCTTTCCTGCTTTTCAACTGGCCAGAGTAGCTGCAAGTCACACACACGGTTAAAAATCCCAGAGCACACAGTGGCACAGAGTCAAACATCTTCTACAGCACTGTCTGATGTGACATTATCAACAAGAACAAACGCAGGAATACCTTCGTTTAAAATTCAGCACAATCATATATGCCAAAGGCTTGAAAATGATTGCCTTAGTGGTTTCAGTGTATATGCCTTCAGCTTGTAATGATGATTCCTACGTTCTTGTTGATTGTGTACATCTATACGAGTGCAAAAGATCAATACCGCCCTCCACCTGGTTAGATTAGAAGTCACGCTGGTGGCGTAAATAAAGTTGAATATCATTTGTCACTTCAATAACCCCACAGAGAAGGCCTGAACATTTAGAACCCTCAGGGTGAAAATTCCCTCAAACTCAGTTAGCGCAAAATCACTTCCTCATTAACCTTAAACGGCACGAACCGATCAACAAATGTCAAATTCAACTCGTCTTATAAACACACTTGGCCATGTGACAAATATTAAGCGCAAGCCAAAAAGTAAAGGTGTAACCTGGCAGAGCTGGTAAAGCCAGCGGCCTACAGGACTTGGAAAATATTTTAACTTGCATGGTTCTTTACCAACTAGTCCTTTCTAATAGGGTTTTAGCTTGACAGTATTTTAAAACCTGACCTATTAGTCCTAGTATGAGGATATGTTATGAGACTGGATAAAATCTAGAGTAGACTAGAGAAAAGAACAACTCTGCTCTGACTGATAAGATCATATTTATCGTGACAGGACAGGCTGAGGTGAATTAATGGACTTCATTATGCTTCAGTGTGGGAGGCTCTTAAAGCAAAGCTGACCTCATCATTCTTGCCAATTGCCTGGATTAACGGAGCTAAAATATAAGCTTTTGGAAAGAAGGAAAAGTAAAAGCAAAAGTGTTATGCCTGGCTCCACTTAGTGAGCTGCTCACTAAGCAGAGAAGATTACCCTTCACTCCAGACTCCAGATCTCATCAATAAGACAATATAGTACCATATGAAGTTTGCATGGATCAAGTCCTGCCTTTAAAAGAAGCTAAGCTGCAGTGTGGGAACAGAAGAAAAACAGTAAACAGCTGGCAAACACAGCAATAACTGCTCAATTCCTCGGCACCCCATCCCGACCCTTTCTACTGAAATCCTTTTTGCCACCAGTTAAACCTTGAACAAAAAAAAAAAAACCAACTACTCCAGAAATGCTACAGGCCGGTCAGAATGCAAGGTACCCCATGGCTAAAGCATAGAGGTCAGGCCTCTTCTCCTTCTCCTCCTGGCAGATCTTGTGCACTCGGCACTCGAGCGCCTGGCCCAGGTTCAGCACTTTAGGGTAGAACGGCAGGATCTTGGTCAGCACGATGAGGATGTTACGAATGTGGGTGTACTCGCCCGTCTCCAGACAGTGCACTGAAGCCTACAAAACACGAGGCACATTAAAAGCTTAGATTATCTACACTCACAGAGCACTTTATTGGGAACGCTATACTAAAACCTGAGGTATCAGTTTGCATAAAAAAAAATTACAATCATATTATTAGATCCTGAATTTAATTATAAAACACTACAGGTTGCATGATTTTGTGGCATACACAGTCTTTATGTCTGTAGGTGGTATTATAATAGCCCATTTAATCAGTCGGCAATATCAGGCCATTTGGATCCACTGATTTTTCTTTTTGCTCTCTAATGGGCTGCCAGTGCAGACAGAACAAAGATGAAATGAAAGGACCCATACCAACACAATCTTTGAGAGGTTCTTCCAAAAGCAGTCATTATATTGTTACTCTAAGGATACACGCGCGCAACAATGACTAAACACAGCGTGTAGTGACGGCTCTAGAAGCCTACAACGCAAGGGGCTACATCATTTGTTAAATTGGTCCACCACAACCAAGCGCAAGGAAGAAAAGAAGAAAACAGTGAATAACTGAAGTACATGGAGTAAAACTGATTGGACCATTTACTGCCAGAGCTTATAGTTTTAGCTAAGATTTATTCAAATAAAAAGAAAACATCTTTTAAAAAGGGGGGGGGGGGGTTTGTCTCGTCCTACACATAGCAAAGAAAAAGTCATATTGTTAGATATACTGTGCAGCTGTGGAATGCTCAATTCTGATAGGTCAGACAGTGCTGCTGAGTTTTCTATAACAGCAGCTCGGACAAATTTAAATTCCTGCACAGTTACCGTCTCTGTAGTATCAGCTTATGCAAGAATCTTTTACAGCAGATGATGTAATTGTTAATATGGTGATGTTTTCTGTAAGGAGTCTCCAGTGCCAGAGCTTTATAACAGTCAGGGATATGAGTCTTAAGGGCCTGATATTCAATCCAAAACATTAAACATAACTATGAAGTGAATGCTCTCTCATTAGTTAGCAAATCAGAATCACTTCAGGATCATAGCGAAAGCTGGTACCAAGTCTACTTCACATCGGGCTTTATCATTCTTTACTTTCCTTCGACAACACAGCCTGGCGTTTCATTTCTTACTTATTTATTATTACTAACAAAAGGTATAAGCATGCTGCCTCTGCACTGGAACACATGGAATGAAGACAGTCATCCTGAAAATATTTTTAAGTATCCATGTTCACTAGACAAATTCCCCGCTAATCTACTCTCAAGCCACTCAAGACTGGAAAACACTATATTATCTAAACGTGAAAAAATAAAGACACACGCATAAGGAGTGGAGGCACAGCTTTTCTAGCGACGGAGCAAGAGAAACTAACTTTAGTCAGCTTGTAATGCCACTTGTGAACGACGTGTCTGAAGTTCTCATAGTCGAGTTGGTCCGCCTTATTTCCTCCGTCAAAGCCACTGGCTCGGAAAATGGTTAGGAACCCTGGGTAATTGCCACACTCCTGGCAAAGAAAGCACAGCGAAAAGCACACGTCATTCGAATTTGCAGTTCTAAAAACAGAGGGTCACTCGTGCCAATACTGAGCAGCTCAGCTGGCAATGTACACAGGCACCAACAATAAATGTTCTTGCAATACTAAAAACAAAGGTACTGTTATTATAGTATTGTTCGTTTCAGCACTGAAGGCTGAAAGTGGAATGAATTCTATCTAGTTTAGAAATAAATGAGAGAAATTGTTAATAGTTGTACTTTTTTACTTTATTATGCTAACTCAATATGGCCAGCTGGATTGTGGGTTGAACAATTGTGCTGTGTTGAACAATAACAGTTGTGTTACTCTGCCTGCTTCACACACAAAAACGAGGTTCTGCACCTTCTCGTATATGGCTTTATCGCTGTGCCAGCGCGTCACTGTCTCCAGCATGCAGCACAGGAAACGGCCGTAGCGCCGAGACTCGTTCTCTGTACAGCTCGCCACTGTGTAGATGATATCGGAGAATACCTGAAAAAAGGATGACACAGAGAGGTAAGCACAGTGAAAAAGAACGCGAGAGAAGAGGCTATGAACACGCTGCAAGGCACACGTCTCCAGCATCACCATAAACAGGCTTTTTACACGCCGCTGCTTTAATGCACATTATCAAACACTTGGCACAATTAGGCCCAGCAGGAGCTTGCCATTTACACAAACACAAACCAGTGTGAGTCTGCTGGCTTTGGCTGTTGTCCTCCCCAACACTAGGAAAACACCTATTCATTATACGTTGCATTTCTGAAGAAACAGCCGCTGCTTGAACGGGCTCGGAAAAAGTTGAAAAGACTCACGCGATCATAACAAAGTAGCGTGCAGAAGTTCTGGGTTTTCTGCTGGTGCACGAGCTCGACAAAACGTGCGCAGTAGACGGCGTCGATGGCTGAAAAGACGCAGCGGGGGAACAGACAGAGCTGCAGGAATTTAGTGATGGTCTCGTTCTTGGTTGATTCTGCAACAAAAAAAAAAAACGGTGAAATGAGAAAGCAGGTCAAGTACAGGAATGAGAGGATTACATGTTACACCAATAGCAGGTATCAGCCCAACCAACCCCGAACAAAGAGAATAAAATTGGAGCGTACATTTTTCAATGACATCAACGGTTTGTCTAAGTGAGAAACTGAACTGTGTATATATATATTGTGATTTACAGTAAATACCAGGGGGGGGAATGAACTTGGGGCAAAGCAGTTACACCCCCATTTCACCTCTAGCCCTCACACAACCACCCTACGATATACACTATTATACAACAGTTAACACCTGTGCACTGATTTGACTGGTCGAGCGGTGTTCTGAGAATGCCTATATTTCCTACAACCACACTGGGACGTTTCAGCGCATCACTCCACTCGTCTGTGCGCTCCGCATCAAATTCCACTACCTAGTTTGAAACTGTACTACAGCAGTGTTAGACAACCTGTAAACCTGTGGACACGGCAAATGACAATCTTCAGGAATATAACTTTTGTCTTCCAATACGAAAGCTCGTCACTTGAAAATGAAAAGGAAGAAGGGACACCAATTTCACTGGAAGCTCCGTTAATGGGAACGTACAAATCAGTGAGCTAGTTGGCCGACGTGCTATGAAGTGAGTGTGGCTTCTTCAAGATCTATTTCCACCAGCGGAGCAAGAAAAAAAAAAACAGAACATTTGTCCATATTGTGTTCAAAATATCACTTGATATTAATTTCTTGTTTATAGAACTGCTGTATAAAAGCAATATCGTGCTCGCAATCGTGCGGGTATACCGAAGGTCCTGTGTTTAGCCGCGGCCAACTCACAGCCAAGGTGATATTCACTATAACCGCACTCTTGCTTGCGCGATATTGCTTAAATATACCAATACTACATTATTGTAAAATCACACCTAAGGTTAATTGGGTCATCTGGATGTTCTTTGGCTGAAATGTTACATTTACCGTCTTTAATCGATTAGCACAATGGACTGGCAATTTGGGATCCCAGAAAGTAAACTCAAAGCCATTGAAAAACCATAGGGGAAAACCTAGCAAGCAACTCTAAACCGACCAAGTGCACAGACACAGCATGCTTACTTAAATATAACAGTGATTATAAATATCTTTCACCATGAGACAAGCCAAGGCAATTATCAGGAGAAAAGAATTTCGTACTGGGCCTGCCTAGCTTGCTGGCGGCGCCATACGAGATAAAGAATGATCGCCAGAGAAGATAGGAGTGGAGTACTCACTGGCAAGTAACCAGTTGTCCTTCTCCAGCTTGAGGCGGTGCAGGACCCTCTGCACATGCTCCAGCTGCTTCTTCTCCTCCTCCAGCAGCTTGTCCTGCAGCGCGGTGCAGCGTTCCTTCTCCTTCTTCTTTTTGTTCAGCGGCTTTGTCAGAGGAAAAAAATAAATAAACCAAGCAACACCCCATTTTCAGTGATTTTTTTTTTTATTTAGATATATTTTTGAATATTTTCCCATGTTCAGGCTCCCGTGGCTCCGCCCCTCGACATTGAGCGGGGCACAACCACCTGGCGCAAAAAGGTCTCGAATGGTCTACTCAGCGACTGCTGTACTCTTCCTATTACTCAAAGCTCACGACGATTCCTTTTTTTTTCCAAAAGCGAAAATTTTATCCAAGTTGAAATTTGGTTGAACAAATAGTAATGGAACAAATAAGGATTCATAAAACTGCTTTTTGTATTGTTATATTTACCCTGACATTAAAATGATCTGTAATAACTGGAACCATTTAAAAAACATCAATCATACGCAATTATAACATGTCATGTCTCTGCCTCATGTGCTTCTGACAAAGCCAGGAATGTTTTTATCTGAGAAGTGACCTATTGCATACTACTGCTCCTTTCTGTAATGGCATACAGCGATACAAGCGATATATTTTGTGTGACCTTTCGGACATCTAATATTTGGCATTTAAGACAAAACTTCGAACCAGTTTTATGGCGTCTCGGTCATGCAGCCTTTATAAAAGTTGCCCCCTACCATCTCGGAGTTCTCGTCGATGGCCTTGATCTGCATCTTGAGCTTGTTGACCTCGCGGTCGTAGGCGCTATGAGGAACAGACAGGTCATACATGGTGAGGGACCAGAAGGTGGCGTAGAACTGCGGACGGAGGTCGTCCCACACTCTCGGTAGGTGTAGCGAGACGACGGCTTCGTGCACAGGCGCCATCACCTGCTCGCACGCCGCTACGTACTTGTGGACCTTCGGCTGCTGCCGGTTTCCTTTCTCGGCCTTCTTCAGCTCGTCGTACTTGGCCTGGAAGGGAACGAGTAATGATTAGCCCATTCAGGAGCAAAACAAGAACCGGATGGAACGATGGCCGTGTCAGTGAAATAAAACCGGACTGGGCATGGCTCCCGGACCGAGGCCAGAGACTGAGCTCTGCTTGGCAATGAGCCGGAATAAATCAGTGGCACTAAGCAGCTCTGTGCTACACAGCTGGAGCCAGGGATTTAAATCTGTGGCACTTTTATGTAAAAGCATGCATCAGGAATGATGGTTAAAAAGCAGTGTTGACAATGTGCTGCAAAGGAGATACGGAGAAAGTTGCGCAGGGAGTGCAGGCAGGCAAATCTTGTTAGGCGAGAGGAGGGGTTGAGGAGGGGACACGCTTCAGCATTTTTCTACTTTTCAGTCTATTACCGCAGCTTAAGAATTATATGCTAATTTTTTTGTTATTATTTTTTATTTTTATTTTTTATACACAGAATACAAACATCAGTAGCCAAGTTAAATACTAAAACGGTGCAATAATGACTATAGATGGTAAAGCGATCTAGCATACATGTTGGACATATTGTTAAATGAACAATTTTACATGACTCACCATGATCTGATGGGCGTACATCGGGCGGGACAAGAAGAAAGCAGCATCGTGAGGAGTGTGGAACTGGTTACAAAGCACGTCGATGGAAGGGAGTCTCTTGATGTAATCCTCCGTGCTCAGGTTGGACGCTAAAAAGCCGCCAAACTGCACCATCGTGTCGTGACACTACAGATGAGAGGACAAGAGAGTGGACCATTCATCATTAGACGAGGCCCTCCCGATGGTTCCTGCACAAACTCTCTTCCTAAAGCCTCATGTTGCTTATTTATTTGTGGAACTGCACCTTGCTTTATTAAAGCCATTCATCACCAGGGGCCCATCCCCCTTGAGGAAATCAATGCAATGGCCAGTAAACCAATTTAATGGGGCAAAGAGGAGCTGGAAAGAGATTCCCAAGTCCAAAGTAGCAAAGAAAAAAAAAACAAAAAGGCAACGACGCGCCACCCGAACACAGGGTCAGACACTGCTTAAAAGTTGTAGGGCTTATTATTTTAAACGAATATGTCTGAATGTTTGTGGAATATTATTAGTCTAGACGATCAGATTTTTGGTGAAATATGAAAAGTGTACACAATTAATTTGGCTGCAGAATACAATTTATACCTCTGCCAGGGAGGTTAGGTTTTCGGTGCGGTTTGTTTGTTTGTCTGACTGTAAGCAGGATTGCGCAAAACATGCCAAATCAATTTCCATGAAACTTGGTGGCAGGGTGTAGCATGGGCCAAGGAAGAAGCCATTACATTTTGGAGCAAATCGGAGTCACGTGGCGGAACCACCAAAATGCTGACGGTAATGCTTCGAGATGCGGCATTCGGCCTTGGCGGACGTCTGCGCTCAACAACGCCATACATTTTTAAATCCAGTAGACGCCAATTATGTTCGACAGCGACAAAACATAGCCAAGACAGGAATATGACGACTCCATTGGAAAAATATCCAGACATATAAAGCGGATGCAGATTTGCATATCATAGAAGAGTTGAATATTAAAAGACAGAGTCCGCACTCTCCAAGTGCCCTTCTAGCTTGTTTGTTTTTTTAAATAAAACTGCTGCATTTCCAGTTATGCAAGTGAGCATGAGGCATATGAAACAGTAGTGTGAAAACTCCTAACATGCACGGCATGCTGGAAAACGCATTTAAAAAAAAAAGAGCCCGAGTGCAATTCCTGCTAAGGTTTCTTGCAGGTGAAACGGCTGCCTAGGAAGAACACGGACACAGTAAACGAAGTAAATTTTTTTTCTTGCACAAAAGCCTGGATAAAAGGCGAACCCGCTGTAATAAATTTAATAGCGGGGCATTCCCTGTGAACATTTTAGTTCTGTGGTAAATGCAATCACTGGTGAGAATAAATTAATCACCACAGGTGTGGATAAATGTCCAGCATGGGAGCGCAGGAGAAGCAGTTGTATCCAGGCTATTTGTTCTTAGTGGACGAGTTCGGATGGTTCAATAAAACATTTTGTGTAAAATGTTAAACAGTTCTTAGATCATGCTCAGCACAAAGAGGCGGGGCAAACGGCTAAGTCCTCACTTTTCCATCATCTAGTTTATGTCAGAAATTGACCAATCATAATACTGATTGGTGATACGTGGAACCCCAGCCGACTCAATCTAACCAGAAAACTAAATTCAGAAATAGTTTTAACTGAAAAAACTCTGTTCACTCTTTGGTAGTAGACAAGCGGATGATTACAGAATAATTTAAAGGCAGGTAACATAGTTAACATTTGTGACCTTGTTGAACAATGCAGTCAAATTTTTCCTGAACACTAAACATTTAGACACCAAAAGCTAATGGCTGAAAACTGCGATTGAAGTATGATATATTCACTGACTCGATTTTATTCTCGGCATAAATGAGGTACCTGAAGTGCTTCCAACGCGTCAAAACACTAATTAGCCTCTTCGGCATGTCAGAACTCTAATTAGGCCTTTGAACCTGTGAACTAAGATTTCAGCCAGTTAAATTTCAGCAAGTAAAGATTCAGGAAGGGATCCAGAAGCTAACAGATGGGAAAAGTAGCCTCAGTCAGAGAGCAGCCATGGAAACAAACATCAAAGGAGTCCGCTGATTGGTTTGGCCTCGCTTTTTACAACTCTAATCGTTTCAGAGTGACACGGCTCCTCTGGGGAATCTGGAGCTGCAACTTTTCTGTGTCCTTGCTTGCTTCGCTTGTAGGTTTTAATACACCTTTCTGTCTTTGGGAAGTTGGAGGTGCGACGTTGCAGTGATGAGTGGTGAATGTAGTGTGCAAGAAGAAAGGCCAAAGCTGTCATGCAAAAAAAAATAAATAAAAAAAAATTAAAAAAAAAAAAAAAAAAAAAAAAAACACTGGGCAGAGGTAAAGTCGTTCTTACACCCGAGTTACACTTCTGCCCGTGACGCTAGTACATTTTAGAGAAGTTGTAGAAGACTGGATGAGATGAAGAGCTCATGAGAATTACTTGTGGCGACGTTACCTCAAAAAGTGGCTTGCGTTACCAATGAAAAACATTTAGTGCGCATAATAACGTCAGTAATGAAGATGCCTGGAAAGGGACGTCACCAACATTTCTAATGCCTCATGTTTCTGCACCAACACACGCCGGAATGAACCTTCCGCTCACCAACACCAGATAAACATTTTTCATGTTCAAATGGACTTTTCTTAGCTACAAAGACATTCTAGACAATTGTGTGCCTCTAACTTTGTGGCACCAGTTTGGAAAAGACCCACATATGGGTGTGATGGTCAGACAGACATCCACATACGTCTGGCCGTATAGTGCGTAATTAGTGGAATTTGTCCAAGTGACTTCATAAGAAAATTCTGAGAAGGAAAAAGAAATGACTTCTGCTTTCAAATAAACTTGGAACTTCTGACCTCAGACTAGTAAAAAGGCAAGAAAATGTCAAATGTTTTGATGTCAAAGCAACATGGCTGCTCACAGCGTGAACAGTACTTGACATACAAGTAGCAATTCATACATTTAAATAAGGTAAGTTGTATCTACTAGTACAAGCTATACTACTGACTACACATTTCACTGTTTTGATGAGGTAAATATACATTAGAACTAGTTGGCTAGCTTGTTGGTAACAAAAGGTAAACCCGGAGATACTAGTTTTCCCCGCTTTGTAGTGGGGGTATAAATATCAAGTATAAATCAGACCGTACTTAGAGAGGGGGGAATATTTGTGGGGTAGAAATCTGGAAGAATTGTCCTCTAAAATTCACTGCTGTAAGCATACATAAACTCTGACATGAGCACTTGGCAAACGTTAAACAAAGTCAGATCAGGAAATACGGGAGTAAAGACTTCTATGATTTACAGAGTCTTACAATCAATACGTAAATATTTACCATGGCACCATCTTATGGAAAACCCAAAGAACTTCTTTATAGCTTCTTAAAGATCAGGGTTCATCTAATTAAACTGTAAAGTATACATAAGCACCAGTAATTCACATAAATATGTACATATGTCCCTACTTGGAAGATACATTTAATACCCATGGCTTCATTTGTTCATTGAGAGGAAATTGCTTCATAAACACCATTCATCAAGATCAAAACTTGTAGTGTCTACCGAGTTAAAGTATGTGAAATAAGACGAAACCACACAAACTACTAATTCTGTGCTTTTTTGATAACAGCGCAAGCAGGTTTTTTCCGATGTGCCGAAGGGGGCTTTATGCATAAATCATGCAATCACATTTCAAAGTGCATTCAATGGCTGAGATGAGTCGATCAATCTCGGCGGGGCATCGTGGGGAGGCCTGACGCGTTTCGGCTGATTGTAATGAGGCACACGCAACTTCCTGCTCAGAGAGAGAAAAACAAGTCCAAATTATTAATTAAACCGCTTCCCTGCCGAGGTCATGGGAAAAAAGCGTGTTGCACATTCACACCGTCGGCAATTATTCCCACAATTCGACGATGTGAGGGTGCATTTGCTAAAAGCTCTAATTTGTGACATTCAGAGTGGGGTGCGAAGGGAGGGGGGAGAAAAAAGGGGGAAAAAAAACGATATATGCTCAACCGACAGGATCATCCTGTATGCCTGCACAAAATGGAGTTGATGATGTTGAGTTTTTAGCACCATCTGCTGTGAATTGTGGCGGGTCTTGAAAACGTGGAGGAAATGAACAGTGCGTTGGCTTTCCCAGCAAGTAATTGAGCTGTGCAGCTGGGTAACAAGAGAGGCAAACTGTGGGTTTGAACTTGTGTGTGTTCATGTGAAATGCTTTCACAAGCTGCCTGAGAAGACCTCGGGATTGGCAAAATACCTCAGTCAGGAACATTCCAGCAAGACCTTATTTGGATGGGTGCGTACCTGGTCATAGAGTTTGCCCACTAATTTGAGATGTTTTTCCCCTCCCTCGGAGAAAACCACGCCGTTCCTCTGCTGAGCCATCAGCAGGCAAAGGGGAAGAGCCAACTCGTGATCCAGCAGGGTGTCCTTCAGGCGCTGAGACGACTTCTTTGTGTTCCTGATCTGGCCAAAGTATCCTCCCTATTCAGAGACACGAGCAAATACAATTAAGCCAAGGTAACCCCCCAAAATAACAAATTAATAATTCTTCTACTTATTGTTATTATTATTATTATTATAACTGTTAATATTTATAAAATCCACGTTACCTCTAGGAAGTATTTTGGGCAAAGGCTTATTACTATAACACTGCAGAGGACAGGACACATGTACAGCCTGTCCTGTTAACCTAAGATAATGTAGATCATGCCCAAACTTGTCCTTTATATAAAAGAGCTCCTCATTTTTTGGGATTTTTTGCCAGGTTTTTCTCCCTTGCGGCCAGTTCCTTCCCACCAGCCAAGCACCACCTCTCCACAGCCCTAACCTGGCAGGGTGAAGGTCATCACGTGCTTCCTCTTAGACACGTCAAGGCAGCAAACCGCTTCTTTCCTAACTGCTGCCAATACTGCGTCACAGGGTGGCCTAACACTCTCCGAGGAAAGTGCGGTCCGGACACTTCCACATGTATGAGCTCACCGACGCCCATGATTGGCAAGTGTTGCTTTGATTGACAGGGAGGAGAGCATGCCACCCCTCCCTCCCTGAGAGTACGGCTCATAGGGCAAATACTTTGCTGCTGCTCCACTCAGGAGCCCTAAAAGGCTCCTTCACAAGGAGGAGAACAAAAATAGGGGTTTTGAAGGAGGACACAACGAATGAAAAGAGGGTTCCAGCTCTTACTGCTTGCATATTTGTTTCACACCATTCCAAAAATATGGTTCATGCCTCGTTACAATTTAACCGAGAGGCAAATGCAAGCAAAGTCTAACTGACTGTTTCTTGGGTTCGTTAAGCAAAATAAACTGCTATAACAGCGTTCAAAATTTGTTTATATTTATGACAACTGGACCAACTGAAAGCAAATTTGCTATATGGTGCAAGGAACCAGTTTGCAGTGCTGCCGCTTCCACCAAAGACTTCAGTGGAATATTGATTTTTTCCCCCACCAAAATAGAGACCTACCTAGTCTTACATCATGACATTTTTTTGATTTTGGTAAATGCGAATTGAAATAGCTCGAAATAAATGCGACACACGGACTTATTTTTTCCCCCATCATTGATTCATGATGGTTTAATTGACTTATCACGGCAGCTCAATAAAATCTTTTCTTCACCCGCTGAGAAGCAGTTTCTAAAGACCACACTGTGGCTCAGGATTACTGCACCTCTGCTTTGAGCTGCTCCCCTCCGGTCATGGCCTCCAGCTGCTCCGCTGTCATTTCGTCTGTGATCTCGATCCCGGCCATCTTCTGCACCACCTCCTTCAGGATCAGCAGGTCAAAGCTGGAGAGAAGAGAAGAAACAACCACAGGGGTTGGATACCTGAAAACACTGCTAGAAGCAAGAGAAGAAAATTTTTTCCAAAAATGGGGGACGCAAATGCTGAGCCAGGTCATTTACATCAGGAGGAATTAGTTCAGTGTAGGAGGAGGTTGGTACAAAAACAAAAACTTGACTATTGTACTAAACCTGCTTCATGGCATATCAACGTAAACTAATATAATATTGCATGATACAGATTTAAGAGGATTTCTTTTACCTTGCGCGCAGTTTACAAAAACAATACCTCTTTCCTGCCTTCAGCTGATTGGTCACATACTGCAGCAAACCTCCCAACTCGATAGGGTACTTGCGGAAAACTGCTCCACAAAGGCTGGCGAGACCTATAAAGAGCAGAGTTCGCTAGGGTCAGATTTCTGACAAAAACAGTATTGTTACAGAGAGCAAAAGGCTTCAAATTAAGCTATTTGTCTTACAATTAATATAAAAATGCACTGCAAATCATTAAATAACCAGAAGCATGAAAACGAAGATGTTGGATAAATATCCTAAACGTCAAATTCGAGATCTGACCGTCTAATACAGCCCGCCCCTTCACAGGTGCCACAGCAACCAGATGCTCAACGTTATTCACTTCAGCTGACAGTGGTTTTAATGTTATGGTTGATCAGGCTATACAGTTATTGAGTAGCTACAGCCAGAAATAATGTCCGCTGTTGTTAAATAATATAATGCTATAATGGGCTGCCTTTATAGAAAATTAATTTATACTTCAGATTAGTTTAATTGACTGGCGCTGTGGTATACTCAACATTAAAGCATGGCGAAACTTACTTTGAAGCCAAGATGAAATGGTAGTGTCGTCATGCTTCATCTTCTCTTTCTCCGGGTTAGCTAAAGCTTCAATAATGCAATCTATAAATAGAATCAAGGCCTACAACATCTCCTTTCAGATAACACAGCAGCCTTGAATCTCAATGAGTCATTTGCATATTTTAAATGTGTTCAAAATATATTCAAAGGACTGTCAGCGACATAATAACCACGTCGAAGCGAAATCAGTCACAAGAAGCTGTATTTTTAGCCAAACTTATAAAAACAAGAATCGGCGCATTCAGGCTTGCTTTCTTTCTTTTAAACAGAGCGGAAACATCACTCGGGTGTAACTCAGTCAAGGTGAGCTACTGCACGTCACTGGGAACGGAGACAAATAATAGGGTTGGAGTTTTAAGACTATCAGCAAGTTCCTGGGAGAGTGTTCGAATGTGTGTGTGTGTGCGCGTGGGCTGAGCAGAATTATTATTTGGCATGGAAGTGGGTGGTGGGCTGTACTTCCCAGCAGGGTGAGCAGAGAAAAGGATACAAGCCAGTACATCATAGTTGAGAGAGGTGAGGTATTTCAGAGAGTCCACCACAGGGGTGATGAGGTTATCATACCACTGGATCTGGGAGAGAATCTAAACACAAACGACAACATCATTAGATTATATTTGAGAAAACTCACTAACCACAGAGTTATTCTTTTAGGTTGTTATCTCAATTGGGTTTCCTCCCCAAATATAGTTTGACCTGCACGGCTGAAAACCTCATCCGAGATCAGCTCCTTGTTTGCAGGTATTCTTGCATGAAGACGTGGCATGAAAGGGCCATTTTCCACCTCTTAAATGAAGAAACAACTAGACCTAGTGCCATTTGAGGTTGTTCTCACTGCAGAATGAAATGAGCGGGAGCTGATCTAACTCTTCCTAGAAGCCTAGAACACTACACCGTACAACTCAGAATAAACACTGATCAAGCCTGAAACACACAGTCAGCTCCACCCCTTGGACTTTTGGTTCGACTCCGCCCAGGTAGCTGCATTAAAGCTTGCATTTTGTTCTGCAGCAAGGGGTACAATTTTGCAAACCTGCATGCACGAAACTGACCTACGGAACCACGTGAACAAGCCCCAAATCTGCCCTGGGTGTCAACTCAAGTATTCAGGCTAAGTACGAAAGTGCCATGTGTGTGAAAATGTTTTCAATCCAAACAAGCAAATCTCAAAACGGCCAACAGGAGAGCAGGACGCGTGTCTGCTGCTTACAAAGGAAAAGGACTGATGCATCAGGAAGAGAATGTCTGTTCTCAGGTGTCACAGTGTAGTACTGGGACTTATTATGCAGTTTCCAAAGAATCAGGACACTGTTCATGGTCAGCGGGGTATTTTTTTTTTTTTTTGTTCAGGTGCACAGGCAAAGAGATAAAAACCCAAATTTTGGCCCTTTTCTCTAAAAGCGTTGTGCACTGCAATATTTACACCTTCTCCATTTATTATTGAAGTAAATGCTGGGGTTCTTCTTAAGCACTGATGGATGGATACGGAATAAATATACTATATAGCTATTTTTTAACGATGAAGATACTTCTTTGCAATCCTACTAAGACGAATGAAAACTTTCTCAGGCCGAATTCCTCCGTCAGAACGACTGCACCAACAGTAACTAAGCTTTCGATTCGACAACAGTGACTCATATCTGATTAAAGCAGTTCTATGGTCAACAGTGGTAAAAGTTTCTAAGCTTACAGTATGTCATGAGTCAGTGCCTATAATCATTGTCTGTGGATGAGCTAAATTTAGAGGAGCCATAGTTAAATTTGCTTTTGTCCCTTCAATCAGACAGTGGATCGGTATTTAAATACAATTCGTAATCTGGGGAGCAACGAAAAGTGATGGCTAGATAATAAAAGGGTCTGAGTAAATGCCTGCTGTTCGACAGGCCAGCCGTTATGGCCGTCACGAGTGATAAAACACTCACGTAATCAAAGAGAATGGTGGGGTTACTGTGGCTCAGCTTGCCAATCTGCCTGCCCGATGGCTTCACGTTTTCCTTGGTCAGTCGCCTGAGAGAGAGAGAGAGAGAGAGAGAGAGAGAGAGAGAGAGAGAGAGAGATTATCGTCAAAATTATATATTACAGCACCAGTCACTTTGACTAACATTAAACATATCAAATGACCTAGATGAATGAGTGCCTTCGCTTTACAATTGCAGCCTGTTCTTCTTTTCCAATACAGTCAGCCATCTTAACACTGATTATTCCTCAAAGTCACATAGTGATGCAGTGACTAGAATGGGAAGAAGCTCCAGGAGGCTATGGTCCCTCGTGAGAACGAGACAGCTTTAATGAAGGTGTACTGTGAAAGAGGACAGCTCTAGCACATTTGATGAGCTGCTCTAGCACGTCTGATGAGGCGCTCCTGCTCACTGCGGCACACACCCACGCTGCGGGTTTGAAGGGAATTTAATTGGGCTGAGTGTGATGCTAGGCAAGTTCCTCTTTAAGGTGTGCGAGTTTGCGTCGATGGAATTAATGAGGAAGCCTGGTGTCATGGCCAAAACACAAATATATGAAGGTAAGAAAGACCGTGTCAATTTTGAGGAAAGAAGGGGAGGACCACAAGCAGACAAGCAGCGGTTTTTCATCCTTTAACTGCACTAGGGAGCCTAAGTGAGTGGTTTGCTCAGGGTTCAGAACACAATAAGCAAGCTGTAATGACGCAGCCTGGTTTATGGGGAGAAGACGGATAAAGCCACTCCATTTGAAATGGGCAAAGAGAAGGGGGAAAAAAAGCTTTGTGAACACACATGTGGAGGAGTCTTTTATACGAGTGCAGCATGCCGACACTTTGGTGGAACAAACCCAAAAATGTTGAAAGAAGAGAATATCGGGATTCAGCCTCCCATAGACCAGATTCCATCATTAAAATCTAATGGCTACTCTGTGTGTGTGTGTGTGTGTGTGTGTGTGTGTGTGTGTGTGTGTGTGTGTGTGTGTGTGTGTGTGTGTTTT
>JAQQZR010000002.1:8384662-8414532 GCA_030068235.1 Notoglanidium macrostoma
CTTCCATGTCCATCATGACCATCTCACTCTCTGAATTTAAGGTCTGTTGAAATACTGCTGGTCAGAACTGAGTCAAGTCCATGTGTATGGATGATGGAGCAACATCCGCCACAACTGTCTCCAACTTGGTTACAGGAAAAAGAAAAAAAAAACAAAACTAGGGGCGACTTATCTCCCTGTTTTTTTAAATATGTGTTGAACAAAACTATGCAACATCCATGTACTTATTGTATGCATTATTCTTTTAAGGGTGCCAATACTTGTGTATATCTTTGAAAAAATTAATTGCATATGCTAGGAAAACGACTTTTGCAGCACAGCCATACACAAGTACAAAACTAAAAAAAAAAAAAAAAAACTATTTAGCATTATTTATATACGGCATAATTGCTCATTTTGCGGGACTGGTCGTCTAACGCCGAGAAATGACTTTTCTGTATCTTGGTTGGAAAAAGTTCTTTAACAGACAGAAAACAGTCACGCACATGTACATAGAGGTCCTCTAAAGTGATGAGGTTGTGTTGGAGAAGGGCAGCGGCGACATGGTACAAAGACGACGGTGTTTCTCCGCTCGGTTCCTGAGGAGAAAAACGCGGCATGTTAACGCACATCATACTGTGAACAGTATACACTACAATATGTACACTATATTAAACCCATCATACTTTATACACTCGCTTCAATATATATATATATATATATATATATAAAACCTAACTCTGCCTTTAAGATAAATAATGCAACTTGGTTGATATTTTGTCATGTTTGTACTGCCTCAGAGAACCCTCCTGGCATGGTGGAGTTTAGTTTTTGTCCTGTTTTGGTTACCGCCGCTGAGCTGCAGCTATTGTTCCAGTTCCCATTTTAATCCCATTTTAATCAGACCTCGAAAATATCTTCATGCACTTCCTAATGAAGTCATTAAATAGGCGTTTTAATGGTAAAACCTTTTAATTTCATAAGCGGCTTTTGCTCTCTGATCACAGCTGCTATGTGAGAACTAGAGCAGGGATGGAAATTTCAGTGTTTTATTAGAAGACAGTCCCATAACCTAAACTTATTATTACACAAACACTATAAAACGTCTCTGTATGTACAAGATAATAAACAGCAAAAAAAAAAAAAGACAAACAATTCAGCAGTTGCACAAAAGTCACTAAATGCTTCCTGTAGTTGATTTCTCAGTACCGCTCACATGCCACTTCTTCTCAGGCATAGAGCAGTGACGAATGCGCTTGATGTTAGCGCTGACTAAGACATTTTTTGATTAATGTGTCTTGTGTGTGTATATATCAAAAGAATGTACAAGTCAGCTCCAAGACTTTATCCTTGTATGCGCAATAAATGAGGCACAAAAAAAATTGGACAGTTAGGAAATGTGGACCAAAATGTGACAGCATCATCAGCTCTCTTCGGTGTAGGAAAAATGATGACACGCATACTAAGAGCACTTGCACGTTACACTCGATCCAAGCTAATTACTGATAAGAACGTTGGGCTGGCGGTGTTTGTCTGTTCATACATTTCTGCTGTAAAAGCCAGTGTTTACGCTTGTACAAGCAACGGAATGATGAGCTCCAAGTACCAAGTAAGTAAGGTACCGGACAACTGGAACCTTTGGTACTGGAGCCAGTGTTGACTGAACAAAAGAACAATTAGTACTTTGTACAAAAAAATAGGGCCAAAGATCCACTTAAAAGGAGTGGATTCATCTGATGCAGAAACACTGGTGCCATTACTATACCCATAAACAGCGAGGTGTCTGCAACCCCATTGGGAGTGGAATAATTTTACACGTGAATGTGGGGTGATGTAGTCATAACAGCAGCGTCCGTAGGATTTCACGCTTTGTGCGACTAATGCCGAGATCAGACAACACGATATTTCTGTCTTTAAAGAGACACACCATGTCAGACTAGGCAATCATAGTGCCAGAACTTTACGCGCGTCTCTTGGTCAGGAGACTTGGCCACACTAAGAGTTTGACACCATAGTTTGATGAGGAGGAGGAGGATCAAGAACTTGCCAATCGTGGCTACAGATGGAACGTCAAGGAACACATCGTAGGAGTCGTCAAACTAGGCGAGAAAATACAAAAAATTCTGACATGCTAGACTTTTCATCAGGGTGACGTGGGGTTTCCCACGCCACGTCGCTGTTCTTTGATTAAGTCACTTTGCGAGGCCTGCTCGTCATTCCTGACGTTCATATTATGGCCCCAGGCAGGAGATTTGTCAGCCATGACAAAATTGTGTCATAATAAGGCTGAATTTGCCTAGTCTGATCCCATTCGTAATACAAACTTTCCAGCTTCCACCAAGAGATATCCAATCCCCTACTCGGAAAGTTAGGAAGGTGTCCTCGACCCCGAGTTCACCATATGACCTCATGTCAACACATCAACAGTGGGGCTGCATTGGACGACCTTGCGGTTTGCAGTAATACCACCCCATACTGCACGAGCCCTATACCAGCTGTGTTGCGGTCACGTGCTACTTGCACGCATGTGTGGAGCCACACGTTCCCGAGACTTTATTAAAATGGCAACAGCGGAAGAGAGCGCTGACTGCACGCTCTGACGTGGCACATGGAGCCCATGCAGTAACACATGCGCTTTTGCAGGGTGGCGTGAACATGACACGACACGGCACTCTTAAACTTCTAGCTCATCCATACCCCCCTTCTCCCCCCATCACTGAGGAGCTGACAGGACATTTCTTTTCTTCCGCTATGGGATTTGTCTCTGTACAATCCCTTTTCTTTCAAGCTAATTTTAAACATACCTAGTGCGTTCAGTACAAGGATATTTAGACAGATTTGTTGGTTTGGTGTGCGCACCGCACGGTGATGATGTTTGCACTGTGGATGTGATCCTTTTCGAAAAAATGTCAGTCAAAAGTATCCAAATAGGTGTGGACAAATCCACAGACCAAGCCAAAAAGCTACATGAAGATGGCAGCGCTCGCAGATAAGCAGAAAAAAAGCCGTTATGATGGTAATCACGGTGACAGGCTCAACACAGCGGCACACCTCCTACAACGCAGGATGGCAGTGAATAAAACCACTTCATTCATTTTACAGTGATAGTTTAAAGTAGTATTTATTTTAAATCAGGAGCCCTAAAACTTTTCAGCCAGTAGAATCTCTTCAACTTAACTTACTTGCCTTATCCCTTGAGACTTAAGATATGCTAACATTAAGTGAAACTTTATATATATATATAAAAGGAAATCCTACTATAGATCAATCAGCACAGACCATACGGTCTGCTGTTTTGAGAAAACACATCCATCATATACTCATTATGACTAATGTTAGCTGGTTAACTTGCTGCTGACATTTGAGGTTAAAATGTCCCCCCCGGATGAGGCGCATCTATCCGGATTGCCATGTCGATAAATATTTCATGATTGTATCCCGAGGGGAAAAGAGTTCTGCACTTTTCCTCTCAAGTATGAATACACTCCTTAAATTGTTCGCTCAAAACCAAAATAAAAACAAGTACTAGCCGAGTTTAGAATAATGAAATATACATGATGTCTGAAAGGACTTGTAAGAGAAGCAACGCTTCAGTCTTACATGCACGTTAAGGTCATGTGACCCACTGAAGATCGAGTACGAACCGCATGGCCGCAATACCAACAACATCATCAAAATAATGACTTTGCATTCAACTGAGCTGTAGGTAGTACACGTGGACGTCTTGGTGTGACGAGCACGTGTAATTCCCGAAGAGATCACCTGTCTCTTACAAATTAATCACAATGACTACAGACATCAGATAAATGTTTGGATACCTTTTCCTACTAATGTGAGAGTCGTGTGCTGCATAAATCACACTCCTGCAAAACGGCGACCTCACCTGATGGAACTTGAACTTGAAGCCGAGGATGTGGCACAGGGTCTGGTGCTCACACATGTATGACTTGATCAGAGGGACGAAGAACTCGTCCTGGTCCGAACGGCACTCGTACACTTCCAAAATGATGTCCAACACGCGGTTCGGGTCCAAGTTGAAACATCCTGCAGAGACGGTAGATAGGTAGATCGACAGATAAACAATTAAAAGATGGATAGCATTAGAAATGCTACAGTAGATTAGCTAACGGAGAGCATCAGAACGTTATTTGTGCAAAATATTCCTTCAACAAATTTGTACCAACGAATGAACAGAACAGCAGCTCTAATCTTAAATCCGGTCACATCACCAGCAGCTCACAACAGTGGAAGTAATATTAGGATGTTGCAGCAACACATTGGATAAGTGACTGCAATAGTGAGTGTTTCTCATCAGGACAGATTACTTCTGCTTATGATTTTGTAATTACTGCAGGTCGGGACCTCTATTACAGTCAAGGGAGAAATTTATTACCAATCGATGGAACTGAAGATACATGAGGCTCGGGATAATACAAGGCAATGAAGACCGAGTGGAGCAGATGGGTCGAGTGGGATGTAATAAAGAGCTCCGTACCTATTAAAGACTTGATGCTCTCCAGAACAAGATGGCTGGTGACGTTTCCTGATAGGTCCTGGCCCAGCTCCGTCACTAGCTTGGCGTAGCCTTCGTTCTCCTCGCGCAACAAGTTGAACTTCTGCTGTTTGTAACTGCAAGAGAGAGATGGACAGATTACGGGGGGTGACGGCACTGCTGTAAACGACCAGCTCAAAATGACATACAGTCACATGTCCGGATTTCTTTTTAGACGGTTGATGAGGAAACCATTAACATGTCTCAAGATAACAACAAAGTTGGGAGTCCAAATCATAACCGCATTTTAGATCTGTTCTTGGGTTCCTAAACATTATAACAAGTTATAACTGGAAGCAAAGGCTACACATCTGCAAGCCATCTGTCAGAACCGGGCTACGTGACTACGTCACGCGTCAACATAAGAGCGTTTCCATTTGTTTAGATACAAGCTAGCATGCATGGCTAACGAAGTCCAGCAACAGTGCGAAAGAAGGTCGGCTACTACCATTTCCATTCAGTTAATGCTTAAAAGAACACAGATGTTTTGGTTATCAAAACATTTGGGTTTTTTCCCCCATCTATGATGTGAAACTATTAAAATTTAATCAACACCTTTTGACCAATCAGATTTCAGAATTCTACAGTGCCGCGGTAAAAAAGGTTTCTACGTGCTGTACATTCTTTTTATTCCAGTTCCAACGTGCCACGTTACGCTTATAAAAAGCCACAAAAACGTGTTTCGGTTAAAACGGAAACGTTTTTCATTTACGCCCCCACAATTTGCTTTCTCTGTATAGTTTGCTCCAATGGACCAGGCATGTTTGTACTGCCTCTGAAACTGCCCCTTCACCGTCGTCTGCGTTCAGGCCGCACGATAAATCCTATAGTAATTATAAAAAACATCAAATATTAACATTTATTGACTGCCATATTGAAGTTCATTTCCCAGCAGTGAAGTAGTCCCTTTTCAGTCAAATAGCTTGTACTGGAAGTTCACATACACTATTTATAATTTCACTTGTAGATCTTAGTTAACTAAATTTAAACATCTTGCCCAACTGTGTGTTAAAGATAGAGATCACTTTCACTTCCATCTTACTGTGGCTGCGAACTATGAAGGCAGAGAAATAACAATTTCTATTTGGTACTTAAATGAGTCTTATGATGCACTGTTACGCATTCATGCAAAAAAAAAATAAAAAAAATTTAAAAAAAAAGGCATAACAAATGCTGATTTCATATTCAGATTTATATTCAGCACTAAATGCCATCATTAAACTCAGGTAAGTTTGCCAGGAAACAAAACTGATCCGATTGAATGAAATCAAGTCTTAGAGACTCCTTACATGGATGAACACCATAAAGGATCCATCACTACCTCTGATTAGACATGAATGGCTGTGAGCTTCAATGGTAATTGTTTTGTAATTAACGTCAACTATCTGCTGGTAGTGGTGAGGAGAAATTAGCCCTTACTTCATCTTTACCTAAAGACTGGATCAGCGGCACTTTAGCCTGTCCAGCTCTCTTACCTCCTCAGCTGTACACTCTGCTTTAGCAGGTCAGCTTCCGAAGCGTCAACTTTGATGCAAATAGAGACACATGTCTGGGCATGTCTGGGCTATAGGGTAGGGTGGCTCGATGGAAGCCCTTTCTAACAAAAACAAACCTTCAAGTGCAATTAAATCACCCCAAAACATAAGGCAAAATGAGTTATAGTCTGATGAGGCATAAGTCCATAAATCCAAAAGGTTTGTTTGGTGCAAAAATGAACACCACGGGCACTGGGAAGCATGGTGGTGGCAGCATGATGCTCGAGTGCTGCTTTTCTTCAGCCAAAACAGGGTAACTTTTAGTGCAAAACATTCAGGCGTGTGGCGGAAGACCAATACTGGAACGGCTTAACCAAAAGATCAATGTTTCTGAATGGCCTAGCCAGAGCCCAGACCTGAATCCAACTAAACATCTGTGACAACCTGAAGTGAGCTGAGCGCAGGGAATGCCTCACAATCTCAAGGCTCTAGCATGCTTTTGGACACAAGAGTTGGAAAATTGTGCCAAGTCGAGATGTGCCATGCTGACAGACTCTCACCCGAAAGGACTGAGTGGTGAAGTTTGGATTGGTTTTCACTTTATTTGTACACTTCGCAATTTCACATTGAGAGTGGGAAAAGTTCTGACACGATTCATCTTCGTGTCATTCTTTGACTTCACAAAAAGCTGCCATTTTTACGGGAGTTTTTATATCCACTGTAACCGTGGGAACAGTGTCACCCAGTGATGTCAGAGAAGCAAACAAGCATGAACCTCTCACAGAAGCAACTTTTCCTTCAGCTACTCCCGTTAGGGGTCGCCACAGCGGAGAGCAACTTGTGCCCGCATGTCTGATACGGCTGTTTTCTGTTTTTACGCCGGATGCCCTTCCTGACGCAGCCCTCCCATTTATCTTGGGACCAGCACTCAAAAATACACTAACCGTGCACTCTCTCGTAGCTGGGTTGGTTCCCTGCCTGGGAATCGAACCCGGGCCGCAGCGGTGGGAGTACCGAATCCGGCCCACTAGACAAACATTTCAATATAAGGGAATTTCGACTTTTCCTTGAAGAAGTTAACTTCACACTTTCTAGCTGTTACTAAACAGCTGCAGGAGCGAGCGTGCTCTGAGATGATCAGATTCAGTGGGCAGTGGAAGCAACTGGCTCAAATAAAACCAAATCAGCCCTTTTTAGATGAGTCTGTTCTGTGAATCAGACTCAGTCGACGTACTTTATAAATTCCAAGCCTTTGGGGCAAAAACGTACATACACGAGACGTGCAAACAGAGCTGAACCCCAGATGAGGTGAAAAATTAATTTCTCCACCAATTCCTGCACATTTAACACTTCGTGCGTGTACTCGTGCGTGGGATGGGGAGGTAAATGACAAGCACAGCCCCATTCACAGAGGTAAGCGAGCCTTCCAGTGCAGAAAGCTTCCCAAAATTGATAAGAACTCTAAGAGACAGGCCGACACAAAGGCGTGAAATTAATCATTGTCAGTGGAAGCCCTGTGGAGTGCGTTGCGTATAAAAGAAAATGAGGTGGCGGGCAAATTACAGAGTTGCAGCGCTTTCCTGACATTCACGCACAAGGCAGCGCTTCGGAAAAGGAAACAAGACAAAACGCGACAGAGGGAGACAATGCAATAAATGAAAAAAGTTAAGTGGCCTTGCAGTCGTCAAATCAAAGTGGTAACACGTGGCAAGGCAAGAGATTAAAAGAAACATTTCTATTTTATAACACTTCCCATGTCTGACAACTCGGTGTGAAGCTGAAAGTGGAGCAATAATGTTTGGCTCCAGCAACCATGCACCAAACTACCAGACTCGTAGCACCGGCAAACAAGCTTCTCAGAGTCCAACTGTAGAGTGCAGGAGCACAGCAGTGCTCAGTGATGCCAAGACAAAAATAGAAAAGAAAATGAGCAGGAGGTCTTTTATAAGAGCTTTCACCAAACCACAGAGTACTTGAAAACCCCTGCTGAAAAATGTTCACATTGAGCAAATCTTATTTATAAAAAAAAAAAAAAAAAAAAAAAAAAAAAAAAAAAAAAAATTTCCTATGCTTACTGCAAGCTGTGTATATGTAGGGGGCGAGAGGCCCGTGTCACAGTCTTGAACCTTCACAGCCAGAAAGCAGCGCAAACCAGGAAGGAGATTTCTGATTTTCCTTATCTCACTAGCTTGAAATGGAGACGTAAATTGCTCACTTTGGGGTCGCCAAGAGGGCAGGTGGGACCTGAGATTAACCAGACAACATACGACGACTGTCTCTCTACACCAACGTTGGCGGTAAAATCACCATTCCTAGCTCGTCTTCATCAGACTGACTGGAAAAGCCGGCATGTTGCCACACGTAGCTGCTTACTGGCTGACCAAACTTTCTCCTGTTTCTGTTCTTACGCTATTTAAAACACCAAAAGGGGAGGTGTTGGGCTGTATGGGGGTGTGAAACGGTCATGTGTGTTAACATCCAGAACATGGAAAACGATCAGAAAGTGTGTCGTGCCAGGTATAATTAGAGATGTACATTTCTGCTTGAAAGTTTGTGAACCCTTGAGAATTCCTGATGGTCTTCCCATTCACTAAAAACATCTGACTCCAATTTCACCTTCACATTAACTGCTAAACCTAGTGGGTTACGCACTTTTGCCACTCACAGAAGTGTAATATTGGATCATATAGTATTTTTGTCCAATTTGTTTAATTGGGTTCTCATCATCTACTTTGAGGAAATCTGATGTTTTAGGTCATATTTAGGCAGAAAAATTTAAAATTATAAGGGTTCACAAACTTTTTAATTCACAAGTAAGCTAGGACAGATAACACTGTTGCAAGTAAATACGGGGGGGTCCTCGGGTTACATTCATCTCCACATACGACGCTTCGAGTTCACGACGCTCACTCACATAAAAACCTTTAAAAAACTGAGACGTGAGTGTTTCGGCTTATGCCGTTAGTGTCGTGCGTACGGACTACGTGGGCGAACTAATTTGGAAGAATACGCAGTAGCGCGGCGTACGAGAGAGGGAGTCCAGCGACGAGCATTATATTAAACGTATATTTATGTCCTTTTCAGTTTTCTGTGGCTTAGTTGTGTTTTTATGTTCTAGATTAGGATTTTACAACTGTGTTAGGACTAGGCTAGGGTGCGTTTCGACTCGCACCAAAATTCGGGTTACATCACTGTCGTAGGAACGGGACTGTGTCGTAATCCGAGGACCCCCTGTAAATAAAACCAAATCTGAAATATTAATAGTGGTTTTGCGATGTTACATATTAAATAGACCTAAAAAAGGTTACTGCTGCTGCTGCAGCCCAACTGTTTTACCCGTGGAAGGTCTGCATTATTTGTAGTTGACGCATATCCTGGCCTGGCTCCCACGGCACCTGGGCAAGAAGGGTAAGCATGGGTACTTAGGCAAGGCTCGGTGGAAATAGAGACAACATGGAGGATTATGGGTAATTTGCCAAGCCGTGCCGTACTGCCTAGTGGAAAAGTCCTATACTTCCTTGGCTGATGTCTGTGGTGCAGAAAAACACTGACATGCTACAGTGACTGAAGTTTCCGTTACAGAAGCTTCGTGACCAACAGCTTAACAAAAAGCTTGAAGTTGTGCCATTTCAACAAAAATATTTAGCACACGGCTAAAATCAAATTAAACTGTAGTTTAGCAAAGCATCTAGGAGCTAGGTTGTATTTCTGAAGAAATCCTGGTGAGTCACTTGTCCAGAGGGCAGTTACCGATGTCTTTCCCGTAGAGCTAAATGCAAATGGCATTTCAATTACAGTTCTTATTGAAACACAGCCAGCTGAACAGTCCAACTGACTGAAGCTGCTACTAGTCTGTCAATAATAAACCCTCTTTTAATAGCCCTTTTTACACAGCCTGTTCAAGGCTGGAATGATGTGCCTCTGTTCTGCCTCGCTGTAATGTGTAAAAGGTCCGAATAAGGAATGGCGGGGATCATTTCGTTCTGCCTGTGAGCCAGAACGAATGCTAGTAACAGAGCCGGGATCATCGTCTGTGTGAAAGGGACATGCTGACATTGTGGAAAAGGGGTGTGATGTTTTCGACGTTCACGATCTTCTATGGCGTCTTCGTCGCGCGCCTTCTGCCTCGAATCGCTTCCCACTTCTCTCCTCGGCCTTTTTCTGATCACAAAAACACGATGCTCAGCAACTTTACACATAATCTCTTCACATTCTCCAATCATTCATCACCTGTCAATCATTTAAAAGGCCACATTTTCTAATTTGAGCCTTATTGGCCCCCTGGTGCAGATATAAATTCCTTCTGCTAATTAGGGCAGTGTATTCATACCTTAAGTCTGATTTATACTGCTGGCTAAATGGACATACACTGACAACTTTATAAGAAACACAATCATTCCTGTAATTATCCAACCAGTAACAGCACAGTGCATAATATCATGCAGGTAAAGTTTAAGAGCTTCAGTTAATGTTCACATCAAACAGAACAGGGGGAAAAACTCTGATCTTAGCGACTTGGACAGCGGCGTGGTTGTTGGTGCCAGACAGGCCGGTTGGAGTATTTCACAAACTGCCGATCTCCTGGGATCGTCACACACAACAGTGTCTAGGGTTTACATGGAAACACCTACCCAGTATTAGCATGCTGCTCCTATATTTATTTGCTTAGACATTGATAGAATGACCAACAGGCTTGCAGAGGAACTGATAAACACTTGGTGCTGTGCATAAGGTAGGCTGTGTACCAGTGAGCAGGGAGCTACGCTACAAGGCCAAAAGTATGTGGACTACTGTCCTTTACACCCCATATATAGTGGCTCTTCCCCTAACTGCTGCCATTAAGTTGAAAGCACACAACTGCCTCAAATGTCTTTCTATGCTGTAACTATCATTTCCCTTCATTGGAACCAAACCTGTTTCAGCATGACAGAGCTCTTGTGTACAAAGCAAGCTCCTTGAAGACATGATTTGCCAAGGTTGGTATGGAAGAAGTCGAGTGACCTGCACAGAGCCCTGCCCTCAACCCCACTGAACACCTTTGGGATAAACTGTAATGCCGACTGCACCCCAGACCTCACATCACATCAGCGCCTGACCTCACTGATACAGCAGCAAAGGGAGACTAACTAAGGAATGAAACGCTCAACAAGAGAATATGGTTGCAATCGTAGTGTGTCCACAAACTTTTGGCCATGGTGTATGTTCTGTAGCGTTAGGGATGAATCAAGACCAGATGAATAATACTGCTACTTCGTAATTCTCAAGTATGGCATTTTATTTCTCCCATCCATCGCAGCGCCCTTCTCGGTTTTCTGTACGGTCTGGTTTGGTTAAGCCATCACTGCCCCCTAATGCACGTGTTATTACGTGCACGTTCACAAACGGAGAAAAATAATTGGGCCTTTAAAGCGCGCACAAACATACACACTAAAACAGCACACTGGATATGGCAGTGAAGACAGCTTGATAATGAGAACGGCGAGAAGGCATTATGTTTAAATCACTCACAACAGCTTGGTCTTGATTTTGACAATCTTCTGGTTGAACTGCTGTGCCTGTTTGATCAAGCCGAGGGACTCGAGTGTGTCGGGGTCGAGTCGCTCCTTCAGGATGGCGTCAGAAACGCAACACTGGGGGGAGGGGGGTGGGCAGAACGCAAAACAAAATGCATAATTCACTGAGTCTCTTGTAGTAACAGATAAAGCTGCAGAACTGTCACATTCAATTTATCTGCGAGGAAAATATGACAGAAGAAGCAATGAAAGTAGACGCTACATATCGTCGCACTGCTTTCGGCAATTTGCAACCACTTTTAAGGAGTCTTATGACTCATTCACCCGAGAGCAGAAATTATCCGGCAGTGTTAGAAAGCAGGCTCCTGACTTTGCTCTCCTTTAAAAGGTCTGATTTTCTTTCGTGCTACCGTTTCACCTATAATTAGGATGTAACTGTTTTGGCTTCAGGGGGAAAAAAACATTAGATATTCAAGGCTTTGAGAGATTTGTTTTACTGGACAGAATTTAGGTCACACTATATCCCAAACATAGCCAATCTGAGAGTTCTGTATGCACTGCAGGGGAAATTATTTATCGCAAGGGGGCAGCTGCAAGCTTCTGGGGGTTTTGCAGCATTTGTGAAAGGCAGAAGCATACAAAAAGGGTGGGTTTTGCATTTTGGACAGGGTAACACTGCCACTCAGTGGCGATCACTAGCACATGAATGTGGGTTCAGTGCTGCACTGCAGTCATGAAGGCGGCACCGACGCTTACCAAACACGCTCCCACCAGCTGGGTAAAATGGTCTCGCTTGTGTTTCTCCTCCAAACATCCAGTCTCAATATCTGCACATATAGACAGAGAAGTGTGTCAAGGTCAGCAGGACATGAGAAGTACCGTCAAGAGTTTCAATAAAGGTTAACAGTCATAGTATTGTCAATGTCTAAGTACTCCTTGCTGCAGAACCAAAAGTCCACTGGGTGAAGCCAGACTTGACTCAGCTCCTCCTACCATAAGACTTGTTCTGTGTTGCAGAATGCCTGATGGGTTAGGGTTAGGGTTAAAGGAGGTGTTGGATCAGGAACGCCCCCTAGACGTTTGCTTCAGAAGTGAGGCCTATGCCGAGTATATATTGCGACTAGAGCATGAAACCTTGACCACAGAGACAACCGGCATAAAACCGGCATCTGATATTTAAGATAACATTATCCCTTCCTATAAGTGGAGATCTCACACAGTGTTCACTTTTATAGTACATGTGATACGCCCACAGGATGTAGAGCCACTGCCAAGGTGCCAGTTTAACATTATAAACACATTAAACCCAACTTTAAAGCAATCGCACAAACCAGACTCAGATTACTGATTCATTTGTATAAATATGACATTAGACCACTTTTACAGCACTCTGGTATCAACTGTGTTCACAAGCTGGAGAGATGCATATTAACACAAAGAAGCTATAAAGTAACATTAGTATTTTAATGTCATTTTTATGTAAAGTAAGAAAAATTTAAACATTTAACCATTACAATTACATAATTATTTTTAGTAAATAAAGAATAAAACATAGGCATCTAACTATTCATCCAATTCAGTCTGATAAATTCAATCATGATTCAATTGAGTTCATGAGTCAATGTCCCCACCATATTTAAAATAAATTCATTTTTTTCCCTATAAAAAAAAAACACAACATTTATTTTTCTATTCTTTATCAACTTAAATATTCCTTTTGTTAAATAAAAAACACTTTTGCTTTATTTTAATAACCAATAATAATTACATACAAACATTTCTGAAGGTTGGAGTAAAACAGTCTATTAAATAAAATACTTTAATAAAACTTTTAAAAAAAAGTTAACAAATAGGCCTTTTCTTAATTAAAACCTATGAAAATTTGTGAAAGCTGTAGTCAGCTTAAGGATAAAACTACCTCCGTTTGCTTCTCTTTTCTTCAGCTTTCAGCAGCCTGCAAAAAGATCTGATTTCTTGTTCACTGTATTTGTATAGTCAATCGCACAAAAGCTCTTTCCCATTTAAGATCTGTTTTTTGTGTGTGTTTTCACGGCATTAGTTACTGTAGAGTGATTAGCGTTACTTCATGTGTATTCTCACCATTTTACATTATTGCGCCCTCTGCTGTTTAAACAGCACAATTACAGCTAGGAAGATCTAAGAGATTGCGCAGCCTATAATAACTGTGGTTAATTTTTTTTATTTCCTCAATTCAAAAACAGTCAAATTTGTACCGCGATTTATCATGGCACAACATATCATTACATGCCTGACAAAAAGGTCACAATATAACTACAAACTGATTACATTTTATTTTACATTAATTCTTCATGGGTTTTCTTTGTTTAACATGTATCCTCAACTCAGGAATTCGTATTCATAAAACTCTATAATAATGAATAAGAAAAACAATGGTCAGAACTAAAATAAAAAAAGTTTTAGTAATAAACAGGCTTACCCAACACACAGAAAACATCAGCTAAAATAGAAGGCATTTCTTCCTTCAGTTCCTGTAACAGATGGAGGGGGGGGAAAAAAATCAGTATTAGTCCAAAATTCAGGGCCGACAAACATCACAGTCATCAGAAAGCTCCTGATATGAAGCTACAGCTCTGACTTCAGAGGCAGGCAACAACCCAAGCCGAGATTTCATCCGAATTAGTTATGACACGGTGAAACATCAACTCTTCTGATTGTCTGAAGGAAATTCCTTGAAGTAATTACATGACCCGGGCAGAGAGACTGCCTATCATACTGGATTAAAGGAAAAGGAGGAGGTGAACAAAAAGCAAGCATGGCTTGTGTTTAAAGCAGTAACTCCAAGACTGTAATGTACCATAAACTACATTAATGGCTTCTGATGCACAAGCGGAATGAAAAATCTTGCTCATTTGTAATTAAAGCTGAATTGGGGCCCAACGCTGACTGACGCACGCGACGCTAATCCAAAAGAAGTGTACCGGCAGGAAGCAAATCAAAGCGAGTAATCCATCAGCGGCACACTTCAGCTTTGCTTAGCACGGTAGTTTCATCATCTCTGATAAACTGTCAGAGCAGCCGCGAAAGCAATATGTGACGTGCTTTTTGCTTCTCCGCGCCACTGATGAAAGAAGCAAGCGCAACAATCACACACTCCAGATCTGATCTGTAAGTTTAAACGAGTGTGTGACACCTCGCCGACAACCCATTTCACATCTTTCGGCAGCGTGTGAGGAACACAAAGCTGACGCGGGACCTAATTTACTTCTACGGGATGGTGTTGCTGGGGGAACGACGTCCCTTGCTCCCTGAAGTCAACTTTATTTATTTTGCACTTTTCCAGAACTGGAAATGGAATACATCGCGTGCCTGGGCGTGGAAATAGTTTGCGTTATTATTATAGATGATTAGAATGAAGTTCTATCGAATTCTCTGGTCTGAAGTCTAATTTCCTGGAACAGTACGTCCAGGCAGATCTCAAGTCACAGGTTCCTGTTTATGTGCATGTTCTACATAATTTGAACCAAATAAACAAACAAAAATATATGAGACTAATAGAGACTGCGGTCTTTCCTTCTCGAGCGTGGAAAAAAGAATAAAGCCCTAAGAGATTTTCAACTACATTTCCCAGAATGCACTGCAGCCAGGAAGCATGTGATTGTTGCCGGTTACTTTCAGTGCGTGGATTCGACTCATGTGCCCAGATTTCTGTTATTTTAAGAGATGTATGTATGAATATAGTCTTTGTAGCTGATGAGGTTCCTTAACACAAAAAAAAATAAAGTAGTTTCCCCGAGTTCTGTTTCTTGCAAAGTTGTTTAATTTATGACTTTAATCTTGGCGTTTTTTGCTCAAAATAAACATTTTTCCCTAGGCCATCGTAGAAAACTGTTACGGTGACATTTTCTACAAGGACACGTTTATGTATTTGTACAAGTGATTTCAGTGTCAGTCCTTTCTAACGGTCAGAAAGTTTTCCACTCTCAACAAAATGCAATGCATCATTGTTTATGCCATATTTACTCCAGGTGAGAACAGAGAGAGAGGCTGGTGAGGACATGCGCCTTTATAGCTGCTATGACTCCACTAATAACTTGTTTTGCAGATGTTTTGAATTAATAGATGCCCATAATACCCATAAACGGATGACGAGTATGTCTTCATGAATTAAAAAATTGCATCGGAAAATTGTGTCACGCTTCAAGGTGGGAAAAGCATGGCACCACCGTGTTATTGATCATTTTCCTCTAACAGCGCACCCTGCGCTATTTTATTTCTTACTTGTCAGCCCAAATTTTGGCATTTATTCATTTGGCAGACAGTTTATCCACCAAAACTACCAGCTGACCAAATACAGGTTTGGGATACGGTTAGAGCACAGGAACTGATGGCACCTGAAAACTAGACACGCCGATCCCTGATGATCCAACAGTTCCAACTGTGCAGGTTTTGGCACCGGGACAAATTGGAGTCCAACAGGAACAGCACTTTGTTGCTAATTTATACACAAGCTCTCCAAGCAAGGGAACGTTCAGCTGTGTGTGTGTATGTGTGTGTGTGTGTGTGTGTGTGTGTGTGTGTGTGTGTGTGCCAGAGGTGCTTAATCCATACAGCAAAAATAGCTCTGGGTCAAATCCACGTCACATCATCATGTGTGAAGGTTTATCAAGCGGTGGGATTCATGAGTAGTGCGTCAAGGTGCATCACGCGTAAATGAATACCCTGAACCACTGCTTACCCCACCAGTCTCCAACCTATTTGTCTGCGCAGACCCATAATTAGCTTGTCCCAGCTGTCCGGGCTAGTAATCTGCCTACCGCTGTGCGCTGAGGGCAACTCATTCAATACACTGCAATATTCAAAGGGCATATCACGATCATGGCCATTTCTGAAATGCCTTCACCCACATGAGAATGCTGAGGTAGGCAGCATTATTAGCCCTTTCCAACCGAAAACATACGACGTAATCCTCATTCTCAAGATTATCGGTGCATCGGTGCGGACCAACTGCCCAGGACATGAAGACAAACCCGACAGCCTGTGTTATTACAGATGATCTTTATGTGGCAGTAAGGGAAACCCAGCTGCAAGTCAAAAAAAAGAACAACTCCAACTCAATAAGCTTATTTCACCAAACTAAGATGTGGAAGTGTTATCTTCTTTACTTTTTAATCTCGCACTCTCTGCCTTCCTGCAAAGATAATGCTGGGTAAGAATGCGGTGTTGACTTTGCCAGCTAAGTGTGATTTCCATACACAGCGTGTTACATTTTGATCACCTTATTGGAGGATAGCGGAGTCTTACACAAATACAGACATCAGCTAATAATCATCAATGACAATTCGGCTTATACCCACCACACCTAAGAAAAGATTGGTCCTTTGTTCTCTGTGCACTCCAGAGTAAGAAGAGACACACTTTGTCCTGTTTGTGCGCTCATTTCTTGAGAAAAAGAAGAAAGAATTTCAAACATGCAGCGAATATCCAAAAAAATTAATAGATAAAAATCCAGCTTCAGCACGGTGCTTGCACTAGCTGCGCTCACTGGAGCGTGAGCCGTCACTCAGAAACCGCGAGTGGTCCGGGATGTACCATGCGAGAGCTCGCAACGTTGTCATGGCAACAATAAACAATGCATGCGTGCCGTACGATTCTGTAAACAGTCATGCTTTTATTTGACTCAACCCCGAGACGTCATATCTGATAAGACTGAATTTAAGACTGCATGCCAGTAAAAGAACTTAAATTCAGCAAATCCAGTTTTGTTGTTTTTTTACAACTTTAGCATCTGCAGAAACCCTTTTAACAACACACAATGTAACTAAGCAGCTTTTCAGAAATCTGGATACGGATGTATATTTAACGTACAAGCAGGAGGCGATGCAGGAGGGGAAAATATCCCTGATAGAACTAGAAGAAAGCCTTCTTTGCAGAACAAACAGTACTCGCTGCCTGCGTCTCCGCAAGCCAGCCTTTCTGCGCAAATTTCTGTTATCTTTCTTCTGACTTGTTTCTGTCCAAACACCTCTCATGTTTATATTTTAGTGAAAAGCAGGATTTGGGGATCAGGTGTGCTTTGTCAGGGATCTCTAGTGCGTGAGCGTCTGCTGTGAGCGCTTGTGTACTGTAAACAGAGCCATTCGAGTCGTCTAGTGTGAGCGGATCAGCGAGGTTTGGAAAGGCGTGTGGCGTGCGACCATGAATATTTGAATTTTGAGTGAATTATATTACATAAGCCCCACACTGAAGGACTGAAGAAGCGCTCGGCATTCAGGTAAATAAGAATTGGTACTCATGTTTTCTTGTCTGAGTAAATCTGGCTCTAAAATAAAGCTTTGGCTGCGCTCTCCCGTATCGGAGTGGATGTCAGGAGATTTCCCCACGCCAGAGACCGTGAAGTCCTACCAGATGGTCTTAACTTTAATAACGCGATCCTGAGTTTGCTTTAACGAGGTGTTGAACTCACCATAACATCAGCCAGAAGGCTGGCGGCCACGTCGACCTTGAGACCGCCGTGGACGACGTGCCAGCAGAGCTCGTACAGGGCCATCTGGAGATCTAGAGAGAAGGCATAAGTCACAAAAACCTCGGGTTAGCTGCGAAATACTGATGACGAGAAAGAAACGGTGCTTTGAAACACTATTTTAAGCCAGGAACGTTCTGGTGTGGATCTAGGCTACATGTCCTCCCAACCCTGGGGACAAAGCAGCACCGGGAAGTTCCACACAATTCTGTGCACCGCTACAAGAAATGGATCTTATAATGAGCATTAAAGTTGTCCAACATGAGGCCATTAATGAGGACTGATTAATCTCCTATGCGGTTTCTAATGAAAAATAAATCAGACTAATCGCACGCCTACATTTCAATGGTTTTCTTCGAGCAAAAATAAAAACATCATCTATTCAGAGAGGAATATTTTTTATTAAGCTTTGTCAAAACACGGTTCAGCCGAATCCCAGAGGACTCCCTGTTTACCGCTCATGAGCGCTACCGAGGGAAAAGGCGAGTCCTTACTTACAATAAAAGGACCTTGTACGGAGTTAAACGATTGCATCAGCAGCGTGGTTCTAACCACCACTAACACACGCGTTTTCCTTTCTCAGTCTAAAACGGACCAAATCTTATATTTCTCACTTGGCTGATTTTTATGCACAGACGTTTCTTTCCCTCTGGCTTGCACACAAGAAAATGCTGAAATACTAAATTATATTAAAGACACTAAAAAATCCAATCCTGAGATTTTGCAGTCCCGAGGCTTCGTGATCAGTTGATGACTGATGATATGATAAAGGATCATGTGATAACTGCTGAAATCAGATTATGAGTTTAAAAAAAAAAAAACGGACATCGTCTTTCATTAAAGCGTCCCTGAACTCATAACAGGAGCTTTTCGGACCTGGCCCTTAGTGAGAGCTGAAAACTCTTGCCTGCTCTCCATAACTACTGACAGGTTTTGTTAAGATAAAGTTAAATACGATGGTGTGTGATGTATCGCAAAAACGTTATCGGCTGTTATGAAAGTCAGACAGCATGAGGTCACATTGACTTCCTGTTTCAGAAGGAAATGCGTTGTCATATGGCATCAAATCCCAGCCAAGAAGCCACTTGGTGGGGACCGATTGCTTGATTGGTTTATTAGCAAATGTAAATATTTGTGAAATTTGAACTCAAGTGCTACGAAACTTAAATTGCAAAAGAGCTTAACTGACAAAGCGTCCTCAACTTTAATGCTACAGTATATGGGCTCTTCTGTTAAATATTAGTTCCAAGAGCGTCTATATTTCCTATAACCACACAGGGACGTTTCATCATGTGCATCACTCCGCTCGTCTCACGCCGCTCGTCTGTGTTTGCCACGTAAAAGTCCACTTCCTAGTCTTAACAGTTACTACGGTGATGTTAGCGACACCATCAGCGGCAAAGGCGACGTACACTTTAGTGGGAATGTACAAATCGATGCGAACTAGCCAGCTAGTCGACGTGCTGGAAACTGAGTTCGGGATTTGTTTTGTTGATGACGCACTCTTTCGTACCATCTTGCTTAACTGTCTCGCATCCCGTGGCTTTTAAACTGTTTACCCTAACGTAATATGTACGTTATTCCATTGCACATATACTCATTCGGTTAGATTCACAGATACTGGGACAGGAGCATGAAGACATCGGTCCATGTGAAAGCTGCACTATTCAAACAAACAGCTGTTACAGATGCAAGCTGGAGTCTAGAAACCAATTAGTGACACAAAGTCTTTTTTTTTCTTTCCTTTTACTGTAGAATAATCTAACGTCCGTCTCATTATCCACACTTCACACCTTCATAACATAATGGTAGACGTCCAGTGAGATCAGAACGGTTTCTTGAAGCGTCTACTTATAATCATGACGCGAAAGAGCGCTCACGTGCGACTTTCACATCCGACACTCAGAACAACGCAAAACGATCCCGCAAAAAAGACGTCAAACTCCAAACATTTCCGTCCCCAAAGACATTTGGACTCACCTTTAAGGAACGCTTCGTCGTCGGCTTTTCCGGCCAGGTCCCGACACAGCTGCAGGCTACAAGGCAGAAAATGAGAAAGGTTACATTGCTGCAGGTTCTGCTTTACAGCTACACAGGGATGGATGTAGCCTGGGCATCCAGGACAAGCAGGGTTCACGTACAGGCTGTTAGTGTTTCACTCAAAGCGGATGGAAAAGTAGGATATGTTTAAATGTAATGTGCTTCACCTATCGCTTGCAGATCCGCTACTCGTTCCTTTCCTTCAGTCTGTTTTCACGTTTAACTAGACGACTAGCTCGCCAATTTACTACACTCGACATTACAGACAGAGCCGTTTATACACAACTCTTTGCGCTGGTTTCTTCCATCCGGTACTGCTCTGCTGTGCTTTCGAGTTAGCGTGTGCTGTCCTGTGTTTATATTGTATACTTTGACCTAGAGCTGTTACACGGTCATGAGTAGTCTGTGTTTTTTTGTTTTTGGCTCAGCGCTGCCTTTCCTCACACTCGCTCGATTGTTCAGCTTAGAACAGCAGCAACATGATGAATAGTGACAACAAGTAAGACATTTTATGGGAAAGTCATACTCAAGAATACGTTCTTAGATCCTTTTGAGACTCGACTGCTTCAACATGAGGAGGTCTTACTTAACATTACTTAAATAAACTGGAAATATCTTTTGGTTTGGGTTATACATACACATGGATGTGCAAGGAGACTTTTGTCCTAAATTTGACCACCACCAGGCCGTGAGAGTTTTAAATGCTTTAACTGGATTTTGAAGGTATCCAGCTAAAAACAAATCCCACCCCCTCCTTCAGGCTTCGCTCCTAAGCCACTCCTCCAAAACACATGAACGTGCACTGCCGGACTGCTGCCGCATGACGGGGCCTTGAGAACGGGCACTGGGGAGAGCAGCTTTGTGCGGTGATGTCCTATCCAACTAACTCATGTCACATTCACAAGTAAGAAAACATTATCAGAATGAAAGTAAACTACAAGCATGGCTATTGTTAGTACTGGCAGCTCTCGGCTAGCTCGCTAACTTTAGAAATGTCTGCCTTAGTCTTGTGGAAGACTCCAGTCACATGCAATGAGTGCAGGACACAGTGTGCACAGGCAGGCAGACAGACAGGCAGGCAGACAGACAGGCATTCAGACAGACAGGCAGGCAGGCAGACAGGTAAATCATCCAATTATTTTAATCCGGACCTAATGAGATGATTGGCTGGGCTCTGCCACAGATGACAGGGTCTTTGTTTGTTTGTTTTTTTTCTCAGAACATTTGATTTATTCATTGCTTTCAGGGTGTGAAAGGAGTCTTAATATAACGCAAATATTTCTAAACTAAATTATCCTGATATTTCTAGACTAGGTTATGTTGAAAAGCCGAACCGTAAGCCGTCTATTTTACACTGTGGTGTGTTAGCACTTCATGCTAGTCCTGTCCGGTTTCATTCCAGTGAATCTGAATATGAAGGAGTAACAATGAAACCGACAAGACTTGTTTTAGTCAACCAAGATGGAGTTTCAACGAATATTACACTTATAATAACGTTTAGCAAAACATTTCTGGTGTGTCAAAAGGGGTGAAACATACCCAGTCAGCAGGCTGTTTATACCGCCAAAACGTGCGACATTTGCAGCTAGCATTAGTGCTAACTCTGTTCTCTTTACTATCCTACTCTAGCGTTGAATAAACTTCAAAAATGTGCTTTAAAACACTTCACAACTCACACTGACTAACAGTTAACTACTTGTGTAATGTAAATAATTACACATTTACCATTTTGTACATAGCCCTCTGTGTGTGTGACAAGTAAGCAGGTGTCCTGTTCAATATCACGCGCTTCTCTTGAACAAAATAAAGGGTTAAACTGGCAATGTTTTATTAGCCAAGAGCTCGAGGACTTTTGAGCAACTCTAACTTAAAGACTAAAAAAACGACATATTATGTAAACGGTACATGTCAAAGGAAAAACTCTAACTAACTATTACGCGGTAATAAACTAAAAGTTTGCTCATATTTTCCGCCAATGTTGAACAGCTAGCCAAGTGACTACTGTACCCGTGTTCAGCTAGCTAGCCGTTAACACCACAACCAACACTGTAGCTGAGCACGGAACAGCCGGGACATTACAGCCATGTAACCAGTCACCCTAAAAACATTTCCTTCGTACTATCGTTAGGTTTTCAGTTGCTTTATAGATGCGCGTCGTTTTCGTTTTGGATTTTAATCCTGAAACAACGTGCGAAATAACTGTTCTTAGCAGTCTGAAACACGGCATTGACAGTGTAGTGCTTCTGTGTTCTCTGCAGGTCAGCGGCGTTTATATTTTAAGCGTTATAAACATACACATTTAACACATAACTCGCAAAGATTAGACTACTCAAGCATGGAAAGAGACGGGTTTATTTCAATGTATCTGCCTTTAAGAGCATGTTAGCCTGAAACTATCTTTATGATTAGATGTGATTATTAGTTGCTAGTTACTAATGTTAGCTTGGTGTCGTGCTAACAGTGCGTTATGTTCGTTAGTGCGAGCTTTTATTTAAAAGTAAACAAAACGCAGTTATCACAGCACGCACGTTCAGAGATGCTGGTTTGCTAACAAGTTAGCTAGAGAGCCTGCTAAACTGCTTTAATGTCCACACACCGACCGCATTGCATTCTGCTAGCAATGCTAAAGTGGCTAACTAGCGCGAGTGGATGCAATGAAATGACAATGAAGGACCAGTAACACTAATGTGTTACATGTTTAACCCGCGCCGCCATCTTTAATTAATCAATCAGACATGTAACATAAATCGTTTTTCTCTCGCTAGATGTCTAAAGAAGAAAATATTGACTCACAACTCATTTTTTCCGGATTTTTCCCAATTTTTGATCCAATCAGTAGGGAGGATCAGCGCCGCCATCTTCCCCACTACACCACCACACTGTTGCCCGGATGTTCAGTGCAACGCTGTGGGTCAAGGGGCGTCATTTTCCCCCCACCCGTTTTCCGACGCATGTCATCTCCCGCATTACGATTGGATTACGATTCATACTTGCAGGAAGTACGCCGTTTCTGATTGGATAGCTGCTATGCACGCTCGAGGGAACAGCCAATCAGAGTGTAGACAGCCTGATCTGTCAGGTTACAGGTGTGGGAAGAAAAATGCGTCAAATGACGTGCGTTCTGAGATGCCGGAGTTTGGGCCGCTCTTGTCAGTGTTGTATAAGTTTGATTATACAAAGGACATTCTTTGTTTCAACACTTTCTTTTCATTGTTTTAGCTAACATTTGCCTTCAGCTGAAAGCCAAGAAAAATGAATCCTGCCTCGTATCTATTATAAACAGATTAATAAAAAAAATCCCGGATGTAATCATTGTAACGTCTCCAGTGTCACTGTTTTGTAAAAGTCAGAGGTAAAGCTATTCCTTTAAGTTCCCCACCAAGAAAAATCGAACAAAATAATGACCTTGTAGGTTGTGTTGTCAGTAACATGACAAGCTGTATTTTTTACCTTCCAGAAAGAAAAAAGAGAGCCTCCTGAGGGAACGACTGTTTATAGCTGGTATAATGTATACTCATCACCCAAAGTATTAGGTGAACCTGTACGGGATAAGCGTGCAGTTATCCAATCAGCCAATCATGTGACAGCAGCACAAAGCATAGAATCAAGCAGATACAGGTCAAAAGCTTCAGTTAATGTTCACATCAAATATAAAAGGGGAAAATGTCATCTCAGTGATTTTGATCATGGCATGCTTGGTGCTACCAGATGGGCTGGTTTGAGTATTTCAGAAGCTGCTGATCTCCTGGGATTTTCACACACAACAGTCTGTAGAGAGACCAGCGAGCAGCATTTCTGTGGGTGGAAATGCCTTGCTAATGAGACGGCAGAGGAGAATTGTCAGAGTGGTTTGAGCTGACAGAAAGTCTGTAGTAACTCAAATAAGCACTATTTACAAACATGGAGAACTGAAAAGCATGGAAGAAGGAATCTGAGGCTACAGTGGGTACAGACTCACTGAAACTGGACACCTGAAGATGGGAACGACATCACACATTTATATATTCATACATAAATAGTTCAAAAAAGCAGTGGAAAAAAATTCTAAGGACTATTAAATTCTGAAGGATGTTCGAGTAATCATATACAGTGCATCCGGAAAGTATTCACAGCGCATCACTTTTTCCACATTTTGTTATGTTACAGCCTTATTCCAAAATGGATGAAATTCATTTTTTTCCTCAGAATTCTACACACAACACCCCATAATGACAACATGAAATTTATTAAAAATAAAAAAACTGAGAAAGCACATGTACATAAGTATTCACAGCCTATATATATATTATATTGTTTGTTTATATTGTTTATAATTGTTAATACCTCAGGAGTCTTACGACTGTAAGTTTATAATTTATATTTATAGTCTGTTTGTGTATATTATATATAAACATGAATAAAGTAATAACAACAAAGATATATACAATAATATAATATATGATTGAAATAATAGATAATAGTACTAATAAATAGTAATTTACAAATGTTTAAGTAAAGGAATATAGTTTAAAATAATGGTTACAAAACAGTAGGTCCATGCATGCATTTGTAATTAATAAATATATATATCATCTGGAAAATATGATACAGAGACATGATAAAGATACAGTATATATATATATATATATATATTTACATATGTGTGTGTGTGTGTGTGTGTGTGTGTGTGTGTGTGTGTGTGTGTGTGTGTGTGTGTGTGTAAATATAAATAACGGGAAGTTTAAACAGACTACTAAGGACTAATACATTCAGAAGTGTGTAAATTAGTCAATATATGATTTTATATATATATATATATATATATATTAAACAAATGATCGATTATTATTATTAATAATGTAATAATCTTAAACCCGGAAATACACAAATGGGTCAAGAAATCAGCATATATCCTGAAGTACAAATATAGGCATTAACTAAATAAAAAAAAGTGTTAAAACCCTATTAAGTAATATTAAAAACTGCGAACACGTGGATGCATTTTCTTTTTTTTAATAAAAAAAAATTAAATTAAATAAGATTTACATTTGGCCTTTTATTTTGAAAGGTTGTTGCACGCGCGCTGTCTGACCAATAAAAAAGTTACAGGAGGCGAAGAGGAGTTGCGCTCGTGCTTCGCCGTGGCGGCTTCGGAAATGTTGCCTAAACTTCTGCTCGCACTTTCTTTCGTCTTGTGTTTTTATGGAGCTCCGTCAAATGGACAGAAGAAGAAGGAGGTCAGTGAGTTGTGTCTGTGGTCGCGGAGAGTCGCTGCGTGTTCACAGGACTGTTTAAACTCTCCGTGCTGTCAGTTAAGCCACTTAGCTACTTAGCTGTATGCTAGCCGAGCTAAACCCCAAACCTCAGGCTGCCTTTCTCTCTAATGTATGAGCTGCACAGCGCAAGGAGTGAAGTGTGCACTGTGTAGTGCACTGTAAACATGTCAGGGAGGATTCTGGGGTGACCTGTAGTCTGCAGTGATGTGTTAATGTGCTAATAACACACACACACACACACACACACACACACACACACACACACACACACACACACACACACACACACACAATCAGGAAGTTAATCTGTGTAGGTGAAGTGGCTTGAGTCACGTATTTACCAGCTTTTCATAGAATAGCTATATAATGACTAAATCTGAAATGCGCCCTTAATTCCACTATATTAAATGCAGGAGACTTTATTTCCTACCTTTTGTGCTTAAACAAATTAAGGTGAGCAAAAAACCAAACAAACAGTCAGGAAGTAAATCTAAACAAATGAGCTGTTCTTTTCCTGGGAGATAAAATTGCAAGCTTCTTGAAGATTAGATGAGTAAAGATAAAAAAAAAAGGTCTGAATTTAAATATGCAGGTAAACTAAAATCAGGTGTGAAACACCAGTTCACATTTAAGGCAAGTGAAAGGATTTTATTAGAGTTACGGTTAGATGGTCCTGGTGTTTAAGTTCTTGCCCTGTAGTGATACCGTGTGATCTTGATGAGGATGATGATGAGTTTGAGGAATGCAGTTTCATGTAGCGGAGAAATTGGAGGCGAGCCACAAATCATGAAGTGCCGCTAAAGAAATGAGCAGTTTTCCTAATTCAGTCTGTAACTGCAGGATTTTTAATGATCACACAGCTGTCTGTTGCCACAGGTATACACCGTGGTGGAAGAAGTATTCAGATCTTTGGCTTAAGTAAAAGTGCCAATACTTCTGGATGAGAATATTCCACTACGAGCGAAGTCCTGTATTCAAAACCGTACTGAAGTAAAAGTTCTCGTCACTGTGCAGTGAAATGCCCCCTGTACAACATGTGTATGTTGCGTTTTACTGCTGGAGATGTTTCAGGTTGAGCTCATTTTAATGGGTTTTCTGTACTATTGGGTAGTCTAACGTACAGTAAAGCATCATAATCTATAAGATTATAATATGTTTGTAGGATCGCAGTCCTGTGGGGAACGTGTCGGCCTAACGAGTCCAGCTCAGAAAAAGAGCCCCTTTTCAGCTTTGTTACAATGCATGTTCCAGCTAATCCAAGAAAGTCATTAAAATCGTTTTATTATACATCTTAAGAAGCACTTTTTCTCAAAACATAAAGTAACGCTTGATCAGTTTGTCATAAGCATTTCAAATCACTACCTTTGGAGATACTCGGTTTCCACTGGACATGAAAGGTGCGAAAAACCGTAATCTGAAAAGTAATATTTGCCTCTGTGACGTAGTGGAGTCAAAGTTGCATAAAATGAACATAGGCAAGTGGAGTACAAGTAGATCGAGTTTGTATGTGAGCGCAGTACTTGAGTAAATGTATTTAGGTACATCCCACTACTGGGTATACTATGTTACAAAAGCAACCTGAGACAGTATAAGTTTATAATCTGAGTTTGTGCCATATTTGTCCCCAGACGCTGCTCTCTGAAAAAGTCGAACAGATGATGGACTGGGCCGCAAAGAGAGCCGTGATCCGTCTGAACGGAGACAAGTTCAGGCGATTTGTCCGAGCGCCCCCGCGCAACTACTCCGTCATCATCATGTTCACGGCCCTGCAGCCCCAGAGGCAGTGCGGAGTGTGCAGGTGAGGAGACGCACAGGACGACTACGTCGCTTAGGGTCTGTCTGTGTTCAGAACACTTATGCTGCGTTCACACTGCCATGCTGAAGTGGCGCAAATCTGATCTTTTCAAATCAGATTTGAGTCACTTTCACATGTGGTACTAAATTCGATACGTATCCGATTTGTGACCTGAATGAGAACACGGATTGGAATTTATGTGTGTTTTTGCCTGTACACATGCGCTGTGAGATGATAGTGTCCTCATCAGCCATCATTGATTTGTGCTGCCTATCGAGATATTGTACATAGCGGTTGCATGTTAGGTTTAAAGTTAAGGTTTTAGGGTTAACGTTAAACTTGAAGTGTCAGGGTTTGGTTAAGGGCCTCGGCTAAGATCTAGTTTATTCTCCGCTGTCTACAGCATTTATTCGAGCAACGGTAGCATTTTTTTGGCAAGCTGCACAAATCATCAGAACACCAGCAGTACAGCTAAATAATAACGGAGCAGAGCTACAACTGATGAGCTGTTTACTGTCTTCCAGAGCACAATGCAATGTATACATTAGCTACTAAAGCACCCATTTAGTCGGTTTTAATACCATGAGTCGTCTCACAGATATGTTTTTGTTGTTGGTGATGCAGGACTCGGAGGACAGGCTCGTTCTCTTTAAAGTCAGATACAGCTCACCTGTAATTATGAATGTGAACCGTCACGATAGGCAAAACCGATCTGAGCAAACACATCGGAATTGAACAAGTCTGAACGTAGCCTTGACGCACAATCAGAAAATGCATGCGATTATGCTACATAACCAGCTAATCTATTCATCACTTGCGGGCTAGACTGGTATAGACATCAGCCTGGCAGCACGCTGAGATAATGTGAAGAAACTGTCCAGACTAACTTTACACTATAGTACCCACTTTCTAACAGGAAACACACATCCGTGCACATGCTCGTTAATGTCTAAAGATAGTCTAAATGCAATATAGTGACAGTGAAAACTCATTTACCGCCAGTTTTCTTTAATTACGCCGAAGGTATTTATTGCAAAGACTCTAATCTTGATGGTTTAAACAGGTTTGGTGCAGATAACATGCTTAACTTGTACAAACAGCATACTGAGGGCTTAAGTAGTCCAGGTTATAGTAACTAAAATAAAAAGTAGCTGTTGCGTTCGTGAAGAGAAACTCTCACAAAGCATGCAGAGAAATGGTTGCAAGTGTGCCAAGAATCTATTATTATTGTTGTTGTTATTATTGCAATGTGTGTAAATACTGTGTGGAAATAAATGAGTAGAATTAGACTGATGGCATCCACAAGGTCGCCTCTGCCAGTAGTAAGTCTAGTCTATGCCTCGAATACACTTTAAATATACTGTAAACAGGATGGACGCTAGAGAAGAAAACCTATTTCAGACCTCTCCGTGACTTTGACCCTGATAGTTCCATATAAATCCTACAAACATTCATTCATTCTTAAGTTATACCATCAAGTGTATATAGCCTGTAGCTGTGTGCTACTTTGACATATGATTAAGTAGGATCGTTTGATCGGTTGCTCTTCTTTCACTGTGTATTCAGGCAGGCAGATGAGGAATACCAAATCCTTGCAAACTCCTGGCGCTACTCCAGCGCGTTCACCAACAAGATTTTCTTCGCAATGGTGGATTTTGATGAAGGCGCTGACGTGTTTCAAATGGTAACCTGTGGTGTTTAAACTACACTCTCGCTCTACTCTCTGGCTATTTATAATGTAAAATCTGTACATTTTTTTGTTGTTTTGTGGTGCCAAGTGTTCTTTATTAATGAAAAAGGAAGCGGCATGAATCCACAGAGTGTGGAGTAAAACTTTTCTTTACAGTGAGTAGATTTGCTAGAACGACCATCATAACACATGTAAATAGAGATGAGTGGTTAGTGATCAGTTTGCTAACAGCTCATTTAAGGAAAGTGTAAATTACAGCTCCACTAATTCACACCTCTTTCTCCAGCTTAACATGAACTCGGCCCCCACCTTCATCAACTTCCCCGCCAAGGGGAAGCCCAAGCGCGCAGACACCTACGAGCTGCAGGTTCGAGGCTTTGCGGCTGAGCAGCTTGCCCGATGGGTTGCCGACAGAACCGAGGTTCATGTAAGTTAAACTTCACCACAGGAAGTCATTCTGTTCCCTACAAATATGCATGTGCCATGTTTTATGTAGAGGCTTTGATCATTCATTTAAACATAGCCTGCAGTAATGGCCAAACATTTATGGCATTTGCTGGATGGTTCTTTATTCAGCAGAGTGACTTGCAGAAGTGCAAGCTAGTTTCTTTATCAGTTTCATGTATGCCAGCATGTTGCAGGTAAGCCAGCAGAGGTTTGTGGTTTAAGCTAATTTGTAATGTTTCCAGCAGTGCAAGTATCTTGTAAGGGAATATGTAAATCTCATTTCAAGATAAAACTGTATTGTATCTGTATATTTAACATATAAAAGATACGTTAAAACTAGTTGTTCTCAGTGTGATAGATTAGGTATTGTGCATACAGTTCAGTTTTAATGTAAAAAGTGTTAGATGGCAAGAGTTCAGTAAAACTGTCAGGCGCAGAAGCCGTGCTCGTTTCACTGTGATTGACAGGTACTGAGGCCACACCCACTTCAGTGGCACTGACAGGCACAGAATCCATCCATACATCCATACATCCATTATCTATAGTGCTTTATCCGTCTGGGTCGCGGGGAAGCTGGAGCCAATCCCAGCATCTTCGGGCGAGAGGCGGGGTACACCCTGGG
>JAQQZR010000002.1:8426465-8444400 GCA_030068235.1 Notoglanidium macrostoma
GAAGACAACATAGAGTGTATATATGCAAACATGTGTAAACATGGCAAAAATAACAGAGGTTTGTTTTTCCGGCCTTTTTTTTTTTTATGATATGTAAATTGATGATATGTAAATTGCTCCAATGTCTGGGATTATGTAAGCCGTGGTTCAGCTCTGCCTACATCCCGCCTTCATTTACATGCCGGAACAGGTGAGGTTATTTGCCACTGCGAATCCGAGTGTCCCATGCTGGGACGTCAGCGGGCCAATCACACCAGAAGCTGCCTTCGCTACCATATAAGGCAACAGGCCGAGCACTCACAGTAGCATGCAGGGTTTGTGTGTGTGTGTGTGTGTGTTTCCTTGCAGAAGGCCTGCATTGTTCCTCGCTCAGCCAGAGGGGATACAGATGCCAACCACATGTCTAAATATAGAGCCCAATTTCACAATAAAATATGGTGGCCTCATCTGAAAGGGAGTGACTCCATACTAATGTAACGTCTCTGGGTGGACCCATGTTGGCTGTGGTTGCTTTTTTTTTTTTTTAATTACATGCTGAAGTAACTATATTTCTAATAATTTAGCAGAACCCTGATGCACGGGGAAAGAAAAGCTGATTTTAGCAATGTTCTTTAAAAGGAATTTTCATGTTGTTAGTCAGCCAAGCCCTGAAACCATTTATCTGATCTTCTGATACCTGTGAAGATGTTTGGTTTTAAATACCTCCCTCAGGACAGTAGGGGATTTTCGAACCCTTCTGTGGAGATTTATTGCTCTTTTTATGGTAGTGTTCTCAGCCAGTTAGTTTCCTGCATGACATAATCTCTTGCCTTTCTTTAGGTATCTGCTGATTAGAGATTGTTTTCTTGCCTGCCAGTCATGTGAAGAGGAAGGGCAAAACAGCAAGGGGCCCTACTGGCAAGGGGCCAACCTGTGACTAGTGTGTGGAGCGCTCCTGAGCTTAGCTTAAACTTTTGTGTTTAGTCATGGCTCTTTCTGTTCTTCCTACATCTATCTCCCATTTGTTTTTGTCAGTTACTGAATCACTCTCAGCTTCTTTAATAGCCATCAATTGTGCTTGAACTGTTTTCTACCTAACTTGTATGTTGCTTTAAATACAAGTGGCTGCCAAAGAAATAGACAGGAGTAAATTCATTACTGTACTTAAGTGTTATTTTGGGTTATTTATACTTCACTTGAGTGTTATCACTGTACCAACTTACGTAATTACATTTCCAAGAAAATATCATATTTTATCCTCCTTATATTTTTATTTAGACTTTCGAAGTACTCTTTAGGAATCTCAAAAGTCGCTTCTTCTCTGATGCAGCCAGTGACTGTACACTATCCGTCAATCAAATGAGCTCAGATTAGCATCCAGTCAAGACCCATAAGCAAAAACTCATATAAAATGAGGTGTCCGATCTGCCTCCCTAGAAGGCATGAACTCTAACTAATTTGAAAAAGCATATTAAGGTAAATTTCACTAATTAGCTAAGTTTGTCTATTTTCTTTGCTAACACCAGGTGAGCCTAGCATCAATTCCAGTAATTGTCTAGGCAGCAAGTCAAATTCTAGCTAATGGTAAATATTTTTTATCCACATTATGATTTACTTCTGATTAATTCACTAGCAAGCGACTCTGCATAGCATTAGTCATTCATGTGAGCAGCAAACTAACAGCTTAGCATGTAGTAGTTTAGTAGATTGCCATCGCACATGAAAACTGAAAACTAGCTTTTTAAAAAAATGTGTGACAGAGTTTCTTCTCCAGTTAGTAGCTATAGTAGAATGAGAATACTTCATTACAAAATGAATGAACATCAGAAACAAGACATAGCTCTTGGTGTACTCTTGACAAAAACATCTGAAGCTATACTATATGGTAGTTTAGAGATCTGGTGCATTCCAAGTTGCAATCAGATTGATGACTCAGCAATCTTGAGCATATGAGAACGCAACAAATGAACTTGGACCTCTCTAAGACTATCTACTTGCAAGCCATACTCAGACCACCTAGAAATTGTCTCAGTACAGTTTGTTTATGGTCCCATTTTGTGGCCAACTTGAATCATGTCTCGTAAAAACAAAGTGTTCCCAGTTCACTTCAGGTTTGCTTTATGGCTCAAGAGCTTGAGGCTTACTATACGTACTTAGCTTAAGTTTTCTGTGACCTTGTGGTTAAAAAAAAACAAGCTTACAATAGTCTATTGGTTTCCAATGGAGTCGTCTGGTCCACCGACAATGTAACCAATGTTAGGCAAGACAATAATAAAGGCTAATCGTGGCATTAGCAACTAGTTTGGCAGAAAAACTACTATTACTACTACTACTACTAATAGCTCCTGTACATTGGCCTACTATTGTACACTCACTGGCCATGGGACGGGCTAGAACAGCAGAAGATCACATCAGGTTCCCCTCTTATCAGTGCAGAACAGGAATCTGAAGCTACAATGCACAGGCTCACAGAAACTGGACAGTTGAAGATAGGAAAAATGTTGCTTGGTCTTTTTCCGATCTTGAACAGGCATCAACAACCATGCTACAGTCAAATTAACCGAAATCACATGTCCCCCCCCCATTCTGATATTTGACTATCATTAACTAACGCTCTCGGCCTGTATTTGCACAATTTTATGAAGTTTGCTGCCAGTACATGATTGGCTTATTAGAAAATGAATGTGCGAGCGTACAAGCGATTCTAACAAAGTATTGTATGTAGTTGCATGTATTTACTCTTTGTCAATGACTTTGATAAGACTCACAGTTTGGTCAGTGGCATGCAACATAAATTGATTTTGATGGCTCTGCAATAAAATTCCCTTCTCATTACTTCTTTTTTTCCAGATGCATCTGGTTTTTCTCTTCAGTTTTGCTTCTGCACTCTCCAGAGTACTTTTCATCCACTGCCAGATGGGAGAATCTTGTACAATATCCGTTTTGAACAACATTGTATTAGGAGTATGGATTTTAGAGAGCTCATCAATGGTAAAACGTTCAATAAGAGAACCGAATACCATTTTGTGTCCACTTGTACCTTTTAGTGAACACAAAAAGAGATTATTTGCTGCTAGTTCCCCTTGAGGTCCACTTTAACAAGACGGAGCATGGTTCATTTTAAAAAGATCTAGATGGGAAAACTCATAATCTGGAAGATTAAAATATGGAAATTGATATTGTGTCATATAGAAAACAAAAAGGCAGACACTGCTGACCAGTCATTGCTGACACACTGGTGTAATTGAATGTTTTGTACTTAACTTGTGAATGTTATCATGTATTTATAGATTACTGAAAGTTACTTTTGGCTTTTTCCCTTCTTTTTTCTTAGGCTAAGACTGTTTGTTTAGTTAGTTAACCTGTGTATGCTTTTTTTCTTCTTCTTTTTTATTCATCATTTCAAATTTATTATAATAATTCTGTAATCATATTGTACAAATTTTACAGAATAAAAAAAAAAGAATGTGTGGCTATTCATTGGGGAAGTGGTAGCTCAGTAGTTGGTTTATGCTAGTGCCTGGAAGCAGTTCTTCTACATCCTACTAGAGATCTACTGTTGGACCCTTGGGCAAAACCCTTAGCTGTGTTTATGTATAATATGCCCTTTTGTATAGAAAAGCATATATACAATGTGTTTGTACATTGTAACTGTTATTAGCTGCTGTTTACCACCTGCCACCCTATCCAAACCCCACCCCTGTCAGCGCCTTCATGGTCCAGCAGTGTGTGTTCTGACAATACACAACCCAAGTGTCCAAGTCATTATCAAGGTTCTCAAATACACAGCACTGGCTACTCTAGTCAAATGGCACCCCAAGTCTCCTCCTTGCCTTTACACCAAATAAAAAGCAAGGTGTGAGTTAAATCAGAGCCAAGATCTGGAAATGACGTGTTGTAGATGTGCTTCATAGGGAGTGTTCAGGATTATGAAGCAATAATTAAAGTCAGTTGGGTTTGGTACTGTAATATAGGTGGTATTGTTGGATCCTGAGGCGATGGGTGGAGGTGAACTGCAAGGATGGCCTAAAAGGTTGAGGTAATATTCCTTCTCAGAAAAACATGTTTTAAGGTTCTTACTGTGAATGTTCCCTGAGGAGTATGTCAGAAGAACATCATTAAGAACAGACTGGAACTTATAGACCACTGCTGTACCTTTCATTTACATTTACATTAGTTGTACCTGGATGCCAGGTGGGCCTACTGGTAGTGTTGCCATCTCACAGCTTCAGGGTCCCTGGTTTGATCCTGTTTTACATGTTTTCCCTGCTTCCATATGGGTTTCTGTCAGGTTCCTCCCACCTCCCAAAACATTCATCTCGCCCATTTGGCTATTCTAAGTTGCTGTAGGTGTGATTGCCGTTCATGTGTTCATGCATCAAAGTGGATCCAGGGGAAGTTTATCATAACCAATTCATCTATTGGCATGTTTGTGTGAGGTGGGATGAAACCAAAAACCAAATAGTAACTTGAGCTCAGGATTGAACCATGGACCCTGGGGCTGTGAGGTGGCAAGTACCCCATTAATTGTACCCTGAGATGCAAAAGTGTACTTATGCAGCACTCTTACAAACTTAGGGTACAAATATGGCTGTCACTGCCCTTAGCACTCAACCACTAGCTGAATTGGATTGTGCATGCCTGTCATTTAGATTAAAGTAAATAAATCTACAAGTAATACATGTTTTCTGCAACATCCATCCATACTGACATTCAAATCAGACACAAGTGCTTATATTCCACAAGCTCTCTATGACTGAGCAGTCTCTTTCGTACATTGAAAGCTATGTGGCTATAGCACCTGTTCTTGCTTTTGGGAATGTGTGATGTGCGCATTTCAGGTTGGTGAAGTGAAGTCACTTCTCGAGGCTTGACACGCACCCAAATGTGCCTCTTGTGCCTCCTCCCAAACACACGCCTCACTCTCAAGTCATCCATAATAAGAGGGTGGGGACAAACGAAGCCCTGCATATAAGATTGGGAGGATAAAAATAAAACCTGCTCCACCTACTTTGGATTACACTCCGCATAACACTTGCTCTTCGACTTGATTTGATCTTTCTCAAACCAGATTCAAGATAGTTCTCTTTGTAAGGCAGAACAATACAAAAACATACACACCTTAACCGAAACCAGAAAAACAGACAGACTGCCTGATGACTCCGTCATAATTATATTCTCAAATCTACATTACTAAATTCCCCTTTTTTCCTCTCTAAATTTACTCAGAGTCTTTCATGACTGGTTAACTTGGTTAACACACCCCAACTAGGAATGTCAGTTCTGTATTGAAGTTGCCCTCAAGTTAGCTTTTCTATGTGGAAGGACAAGATTTCACCCTTGCAAACATGCCCAGAAAATCATTTAGTGAGAAAACCATTGTCATGTGAGCTTGAGAGCTTATACTAGACTATCTGAAAAATGTTAGGAATACAAATTGCTTCTTTATACTATAAGTACTATATAGAAATTTGTTATTTTGGGTATATAAGGAAGGCCATGCATCTGATGTATAGAATTAGTAGCCATATTTGAGTAACTCTTGAGTATCTTGAGTATCTTTTTCTATATTGTCTGAGCATATTGTATCTATATTCCTTTGTAAGGTATACTTTGTGGAAAAACTCTAAAGTTATAAATTATTATTAGTAGGAGGAGGAGGAGAAGAAGTCTTAGTACTAGTCATAGTAGTAGTAATATTAGTATGGGTAATAGGAGCAATATTCTGAGGAGGAGGTAGGAGGAGTCTTAGTAGTAGTAGTAGTGGTGATAGTAGTAGGACAAGTAATTTGTAAAATAATGGGAATCAGAGGAGTAGAAGCAGGACTAGTTGAAGTAGGAGGAGAAAGAAAAGGATTATTTTGAGTAAATGTGGTAGAAATAGAAGCAATAACAGGAGGAGGAGTAACAGTGAGAGTTGGGTTAATGTTTTATGTGACAGTTCTGAGGTCATAATCCTTGGAATGCTAGGCCTACAGTTTAAACTGTTCACTTTATGATTGATTGTGTTTCTGCCAACACTCTGACAAGAACAAAAGTATAACCATTAATGTGGTACTGCATATCTAAATGTGTTTTGTGAGCTAAATGACATGACTATAGTGTGATGAAACACATCAGTGCTGGTGGTAAAATTGACTAAATTAACTTTTAAAAAAAAATAAACATCATAGTTGAAAATGGTGCAAAATGCCATCCACTGTTTAAAATCATCCTCAACCTCGGAAGGCCAATGGTGACATAGAGTGGGATATTTGGTACTTCTCTACATGATAAACGTTTTAGGGGGAAAAAAAAGAAAGTTAAAGCGGCCCACCTCCTCCAGCCCATGTCCTTGGGCGGGAGTGTGTGAAACTGCACTCATTTACAAATACATGCTGATCGAGACTCACTAAGCAACTCTCACCTCACACCTCCACACGCCCATCCTCAACCCCACAATCCCCCAGCCCCTTGCCCCATGGTGAAGTTACACTTTAAAGTTTTGTTGTAAACATTCAGTTCAATTCAATTTTATTTGTATAGCACTTTTAACAACAGACATTGTCACAAAGCAGCTTCACAGAAGTATATAAATTCTGAATATATACTTATGAATCTATAAATTTATGCCTATATATCCCTAATGAGCAAGCCTGTGGCGACAGTGTGCAAGGAAAAACTCCCTGACAATGACAAAAGGAAGAAACCTTGAGAGGAACCAGACTCAAAAGGGAACCCATCCTCATTTGGGTTGCACTGGATAGTGTAATTACAACTAATACATTTCTGTAATAGGGTCAAGATTTGAGTGCAAGACTTTTTAAGGTGATTTGAGTCCTATGCCATTGTAGCAGAACCGCTCTTGTCAACAGCAGTCCAACGCCATCTTCACAGTTCTAGATGTATGTTGAGGCAGTTCGTATGGAGCCATCCTCAACAAGAGCAAGTGGTTTCCAAGTGAAGACTCCAACCAGCAGTAGGACACCAGGATGGATCAGGCAGGTCCAGAAAGCAGAAGGAGTAAGGATCACTCGTATCTCAGGAGTATCATGTGCAGCTTGACAGACATAGAAAAAGAGTTAGAGATAGAGAGAGAGAGAGAGTAAACATGCCTACTCACCTCTTGCAGTGTATACAGGTACTTCCTGAATAATGTTTCCCAGTTTGCACACTGGAAAGACCCCTACTTAAAGGCACATCTTGAAGGTGGAAGTAATTTTTTTAAGTTTGGGTGTGAATATTTGGGAACAGTTTGTCTGAATTCCCCTTGGCATCACAAGCTAGCAGGAGATCAATGGCACAGATACCTACTGTGAGAACGCTGAAGGATTCCCCACTGTTTGTATGATGTACTATTTGCATAATGCAGTCTGGAGTGAAGCAAACATTGGTGTACTTCAGCATGGCAGCTGAACAAAACTGTGACGTGAGTCAAAATGCGGATGATGAGAGATACCATACAGAGCTGCAGAACACTACAAAACATGCCAAGCCACATACTTCTGAGTGCAGGCCACGCCCTTAACTAAATGACATAATGTGTGACTGTCGAACTGTTAAAAAAATTTGGTCCATCATGAATGACTCTTGGGTTAGTGTTGTCGAGTAGTAGGGAGGAGAAACTTTGTCTTTAGTGTAGAAACGGAGACAGGAATTTATAGTGTATAGCGTATTCACATTATTCAATCCTAAAATGACAATACTAGTAAAATATTAACTGAAAGCAATTGGTTATATGGTGTTATACCACAGTGCTGTGGAATGCTTGTTTCTGATTGGTCAAAAGGTATTGATTCATTTTCAGTCATTTGAGTGCTGCTGTTTATAGACAGTAGTTCATCTGCAAGGTTTATATTAATGCACTTTATGTCTATATCTAAAATGTTATTTTTATAGTAACAGCGGGAACTTATTAGCGGGACTTGGTATGCCAGAGGCTCCAGGTAAACAGATTAAAACCCTGCTTAACTGTTGGTATGGTGAGGTCTTCTGTGATGAGACATTTGGGAAGGTGTCCGAACTTAACAGTAACAGTTTCAGTTTTGAGACATGGAAGGGAGTGTTGCAGTTTTTTGGTCGCATTTTTCTGTTATACTAACTTCAAAAGAAAGGGTAAAAGACGTTCCAGTGAGGAGAAAGACTGTTATAATGTAAATGATAACAGGAACTAACTTGTGTTCCACAACATTAAACTATAAACTGATAAAAGAATGATGTTTCATTCTTTGATTAATAAAAAACACTTCAGGACGTGTTGTCTCATTATTACAGCCTCATTGCTTTACTCCTTACATATTAGACCTTCATCCTCTGGCATAGTAGATAACTGAAATACTGGAGCCAGACAAAATACTGGAACATGAAGTGCTACATGTTTATTGTAACAGCTTTCAAAATCTGTCATTCCATTGATTTATTGACTTGTAAACTGATGGTTATACTATATCTGAACGCTCTCATGCATGTCATAACTTTTACAGCATCATTTAAAATCACCTATGTGTGTTTTAAGTATTTGGAACTAGTTAGAAACTGTAGTCTTCGAAATCAAGAATCCTGCACGTGATAAGTAAAATGGTATATCAGGGCAAGGAGCAAAGTGATTAGTGAATGATTAGCTGCAGTAAAATTTTCTGTCTGTGTGAACCATGAAAAATGAAATAGGACTGATTGATTTTTCTTGTTTCTAACCAAACCAATCATGTGTAGTACTAAACAAAGGTTTGAAAGTAGCGTAATTAGTACACATAGTAAAAGAATGTTATTACTATTCAAAATAAACCCACTGAGAGTTCATTGTAAGAGATTATAAGATAAATCTACTTATTATACAAAATTTGCCACATTAATAACAATTGCTGGGTCAACATTCAGCAGTTAATTGTATAAAGCAGCTCAAATCCCACATTATACTGAGAGATGTAATTACAGTTGATCTGATATAGAACTAGTTGTATCTCTCCACACAAAACCAACACACCTAACAGGCTCAACAGGTGTCTTGTGAGAGAGGTCCATTGGTTGTCTCGCTTAACATCTGTCGCTTTTCATCACCCATCCAGTAGGAAGTGCCTGCAGCTGAGAAAACACAATTTTAGGAAGTACAAATAATGAGTATCCAAATACATTGGACAACATGAGCAGTATAATGGGCTCCTGTTAATAAAGCCATTTCAATATTATAGATAGATATATAGAGGGATGTGCTGGAGGGAGTAAACACCATTCTTCCAAAAGATATTCCCTCAATTTGTGTTTTGATGTTGGCAATGGAGAGCGCTGTCCAAAACATCTGTCTAAAATGTCCCATGAGGCTTCAGCCAGGTTGAGAGCTGGTGTGAAAGCTACAACCTCTATCCATCCATCTGTTATCTTTACAGCTTATCTGTTAAAGGTCATAGGGAAGCTGGAGTCAATCAGGCACGTGGATAACATGCAAACTAAACACAGAAAGACTCGAATCAGCCGGCAGGTTCAAACCCAGAACCTTCTTGCTGTGAGGCAACAGTGCTAACCACAGCACTACCTGTCACAGGATACAGTTTCTATCATTTTCATCCTTATCAAACATTCAGTGAGGCCTTGTACCCTGCGGATGGGGGCATGGTCATCCTAAGAAACACCACTCTCATCAGGATAGAGATGTTTCATCATACACTCATTAAACACTTTATATCTCAAAAGTTCGGTTTATAAGATATTAGATGTTGGGAGGGTAGGATAGCAGATTCCATATCCTCAACATCCACTGTTTGATGACATTATCCATTATTTTGCCATATATGTATATCAGAGAAAATACAAATATCAGTATAGAGTTACTTTAAGAGTGATTTCATTTAATTATTGATTGCCATTTTTAACACTAAGGTCAGTAGTCAGAATACTGGTGTGGCAGGTTCAGCTTCAAGATTCTCACAGCTTCAGGGTTCGATCCTGAGCTCGAGTTACCGTCTGTAACTCTTGATCTCCTTGTTTCTGTGTGGGTTTCCACTGGGTTCTCCAGTTACCTCCCATTGGCTACATTACTGATAGATGTGAATTTGTGTATGCATTGTTCCTGGAATGCAAGTTCCTGGAATAGGATCCAGATCCACCTCCACCCTGACCAGGATAAAATTCATACTGAGGATGAATATTATAATGTTTATTTTATACAATCACTTTTGCTGGTGGCACAGTGGTGCAGCAGGTAGAATTGCCATCTCACTGCTCATGGGTTCAGTCCTGAGCTGTCTGTGTGGAGTTTTGCATGTTCCTAATGTCCATGTGAGTTTCTTTCAGGTTCTCCGGTTTCCACACACCTTCCAAAACATGCCGGTAGCTGGATTAGTGTCTCCGACTTGCCCTTAGGTATGGATGAGTGAGAGAATGTATGTGTGCATGGTGTCCTGCGATGGACTGCCATCCCATCCAAGGTGTATTTCCCTCACACCCAATATTCACGGGATAGGCTCTGGATACACTGTGATCCTGATGAGGAAGAGCTTGGTTTTATGAAAGATGCCAATAATTCTGGAGGATACTGTATGCAGTCCTTCAGAACCCATGTCTCGTCTTCTGTGTTTTCTTTATGGCAGGATATTCAATCCCCACTGTATGAACTAGACCTGGTTTTTAGCTGGTAAAATATGCATTTGCAATTCAAAAGGGAAATCTATGAAAAGACTGTTGAACAGAGCAGGTTTCTCTGATGTAATTTAACCATTTTCCTTTGTCAATGTTTTGATAGTGCAGTAACTATGAGGGTTTCAGGCAACCATGCCTGCAAGACTGCACCCGCTGAAACACTCCGAGACAGTGCAGGGGAGGATATGTTTTGACAAACCTTGATTAGAGCTTTAAGAACAGCCTTCATCCCACACCTTGATGGCTATTTCTTGAGGAAGAACCTTCTATTACAATCTAGCAGAGCATTATATAGTCAGAAAAGGGTGTGTTTGGTGCATATTAGGGGAATAACTAGGAATAGTGGCCTATATTTAGATAAATACTATGTTTCAAGTATCTTAAAATCAGTAACTAAGAGAAGGGTGTTTGTCATAAAGCACACCAAAAACACAAGCACAACGTTTCAATGGTACACTACAATCAACAGGTATCTTCAAATCCAAAGAGTGACCTGTAACGTTGCAAGAGGGGCGTGGTTGTAGAGGCGGGGTAACCGCCACGTTAGGCATAAATCGGACCAATCCTATGAAAGACGCCTTTGCAGTGTTACGGTTTTGGACCAATGAGAGTAGAGTGGGGGCGGGGCCTCATCCTCGGTTGTCCAGTGTAGTGGAGAGATTTGAGGAGCCGAAGCCGGGAGTCGGATACCAGCCGAGGAGTCAACAGTGTGGGACCAGCAGTGAGTAAGTTAGCTTGTTACTTTTATGAATACAGACAAACTTGTCTCCTACATTGCTGTTTTGTTATTTTATGTTGCGTTGTAGTTTTATTCGGATATGCTGATTTATTTCTGCCGGCTATTTAGGTTGTGCAGTGAATCATGACTTCACTGATTTCTCCTCAGCTAGCCAGCTTGCTAATGATAATAAACTTTTCCTATCGTATTCAGTATTCTTTTCAGTTAAGGTTTCTCTTTCTTCAAATATAACTTGACTCTTACTTAACATTTCGTCTGTGTTTGCTGACTTTTTCAGTCTGTCATAACCCTGTCTGACCTGCTTGACAACAGTCAACATTTGTTATTTAAAAAAAACCAAAAAAAAAAAAAAAAAAAAAACCACAAACATTTGTGTGAGGGGGAAAAGGTGTACGGGGAGCTCGCGCGCCCTGAATAACTGCGCACGAGCTCATGCCACTTATTAATAGCTGTAGCGGTTCTTGATTTGAACCACCCGAAGACGACGCTTTGCCCTCTTTCACTCCCGTTTTATAGCATCAGTACGTCAGACGAGGTGTGATCCGCGCGTGCGCTCCTGACCTTTATTATGGGGGGGACTGGAGAAGCATGCGCTTCCAACGGGGCAACCGGTTTCATCCCACCTCCCATCAAAAACGTCCTGAAAAACTGTTCTACCGTGTTTGCGCATGCGCAGTCCTAATGAGCGCGCCCATAAATGAATGTCTTTTCATATATTTAAATAGTAGAGGCATTTTCTGAGCATTGCTGTATGCTAATATAGGATATGTTTTTCTGTCTTGTGTGCACAAGTTATTTATCTTGATTTACGAGTTGTAAAAGATGCTTTGAATAGAAAGAAACAACGAAAAGCTTTTCTCCTTTTCTGTATGTAAATGTTTTTAGTGTCCACATCTTAACTAAGAGAGAAGAGCTGGTGGTTGTCGTATAACTATAAACCTTGTACATACACGTTTCTACAGTTTTTTTTTGAAAGGACGATATCGAAAATGAAGAACGAACCGCATCTCGAGGACTGGGCATTATTCCTGATTCGGGTTGGCAGGCCTGACCTCAGTCATTGGAGCACTGCGTGTGTGTGTGTGTGTGTGTGTGTGTGTGCATGCATGCATGCATGCATGGTGCCAAGCACTGTACTGATGTCTTCGTTGACATCAAGGGTGTGTCCGGGGACCGGTTAACATAAATGAATGAGCAAAGATTGTGGACAGCAATCAGAGACCAGAACATGCCGCACTTACTTTGCAGGCCTTAACAGCCATACATGTATGTGAACCTCAGTTGTAATCTAGTTGTAACCAGATATGTAAACATGCAACATTTCTTTCGATTTCCTTCTTTGTGTCTGGTTTGGGATGCCAAGCATCAAGTTTTTCTTGTAGTCAGTGGTGCACACTGGTTAATTGTCCTCATGTCTCTTGTCGTGATGAGTTGATCTATGGGTCGCTCAGATAAGAAAGCACCGGTGTGAAGTTTTCGTTATTTTGTTTTTAACTCCCTTGTGTTCAGTCATTTCCAGCATACTGAAATTGGGTGATGGAATGCAATGCTTGTGTACTTTAGTATCTCGGTCAGTCAGACTGTTCAAAAATAAAAGGTGTAAAGCAGGCTGGATCAAACTCGGATTAGGGAAAGAAAAAACGAATTGCAGCGTGTCTTCCTGCATGGTCAGATCGCTGGTAAATAAGACGTGTGACGGTTTTAGTGTAAGAGGTTCTGAGTGGAGCGCTGTATGCTGCTAGAAAAATGGTCTGATTTGCATGAAGGTTGCATTTAGCGTAATGTTAACCAACCACGGAATGCGATTGTGCATGACTTGGTGCTTTTTTTTTTTTTTGTACTGCACTTAAAATATTGCTGGACGAACACACCAGATAAATAACAGTAGCTAGACAGATAGGTATAAGGTACCGTGTATAAGGATTGGAAGATGAACACGTGGGCGGGGTTTACACTCCTGGGCAAATTGTAAGATTGTAAGACATTAAGCTTTTAATTGTCTCAGCAGCAAATCATTGGTCAGGACAATTAGCAAGAATGAAACAAATAGATAAAGATGTGGGACGGCTTTTCCCTTGACTTCCTTTAAATGCTGAAGCCTTGTGGTTAAACTTGCAGATGGCTTTTTACAGAAAGAAGAGTACATGTTGTTCCACTCGATGTTAAAGTCTTCAAACCAAAGAACATTTGGAACTTTTTTTTTTGCCCAGGAACATGGAACCTAAATTATAATTAGTTTAAAAGCACAAACACAGTAAAACTGCGTTGTATAAACACTTCGATCAGAATGAAAAAGGCCCAAAGCAAGTGGAATTTCATTCATTTGCAGAGGGGTAGTTTACACTTTTTCATAAACCAAGTAAAAGTAAAACTGTACTAAGTAAAACCATCTAACCTGGCTGTGTGCTTTCTGTGCGTGACGTGAACGTGTGGTGATTTTAATCATGCGGTAACAGTGTGAACAACGTCACAGGTTGCTTCCAGAAGTATTGGAAAAAGACAATTGTGCCAAGATAAATTTTCTAGTAATTTGGAACAGGCAGCAAAGGTGTGGCTCTGACCAGGCCAGCATCTCGACAAACAGAAGCCTTCTCCTGTTCAGCAGTTCTACGAGGAGAACTTCTTTCTTTCCAGTTGTTTCTTAAACAAAACAGATAAAAGAATCATGATAAGATTGGCTAATAAGATAATCGGATGGATCGCCACGTCCGTCTTTATGGACCGGAGTAAGCTAGCTATGTGGGATTGTGCATGTGTCAAATGCTATTCTGAATCTATAGCTTTGGACATAAACCATGCACATCTACCTAAATGCTTTCATGCAAACGATATGTTCTGGATGTAAAGGTCGCTAATGAAGGTTCACTTCCTCCTGAACAGGACATCAAACTAGTTTTTCAGCCGCATCATTTCCATTGCTGCTCAGACAAGGCGCGGTCTCGTGCTGATCTGTCTCAGCTTGCAGTACCCGCTGTGAGAAACGAAGCTCTTCCTATTAGGATTATTCCGGTTGTGAGATGGACCCGGATCCGAGTTTTCCCATTGGCTGAGGGATTAAACCAAGACCAGAAATGTTTCAGAATAAATCTTTCTAAATCACAAAAGTCGCAGAGTTATATAACAGCTGTGCGCCTCATTTTATTTTGCCTGGTTTCATCGATATTTTCACGTATCCGTGTGAACTTCATTTAGAAAAGATCGCTTCGTCATCCGTACACGCTTAATTAACGTCCGTAGTAAACGTCATTTGACTGAGAGTCACGTTGCTGGGCTGGCGTGTGCAGTGCGACTGGTGGGGGGTTTTGGGAACACGCACTACAGTTACAGCATTAAAGCCATTAAGGCGCAGGAGGTGTTCTTTCTGTCTTTACTTTTTCTGTTGAATGAGAAGCGAATATCTGTGACTTGATGAAAACAGGCCTGGAACTCGGGTATCTCGGCTATCTGGGATCTCACGACCCCGGGTTACTGAATTGTCCTACCCTGCTCTGTGCATTTGAATGTTTTTTGTGAGTATTTTTAAACAGTATGACAAACTAGTAGCGTTGCCAGACTTTGTCAGCAGCAAACGTCCAAATATTCCACCTTTTGAGTGTAACTAAGCTCGGATACACTTCAGTAATCTGATGGAAATGGTGCGGTCTTTCTTTAGAACAGTGTTGTCGTGAGCAGATGGCCACTTACTCGCAGGCCTGCGTTCACTCGCCGTCTTCATGCCTACCCGCCACCGCATTTGTTTAAATGTGATTCCAGCAGGTGAGCACGCGGTTCAGCAACGTGCCATCTCCAGACACACCAACACACCTGTGTGTAAATCACCTCCAGGAATTATTTTAGCCTTTTTTTATATAGTTACCTGATTGATTAACTAACGATCATATAGTAAATAATAGATAATATTGAGGTCAGCGTTGAGAAAAGTTGTAAAGGAATTGCAGAAATGACATAGATACAAAAATGAATATTATTCACTAGCATGGAAATGGGTGGGGCTGGAAGTTGTCCTGCAGCCAGTCAATAGAGGGCCTCGGAGACATTTTGGCTTCACGTTTTACTCCCTATTGCGACGTATATACAGTCACTGGGGAAACTTTATTGTGGCCCAGCACTATGACACTTTTGGTTGCAATGGAAACATATGTAAATGTAAAATCTTCATGTAGCGTAGAGCGTCACAATGATATTCTGTCTTTACGGATGACGTCAGAGGGACGTAACCGCAGCATGTAAAATGACATGGGGCTAAAAGCGGTGGACGATACCTGAAATAATGTGATGGCCAGATGTTAGGCTGAAGTAAAGCAGTGATTTATTACAACGCAGAGCAAAGGGAATCTGTGTGTAGCGCTGCTTGCGTGACGCACGGTAACAGCAGATTTATTAGTCTAAATCTAATTTATAACAACGATTGCGTTGGACTGTTTAGTCTTTACTACAGATATAAACCTCGAGCCTTGTATTGCAGTGATTATTTCACTGCAAGTTGAAGAAGGAATTCTGTGCCTGCCGCCTTTAAAGACCTTCTTCTCTTCTGCTGAATTATGAATGCACTCCCACCGGGGACGCGGCCCTGCGCAGAACAGAAACAGGCCTGTGTGTTTGCTCGTCTGACTGCTCAACGCTTTAGACACAGACCCTGAAACTAGACTCCGAGCCATTGGCTTGTTAGGAATGTCTGGTTCTGGCTTTTATGGAAACCAGTGCAGGGTGATGAGAAGCCGTTTTTAAAGGCGTGTATGTGGCAGAAATGTTCTCGGGTATGTACGTGGGTTCAGAGCAACTGGTCAAGGCCTGACTGGAGAGCAGCTTTACATCTTCAACTGCTGACTCAAAAGTTCCTTCATGTTGGTTCAGCAATTATTTTTCCCACATGTTTGTCTGTACAGAGGTTTTGTATCTGTCTGATTATCAGTGTTCCGTCCTTGAAAGGTATCTGAACCGTGGCAGCGCTCTTGATGTACCAAAACACCGTTGAAGCCGCCACCTTTGTCCCATGCAGTCTGGATGCTGTCGGCCAAACTGACTTCGCAAACAGCATCAGAAGAAAAATAAACAAGGTTCGTGGTTATGCTGATGTGCAAATGTGCTGCTCAGCGATGTTTATGCTAAATTTAGCTTTAGGGAATTTGCGTGCTGATGCTGGATTCTTGCGGTGTCGCACAATTGCCAGTTGTGATTGTAGATACAGTGTTCTGTGTAGGTGTAATTCTTCTGATTAAAGGAAAGCTCCACCTGGGAAGACTCCATTTGCATGTACAGATGAGGAGATGAGAGAGCTGGACAGACTGGAGGACTAAAGCGCCGCTGCATCACCGTCTTAGGTTCTGGGTTGTAGTTTATTGTATTAGTGACAGTTCTCTGAGCATTACGGACACATGTAAGAGGTGTCGCCTTTATTACTGTAAGTGGTGTGTGTGTTTTGTGCAACCTTTGCCCTTTGTATACCTCTTAGTTAGTTATTTAAATCTTATTTTCCATCGCTTTTGCTCAGCTCAGAACCGGGAAGTCTGTCCGGACCAAACGCCACCACATTTTTTTCCTCTAATAAAGGCTGTGGGTTTTAAGTACTATTACTCACGGAGGCCTTGAATCACCATCAGCAACAGCCAGTCACTGTTGGAGGAGGAAATGACAAACACCTCTGATATTTAGCAAAAAAGGTGTTTCATTACTTTCGATCATCTTGACCTGCCGGGAATCAACATTAAGCCCGGAGTAAATGTCTGTGTACGTAGTAAAGTCTGCCTGCTCAGCTTGTTACAGGAACGGACGATGGGTGAAGGAAAGGAAGGAGCCGAGTTTCTCCACCGAGAGCGAACATCACTGCAAATCAGTACAAAGTTCTTCTGCGTGATCACCTTTATCCTGTGATGAAACCTTTCCTGATGGGCGTGGTCTCTTCCAGGATGACTCCTCCCACATCTGCAGGCACTGAACTGTTCGGCGAGAATGACACCTGTCATATGCTAGATGACCAGATCTTCCCTCCGCTGAACACCTGCTTGCTACCACCATCGTTAGAAACCGGTATCTTTAGGAAGACCGGTGTTCATCTCAACGCAGCTCGTGGTGCCAAACGCCTTGCTAAGATATGTAATGTTGGTTTTTCTCTTTAAATTAAGTCCTCTCTACAAGAATGTGTACACATGGAGAGTTTATATTCTGTCTGTGTTGGAAAGGTGTTAAGCGCGCTACTGTTTTTGTCCCTCAGAATGAGCTGAATTTTACTGAAAACTGAACACAGAGTATTTACAGAACTAATATAAACTCCTATAGCAAGACCAAACTCATGATTGTTCTTGCCCTGGACATCGAACATTCCTCAACAGTTACACCTTTTCGGTTGTGTCTGCCTGAGGGAGTGTGTTCCTGTGTGTTGTGAAAGTTAGGTGTGATTTCATCTCCCCGCTCTGGCGTTCCCCTGCTGCCTGTGATCATTGTATTTCACTTTCTAACCGTTTCCTTCACAAGCTGTGCAGGAGAGTTTCAGCCTGAACGAATCATTTCAGTCAGCTTCAGAACGTCGTTTTGTTCATACAGCCTTTTCCAGTCATGTGCAATATATATATATATATATATATATATATATGTATATGTATATGTATA
>JAQQZR010000002.1:8454253-8467609 GCA_030068235.1 Notoglanidium macrostoma
TAGGTAGGGTGTACGGCACCCTATTATTCTACCTTATGTAGGGCACTAGGTAGGGTATACGGCATCCTATTATTCTACCTTATGTAGGGCACTAGGTAGGGTATACGGCACTCTTATTCTACCATATGTAGGGCACTAGGTAGGGTATACGGCACTCTTATGCTACCTTATGTAGGGCAATAGGTAGGGTATACGGCACTATTATGTCTTTTACCCTACATAGGGCACAAACACAATGAAGTAGCCATTGGTACTTCAGCTTACTTTAGCTTATGAAATCAGTTTGGGATAAATATCTATTGTCTCTAAAATCAGCTAGAAAAAAAGACTTTTGAGAGAAGAGAACTAAACGTTAACAGGTAGACAGTCAACACTTCGCATGAAGATTTTTGTGCCAGTAGAAAAGAGTGCCTTAAATGACAGTTTTTTGAAAATGTGTTTAACAAGGCCTGGTTCGGTTCATGTGCTACCTGGATAATTCAGCGTGACTCACCTGCTGGAGCAAATAGCAACAGAAAGCTCTTGTTTATTTTGTAGACCCAGGCTGTGAGACAGCATCTGCTGAAAAATCTCTATTTCACCGTCTGTATGAAGCCGGACCAAATCTCTTCCTTTGAGAGATTTTATTTCCTAAGTTTCTTCCTTGCTCCTTTTCATTCCTCAGGTCTGGTGTCTGATTTGAGTAGAGTGACAGTTAATGTTGAAGTTACAAATAAAAGGCCGTGAAGATATCTGCATCAGAACTGTATAATAAAGTAGCGTATACATATTAACTTTTGAATAACCTCACGGTACAGCTAGCTCTGTAAATAATAAGCTTATAATATCATGTGATCGAGCACCTCGTTCGCTAAGTAGCATCCTTTTTGTGATGCTACGAATATTGAGGAACTGTGTTATTAGATTATTTAAGGCTTTATTTGGTACGTGTACATTAGTGTTCAGGGAGCACAGAGTGGGCGCATGAAAGCTTTAAATCATCCCACAAGTCATGGCTTCATAAAAGCTGCCTCACTTCCTCCTACTCTGCTTCCTGGTGGAACAGCTTGTCTGGATTTTGGGTGACTCTAACAAATAAACTGAATAATAAACCATATTGTAAACATGGCCGTGTTCCTGATGACATTGCCTGTAGTACACATCTCGAGGTTAAGATGCTAAATCGTGCACTGGAATCATTGTGCCTGAATCATCTCTCTACAGATCTGGACAGTAATGGTTACATTAATGACTACGAGCTCCACGACCTGTTCAAAGAGGCCAACCTGCCCCTTCCTGGGTACAAAGTCCGTGAGATCATCCAGAAGCTGATGACTGAGGGGGACAAGGACAAGGACAACAGGATCAGCTTCGATGAATTTGTTTCAGTAAGTAACGTCAGCAGGGCTTTTTTTTATAATTTTTTTCTTAACAGTGTTTATGCTTAGGGTGAAATTTTGTCATGTGTTGTAGTAATTATCTTTCAGCAGATGTTCAATATTATCTGTAGTCTCTGGCAGCTTTGTTTTAGCAGAGAGCGATGACTTTATTATGCTAAGTCCTTGATTAGCAGAGTCAGCAGATGCTTTAAACTAATCCCACTGAAACCCAAAACGGCTTCTGGCTCAGACAGCGAATGTATTTTGAGCTAGAGGAAATATGAGTGAAAAAAAAAAGGACTTAACATGGGCATCATTTATAGGTTTGTGTCCGATAAGATCCTAAATTCCACGGATATTAATCTTTCATTATATTAAGAATTATATAATTATGTAATATTATATTTAGTGCTTGTTTCACCATGTCGAGATGTGTTGTCTGGATGGATTCAACGCGATTGTTTATATGCACATGCGTTTTATATTTCGTAGTCCACATTCATGCACGTATAATATTATCCGGCTTCAATTATTAAACTTTTGTTAAAGTTGTTTTAAAAGTGGACCAAACCGAGTGAAACATGTCTTCCAGCTTTGTAAAAGCTTGAGTAACACCGCCTTTCTTAATACTCGTGTCCGTATGCCACCCGTAAAAATACCAAGCATGTTCATAGCACATTTGCCGATTAGTGACATCCACAAAGACGCAAAAAAGCCAAAGCCCACAGAGGTGAAAACAACAAAATGATGACTAAATGATGAAAGAGCGCCTCCTAAACATTGAATCTGCTAAATCTTCCAATAATGCGGCTCAACTGTGTTAGTGCTTTGGCTACCATAGATGCACACCAACTCCACCTTGCTTCATAGGGCTCCGTTTCTTTTGTCCAAACCGCTAGACTCATTTGTCTTCATTTCTGAATTTGTTTTGGATTCTTTTCTTTCAGGTCATGTGAATAATGTGAACATGAATCATCCTATAAATAGGGATCCAAGTTTTATAAGAAGCCCTGACTGACGCTGGTCAGAGGAAGTGAGCAGTCAGTCACTTTTGAGTCATAATCATCATCTTAGTCCAAAATTCCTAAGCAAAGATAACCGCAAATCTGTCTAACCCTCCATCCTGTGAAACAGGCAATGCCACTCCTCTTGGCTTCTTGATGCGTGAAGACTAATGGAGATTTTCCTCGTCAATGCTCCAGTGTTTGTTTACTCTGCTGGGACAGTCAGCAGGGCGGGGAGGGGGGATTATATTGCAGTTGCTGTCAGCACAGTTTCACTGTTGTTTCCACTTGGACCTGACAGGGTCCATGCCGATTGCTTGGGCGTGGCAGAAAAATAAAGTGCATCTGTACTTTTGCCAGTGAAATTTTAAAGGGGTCACATGGAGGCAAAGGAATGTCTCAGTAATCTGGTAACAAAACAAAGCCCGCACTTGCATTGCTTTTCTTCTGTGCTTTTTCTGTAGATCTTCCAGGAGCTTAAAAGTAGCGATATTGCAAAGACTTTCCGCAATGCTATCAACAAGAAAGAGGGCATCCTGGCCATCGGGGGCACATCAGAGCTGTCCAGTGCAGGCACGCAGCACTCCTACTCAGGTGAAACCTCAAGCTTTATGTGACCTTTAGATTTGTGTTAACATGTTCGGTAGGCACTGAATAGGAGCTCTGGCCTCTTGAAAACACTTGGAACATAACGGTTGGTTGGCTGAATGAAAAGGAGTGCCCACTTAGGTGTCCTCTTGCGTTTAAATGTTTTTCTTCTTTTGTTTTTGTGATGCAGAGGAGGAGAGGTTTGCTTTTGCAAACTGGATCAATTCTGCATTGGAGAAAGACCCGGACTGCAAGCACGTGTTGCCAGTGAACCCCGCCACAAACAGCCTCTTTAAGGCTGTAGGTGACGGCATCGTGCTGTGGTGAGTCCAGTTATACGGCTGTTGTTGTATAGAGGTACTAGTTCTTATATTCTCTGAGTTCCCTTTTTATGGAAAAAAAACCCTTGAAATTGTGTCTGTTCTCTTAACAGTAAAATGATCAACCTGTCTGTCTCTGACACAATTGACGAGAGGACAATAAACAAGAAGAAACTGACGCCATTCACAGTACAGGTTTGGTTGCTATGTTGTTTCTATGACTGCACTCCTTGTTTGGGGGATCATTATGGGATACGTGTTTAAAAAAAAAAATGCTGTATGCTTAGCAAATCTGGCAAATAATGATTGCATTCTAGTGCATGGTTGAATAAGTTAGATTTTTTTTTCTAGTTGTAAATGAGGCTAGTGTCAGTCCCAGCATTCCTAACGCAATCCCTTGCAGGAGAATCTCAACCTGGCGCTGAACTCTGCTTCAGCCATTGGCTGCCACGTGGTGAACATCGGCGCTCTGGATCTGCGCGAAGGAAAGCCGCATCTGGTCCTGGGCCTGTTGTGGCAGATCATCAAGATCGGCCTGTTTGCAGACATCGAGCTCAGCAGGAATGAGGGTGAGCTCTATTTTCCCCGGTGACCAGAAACTGACACCATTCAGAAGCAAAGCAGCCTGATGCCATTAGCCAGGAATTGAGACAAACAGTGTCTCTATGTAGGAGTAAATTATTAAGTACAGGGAAGAATTTTCAGTGCTGCAGGACAAATAATGAGGATAAATTGGTTTCAGACAAATAATCTTGCTCTGTCTGATTTGCTGTTGTAGAAATTGAAGGCTTTAGCTTTGCGTTAAGTACAGTGTGCAGTAATGCATGGTGTGCACTCATGTCAGGGTGGGGCTAGGTACTTGGTGGAGAAGCACATAATCTGCGTTGTTGTAGGGCATCCAATAGTCTGAGAATGCGCTTGTGCAATTCTGTATAAGCAGTGTAAATTTGATCACACCGACGCTGGAGTGTCTTATATTACGCAAGGTCGTATGTCAGGTCGCATGCCTTCACCTGGAGACATGAAGGCATGCAAATAAATCAAGAAGAATGGCCGTGTGCAAGAAGATTAGTCTAAGTAAATAAAAAAAGATAAGGCTGTGCACATATAGATTATTAAAACAGCAGCGTTTAATATTGCTGGATTCAGTAGAAAACTGTTATGTTTATGTTTTTCCCATTTTATGTTTATACATACACAGCCCTCTTCAGTCTGCTGGCTGTGTTTAAGTTGTGTGTTTACATCATTGTGCTGACTCATGTGCACGTGCGTGCTTTCCCAGCGCTGGCAGCATTGCTCCGGGAAGGTGAGACACTGGAGGATCTAATGAAGCTTTCCCCAGAGGAGTTGCTCCTGCGATGGGCAAACTTCCATCTGCACAACGCCGGCTGGCAGAAAATCAACAACTTCAGCTCTGACATTAAGGTAAACCCGTCAGTCATTTTGCCCCGTCAACAATGTTTGTCCAAATCTACTACTCCTGTAATAAAATCATAATTCAACAAATTATTCAACACATTCCCTCATATTGGGTTATTAAACTGATGGTGATAAAATGCTTCTCTTACCTTTCATATAGTTATTTGTATGAATGCGTGTAGAGTATAGGTGGGTACCTGGATCGGTACAGTTCTTATTTCTATTGCTCTCACTTTGTCTCTCTATTAAAGCTGCTTCATGATTGATGAAACCGGATTTTCTTTTTGCTTAGACATCACAATGCTCAGTAGTGACCGAGCAATTTTGTAAAAAAAAACAATACTTATTCAGTACATACAATATATGATAGTTAGATTTCCCAGCAGATGTTTGTGAATGATGGCTCATCTGCATTTTGAACTACTGCACATTTGTGCTGGAAAAGTCAGAATCCTGAGCAAAATGAACTCCTATTTAGTATAAAACTTTAATCAAATGAAGGGGCCAATAGAGCAGTTTTTCCTCCGACAGTAAAAAAGGAAACCAGCGATAATAACGACAGGTTAAATAATTAGTTCCTGTTCTTCTGCCTATAGCAACTCTCAGTAAAAAAGTGAAAGTGAAATCGGAAAATCGGTCTGGATTAACAGGCTCTATGTGATGCTTCGTTGGCAATGTTTTGAGCCAGACGGAGCGTACAGTTGCTCTTTATTTAGGTTTTGTGAGCAGGATCGCCGGGTTCCAAAAAAATGTCCACATATTGACACTGCAAATGAGAAATGCACCACTGAAGAGATGGAGGAAATGTCTAGCCCAAATTATTTAGCCTTTATTGCCATTTCTGAGTTGTAGTTGGTGTCCACAAGGGTCCACTGCTGCTCCTTAAAGTGCATAATTACAGTTAAAAAAAAAATTCATGCACAACTTTTGTTTTGTTTTTTTAATCTAGTCCCTAAAACTTTCTTCAAAAAGAAATTCTCCACCTACTTTCTGTACCTGTATCCATATAGTTTTAAGATGCACCTGTTCAGTCTGAAAAATATTTTTCCATTTGGTTATACTCCTAATCTGTTTCTCATTTACCTGTGGGATTGATAGGGTGCAGTCTCATTTGAATGCTTGATGAAAAGAATCTTTGCTCACCCTCATGTGTTGTGAGTTATGAACTAATCTCAGGATTAGCCTTTGTGGAGGGTCAGTAAGGTCAAGCAGCATGATGTCTGGCAGCCAGCAATGATTTCTGCACTCTCACACTCCACCTCTTTATTATTCTCTGTATGTATGCCTCTACTCCTCCCTTTCTCTTTTATTCACTCCTTGCCTCTCACTACATCAGATGAAATGAAATATTTGTTGCCTATCACTCCCTCCTGCGTTTGCTTCAGGTATAACATCAAAAGATGGAGAGGTTGATTTGAAAGAAAAATGCTAGTCAGAAACTGAAATGTTAAGTTGCAGAATAATTGCCCACCCCAGTGATTATAGTTTGATGTGGACTCGGTACACTTCCCTTTTTTCGTGGTGTTCTCAGTTGTATATGCAAATGTATTAAGTTAATGGTAGGGTTTATGTCATATCACACCGTACCCTGCAGTAGATCTTATTTCTTATCTTGATGACTGAATAAAGGACCAGTGTTGTTGTGTCTTTATCTATCTCTCCCTATGCTTCAGCTCTCCGACTTCTCAGTCTCTGTGAAGGTACTTTTTTCCAAAAGCCACCTGTTATTCACTTTGGCATGACTTATTTTTTCTTTCGGCATATAACGTTCTGTGATCTCCGTTTTCTGAATTTGAACTTCCTCAGGATATCTCGGCATGCTCATGAGTTACTCGTGCTTTTCTAATTTTTGTTTATTTCGCAAACTGGATTTTGGTATATTCATTTATATATTTTAAAATATTTACTTGATTTTTTTTTTTTTTTTACTTCTAAGATACTTCTTTCTTTGTGACCCTTGTAGGACTCCAGGGCTTATTTCCACCTCCTCAACCAAATTGCACCCAAAGGCACCAAAGAGGGCGAGGAACGCATTGACATCAGCATGGCAGGCTTCAATGTAAGTCGTGCTTTACAATACGCCTAGGAGTGTGCGCCTGTGTCATCTGCTTGCAGCTCAGGACAGAAACAGATGTAAAACTGTTTGCCTCTGAATTCCTTTATGCATGTAGGGGTTGTAATAGTTTTTCCACAAATACCTTGGCTTATCTTTTAGTTTTTTGCCTGATCGTCCACTGCTTTGCAGATGTGAATCCAAATACCTTGGGGCATGAACTAAGGCTTTAAAAGTGATCTGTTTATCAGGGCAAGAACCTGCACCACATATCCTTATTGTGATCAGATTTTCTTTTACTCTGAAACTATTTCAATATGATAAATCTTGTTGGGGGGGTTATTTTTTTATTTTTATTTTTTTTTGAGCACCAACATGTGTCAGACTGGTAATACCTCTTTCAAACGGAGTGGCCTACTAGGGTTAGCCAGGGTTTTACCCATGTTGATTTGTGTCTGAAAGGCTCAACCCACTTTGTCAAACTCCACTTTGCCACCCACCTCTCTAAGGGGTGTATGACCTGAGTTCGGATTTGGGTGTGAATGGCACCGCCCTGGTTGCTAACAGGCGGGGCAAGACAAATGAATTGTAACTGTCACAGGTTGCCGTTGCCCAAAAACATAGGCAAGGTGCCGGTAGGAATGTTTTCAAATACGTTGGAGGTGAACAATGATTGGATCAACTTGATTAAAACAACTCGATTTGAGAATTTGTCGTACAAGTCAACGCTGTGCTATTACGAAAAAAGTGTTGGAGAGAGAAATAGTGTGTGTGTGGCTGGTTCAGAAGGGGAAGCCGGGTCTGAGGTATAGCAAGAGTGCTACAGAACTGTGTTACTTATCTGCCCCACACACACTACGCTATATTTACAGTGTCTCTGCTTCATTTTAGCCTTTTTTTTATAATTTTTTTTTTTTTGCACTTTCTGTCTGTACTTGAAAACAATTGCTGAAGTTGAGTGGTGATGATCTCTCGCACAAACAATCTACACACACACACACACTCACACACACACACACACACACACACACACACACACACACACAGCAATAGCCGCCACCCCTCGCCCATTCCTAGCGTCGGTCGAAGTTAATTGTTATGCATCTCTCCCGGGTTGTGACCTGGTCCGGGTCCTGTCTGAATTGTCATGACCCGAGATTAACCCGTGTTGATTCACATGGTTTGAATCAAGAAAAGAAGGGTTGAACATTGGACAAGTAACCCCTGATCTTTGGTTTAAAAGAGGCATTAGGCTCTAGTAGACACTTGGACCATCTGAGAGGAGCACAGCTTGAACACAAGTGTTCAGCCTTAGCTCAGCAGTAAGCAGAGTGGGGGGGCAGCGAGGTTGAGGTCAGGAGATGTTTAACGATTTAACGGACGCTTAAGTCTGTGCTGCGACTGGAAATGCACGCTCTCAGCACAGATGCTAATCACAGGAGCTTGCATTGGTGAAATGGAATTGCTTGAAGAGCTTCCTTGTCCTCCACATAGCGCTCCATTCCCGCAAAAGAACTCTTGTACACTATTTCTGATGTCTGGAAAATACGTTTTGAAGCAAAGTTAATGCTCCTGACAGGCAAAAAAGAAGCCAAACACGCTCCATTTGGATAACTGTGGTTTCCATGCAATGTGAAATAGTGGGTGAGCCACTGAATTAAAAACATGAACATAGTTCTGTGCAAGCCAGTCTTGCTCATGTCCTGGACTCCACATTTTCTTGAAAATATTTTCCATCCATATTGCTTGAGACGGAATGTTTCAGTGAAACTGACTCAACGATATATGTTTTAAAGCATGTCCGTCTGCAGCAAAGGCCTGACACAATCAGCACATCTGTTAATGCTGCAGTCGCCAAACTCGCCGTCTCATGAGAAGCTCTTTTGTGCTTGTTTTTTTTCCATGTTGTCTCAAACCTGCTTGAGTGCAGTGTTACGTAGCTGGCTTCCCTGCAAGACTGAAGATATTTCACAGCTCAGTGGTTTTAGTGAATGGCAGGAAGTGCTGTAGCGATATCCACTTTGTTTCTGGGACGGTTGCTCCATCCATACATGCTTTAAACCTCTTTCAAGCCAGTGGATGTTGATGTAAATTGTCATTGCCTTGTACTTCTGTTGTGCTTGAAGGGACTTCCACATTTTTGGCACAGGTCTGGACATTTTTAGAAAAGAATGGAATTCAAAGGCACACATTGACAGACCTGGGAACGTGTGATTATTCAGACATGGAGATATTTTCGCGAAACACAATGGTTCTAAATTTGCTGCCTTTAAAGAACCCCTAGTGCTTGTACTAAATGACATTTCACAGTTTCTCTTTTCAAGGTGGCCAAATGATGCACCTATTTACCATGTAGAACAATTTTTCTCCCAAATACTATGTCTCCAGCACATTGTAGAACATGCTCTGAATACACATTAGGTGATTCAGAGGTTCACAATGCCATGCAAATGTACTTAACCCCCTTGTGGTGCCAAGAGAAGCCAGTGGGGAATCCGCAGCGGCTAGACAGCACTAGGGAATAAAAGAGGCCTTTTCACACCAAATTTAAGGCGCGGTTGTTCTCCGGTCTTTTTCAGAGTCAGACTGTGATCAACATGACCCAGAGACAAGGCCACTTCCTCACATTAGCTTCGTGTTTGTGTGTGTCTACTATGAATACTCCCCTTTCAATGCCTGTGCTTCCGTTTCATGCTGCACACACAGTTATCTAAAGCTGATTACATCATGCTGGGTTGCCTCCCTCAACACAAAGGCCTGATTTGGTCTGATTTTTTTTATGTCAGATTCTCATATGGTTGTTATTCTTATTGTGTGTAGAATTCTTTCACTCCAAGAGATAAATCTTCTCGACACTACCTCCGTAAAAAGAATATTATGCACTGCTTACAGCCTTTTTGCTCTCCCGAATTGGCCTCGAGTCTGACTGACATCAGAGAGTTGGGTCAGTATGTTTAAGCTAGTAATTTGAAGCCTTTTGTAAAGCTTTGAACAGAAAAGTGCTTATTCAAGGCTTTGACAATTGTACATGAACAACAGGAGATTTTGTAATTATTTAAGAGATTAGACTTAAGTAGGTAAATCATTTTATCATTGTGTTTTGCCATTTCATTTCAGGAGAAAGACGACTTGAAAAGAGCAGACGCTATGTTGCAGCAGGCCGAGAGACTTGGCTGCAGACAGTTTGTCACATCCGCGGACGTGGTGTCTGGAAACCCCAAACTTAACCTGGCGTTTGTGGCCAACCTCTTTAACAAGTATCCAGCGTTGACCAAACCTGAGAACCAGGACATCGACTGGGGCCTGCTGGAGGGTGAGAAAAGAGGCCAACACAGACCAAACCATTGGTCCCCAACAAAACCATTATTTTCCAAACCAAGCGCCATCTCGTACTTTTATTTGGAAAGTTATGGAATGGAGCTCTAAAGATAGACATTTCTTCATTCTCTTGAAACAGACTTGTTAAGTGCAGTTATGGAGGGTGTGTTAAAGACAGCAGAGAACGTGATTTTTTTTACCATGATCATTTCCTGAACTGGGCTTTTATGCTCCAGAGGGTCTTGTGGCCATCTAGTGGTTAAACAGTGAAATCTTCTGTTCTATACTTGTTAGAACTGGGGTCATTTCTCAGTAAATTAGGTTATTTTAATTAAACAAGGCCCAATATTCGCTTGCATTAGCATGTCTGCTAAACAAGAGAGTTTGCTGTGGAGTTGAACGAGGTATCTTTAAGTACACATCACCACGCCGTGCTAGACACTGTATTAAAATTGTGCAGCCCACTCTACAAACTCTCTTCTCTTGGAATCAGGAAGCTTGTATGATGGAGCTAAGACTACACTATGCTAAGACGGAACTACGGTAACTAAGCTGTGTGTGGGGGTGGGTGTTTTTCCTTCTCTACAGGTGAAACCAGAGAGGAGAGAACTTTCCGAAACTGGATGAACTCACTGGGTGTGAACCCTCATGTCAACCACCTATACGGGTAAAACATTGTTCATTGTGAAATTATCGCAGTCACTCCTCTGGAATGGAACTTTTTATTAGTGATTTAATACATGTTATATATTTTATTTATATAACATGTTTCACTGTTGCTTTCTGAATAATGTGATGTCTTGATTATTTTTTCACAGTGATCTCCAAGATGCCCTGGTCATCCTGCAGCTGTATGAGAAGATCAAGGTTCCTGTCGACTGGAACAATAAAGTCAACAAGCCCCCTTACCCAAAGATTGGGTCCAACATGAAGAAGGTACCCATTTCCTTTTCCTGATGTTGCACACTCGGCTTGTCACAGTTTCATGGTTTGTCAAGGAGTTTTCTTCTATTTTTGAACATTTCTAGTGGCCTATAATTATTTATTTATTTATTTTTTTTTTAAAGTCACTGCCCTTGTTGATGGAAAGTTTTCCCCCGTCCATATTAACGTCTCTGTACTTTCACGTCATCGGTGCAGATTAAACGCAAAAAAGTATCAGCATGGTCTGAACATACTTGTATCAAAGTTTCTCTACCATTAACATATTTAAGCAGAATTCTACATTTGTGCAGGCATACACAAAATGAACAAAATGTGCTCAGACATTAGTATGAAAAAAAAAAAAAACCTCACATCTTTTCAAAAGTCACATCTCTGAGAAACCAGAAAGTCCTCCAAACTAAAGACTTTCCCATGGAGGAAAACCTACTGATATTATAAAGCACGGTCACTGGAGACTCCTTCCTTAAATGTTAAATAAACATCTTACAGAACGCTTCACCATATCAACTGTTATACGTTTTTTTTCTTTGGTAAATAACAGCACCTTTTTCAATCTGTTATTATTAGCCTTAGATTATGTGCAGTGTCCACCGTACAGGTTGTTGCTATAGAGACAGTAAGGTATTATAACATTAATATAAACCTGTGATTTTAATTATGGTACCATCATCTGACCAATACGAATCAATAATGAGGTGAAATCCGAAGTAAATGCATATGTGGAAAATATATGTTTGCGTACGTGTGTGTGTGGCTGCAGCTGGAGAACTGCAACTACGCCGTGGACCTGGGAAAAACTGCAGCCAAATTTTCACTGGTGGGCATTGGAGGCCAAGATCTAAACGATGGGAACCCCACGCTGACCCTGGCTGTGGTCTGGCAGTTAATGAGAAGGTAAAGTCTTCTTAGGTGTACTTGGATATCTAGCACAGGATTGAATTACAACAACTAATGTTCCTTTATTCTGAAAAAAAATAAATAAATAAATGGAATCATTCTATAAGAAAGCATTATACTGTTGTATACTGTTGAAATTTGTTCAAAATGATCGAGGCTTACTCTGCTTAGAGTAGTTCTGAATGCTGCCTTTCTTCTCGTGCTCATTTCGTGCTGTGTTGTAGATATACTCTGAACATCCTCGCGGACCTGGGACACGGCGAGAAGGTGAACGATGACATCATCATCAACTGGGTTAATAAAACTTTGGCAGGAGCAGGAAAGAAGACAAAAATTTTAAGCTTTAAGGTACATCTACAGTTTCTTCTTTCAGATAATATATCGGATTGTACCTACTGCGGTCTTGTCATGCACTTTAAGCAGCACTATAATTGGTTTACAGGACAAAGAGATCAGCTCCAGCTTGCCAGTGTTGGACCTTATTGATGCCATCCAGCCAGGCTGCATCAACTACGAGCTAGTAAAAACTGGAAGCCTGTTAGAGTGTGACAAGCTGGACAATGCGAAGTAAGTCGTAGCAGAGAACAGCAGCATCCTTCTGGTGAAATCATTGATGTATGCTTGTTCAGGTGTACGACATAAAACATTTGTTACTATAAAGGTGCAAAGATAAATAGGCGAACAGTTATACAAGACATTATTGTTATTATTGGACATACATTTCATTGTCTTATAAATCATAGAGATTAAGGTTAATGTGTGTGGTTAAAGTTTTTGCTAGTGACTTGAGCATGTGAATCAAGAGTGTGTGTTGCCTTTGAATTTGATAAAAATGTGTAAGGATAAATAGAACGACCGTGGTGTCATACACATTCCAATATCTCTGTAAAATGTGTATAATGCACCCAAGCTGAATTTATATAACAATGACTTGAATATTGAATTCATAGTAACAAAAATATATTTTGGATGTTTATATACGTAAGAAACCACTTTCTCCCTTTTTGCAGATATGCTGTATCCATGGCCAGGAAGATTGGCGCGCGTGTGTATGCACTGCCGGATGACCTTGTGGAGGTTAAACCCAAATTGGTCATGACCGTGTTTGCTTGCCTGATGGGTCGAGGAATGAAGAGGGTATAAAAAAAAAAAAAACCCCGAATAAATAAAAAATGCAAGGACGCTGCGGCCAATCAAAAGCCGACGTCTGACCCACAAGCCATTTGCTGGATGAAAGGCTTCAGGTTGAATAATTTAGCCATAACCATTATGAAAAAAGAAACTCAATTAGCAACAGATGTTAAAGAATCATGTTTAAGTTTGGCAGGACTGGGGTCATTTTTGTAAATGGGAATGTGGGATTTAGCCAAGGGAGGGTGGGATGTTTTGGGTTTTTTTTTCTGGTTTTTTTTTTTTTTTTTTGGGGGGGGGGGGTTCTAGGCCCGATTTAAGGC
>JAQQZR010000002.1:8478798-8490549 GCA_030068235.1 Notoglanidium macrostoma
TGTAAAAATGTAGTCAAGTGTATTAGGGGAGTGATAATCTGGATAAATGGAAATGAATCTTCGTAATGAAGCACAAACAGCAGGCTCAAACTCCTTTGTCCTGCATACCCTCTCATGCCAGAAAACTACTGATGTTATAAAGCACTGACACATAAGGTTCCTTACAGAAATATTAAAAGTCTCCTTACAGAAAACTTCCTCATATCACCTGTCAGTTTTTCTTTGAAAAATTGCTTTATTATTATTATTATTATTATTATTATTATTATTATTATCATTATTATTATCCCTGTGAATAAACAGTTACTACAGAAATAACACATTAGAACAAGCACAAGTCTTGCAGATGGAACTATTGTCAGTGCTCCTGTAATAGAAAATTAATCAACACATTCTGTCCAATCCGACTAGAGCATTCAAAAGCGAGGTCCTATAAATAAATAAAATTAATCTAATGTATGTTAAACGCCTGTCCCCCACCCACGGACAAAATGAAATCAACACATACAAAGCTACCGTTTTAAAATATCGATACACGACAATTACGTTGCTCAGATCCATGTTTTTGAACAGGCATGGTAGTTAGTTAGCCAGATCATGTAAACCTCGGGGTCCTTTGTTGACAGCCGGCGCGGAGTTTTGACGCATGTGTTTTCCGCGCTTTGCTCGTATTCGGAATGGCAACGCATTTCTTCTGAGGTAACTTCAGTGAATTAAAAGAAAGTATATCTGTTTGAATTGGGTTTCTTTTTATGGCATAATATTTTGTTTTCAAGGAAAGTGAACGACGTCAGAAGGTTTGTCTATGAGAAATTCGCTACAGAGAGCCAAACATTAGCTTAGATAGCTAGCAATTCTGCATAACGCATGACTAGCTGTTTAAGCTAAATATGTCGGTGTTCTGAGGTTAATGTTCCTGCAGTTATAACGAGCTCGAGTCATCATCGGTCTGTTTATATCCCACGTATGTGCAGTCGACTCGGTTAGCGCGTTTAGTGTTTGAATACTTTACTAGCTAGTTAACTAGGTTGGGCTTTATCCGTTGACGTATTAACATTAGAGTAATAATTAGTGTAACTTGTTGAAGAACTGTTATATTTATTTATCTAGGAACGCTGTTATTTAGTGATGTGTATGGCTAAAGTAGGACATATATCTGGCCCCATACTCCATATGAGCTCCTACGGCTAATAATAAATGGATTAAATGTGTTGTTATTTACATATTGTAGGAGTCGGGTGTTTGTAATGGTTTGTGATTTCTTGATGGCGGCAGGTTTTTTTTTTAATAAACTTCAAGGGTTTATTACTTCAAGAACAATAGATGTAACTATAAACGGATAAAAAAAACACACCACGTTGCTCATTAGTAAATTAAGGGTAAATTAGCAGTAAATTAAGAATTGTTACTGCTGGCAAATTGCTGTGATAAGTAGAATCGTTGATTTTTATTTACTAATTTATTTTATTTTTTAATAAGAACGCACTTCGTATTTTATTCCTTACTTAATGCACGATGACCGGACGATTTGTCTGTGTAGCGCTGCATGCTGAGTATAAGCACTTGTGTGATGAGAGTTTTTGTTATTTTATCTCAGTATTTAAGGGTCTCGAGAAAGCAACCATGTCATTCAGCTTTGGACAAACACCTGGCGGGGGTGGGTTTAACTTCGGAGCCGCTAAAACCACAGCGTCGGCCAGCACGGCCCCCGGCTTCTCCCTGCAGACGAGCGCTCCAGCAACAGGAGGATTCACCTTCGGAGGAGTGGCTCAGCCGCAGCCTCAGGCCCCAGCGGGTACATCTCAGATAGCAGGGCTCCTCGCACAGCCCACCATGAGCACTCCGGCCTCACAAGGTGGATTCAGCTTTGGAGCACCGTCACAGAGCAGCAGTACGGGTGGAGGCTTTAATTTTGGGTATGACTCCTACAAATCTAGAAATGAACGTACAGGCACATCATATCATTGTGTTGTCTAATAAGTATGATTAGACAGATGTACTTAGGATGTTTTCACTTGCAAAATGTTATCAATTTGTTCCAGCGGTGCTCCAAAACTAGGGCTCGGCCTGCCTCCAGCCACCCAGCCGGCCACCCATCCGGCCACCCATCCGGCTACCCTGCCGGCCACCCATCCGGCCATCCAACCGGCCTCCCAGCCGGCCATCCATCCGGCCTCCCATCTGTCCTCCCAGCCGGCCTCCCATCTGGCCTCCCAGTTGGCCTCCCAGTTGGCCTCCCAGCCGGCCCTCCAGCCAGCCCTCCAGCCGGCCCCCCCAGCAGTGAATTTGGGAGGCCTGGTGACTTCTGCCCCTTCGTCCAGTGGCACAGGCTTCACGTTCGGAGCTCCGATGACTCAGAATACAGCCTTGAACCAGCAGTCCGCAGGAGGCTTCAGCTTTCCCGGGGCCAAGGTTCAGGCTCCCGCTACAACTGCAGCACAGAGCACTCCTTCTTTCTCACTGGCTGGGCAAAGCACAGGTAAGCTAAGCCTGGTACACCTGTGGAGCGCTCACATGCTCTTTGCTGCCAATAAAGGATTCTGCATTGATAAGAAATGTCAACGCCTGACTTTTACAGAGGGCTGTGCAAGCAAAACATGCACACTATTCAGTAAAACTAAGTAGTTTCTTTTAATATTTATGCATTTTTAATTACTTTGGCTTTGATAAGTCTTGTAATGTTATACAGAACAAACCATTACAGTAGCGCTTCACTGAGCGTTCATCACAACACGGGGAAAGGGGAATGTTTTCGCTAGCTTATTTCATCTTTATTATCAAATTTGATCAGAGTTTGCACCCAGAAATGTTTTCTTGTTGCTGCTGTTTGTCTTGAGTACGTCGATAAGTATAAGAGCATCATTGCAAAGAAAAGCAACACCTCGGCATTAACAAAGCTTAAGAAGCAGCATGGCAGAAAATACTGTGTGTTTCCATCCAGTGGGACTAATAAAGCAAGGCTAATAGAATTCATCAAGCTGAGCTTGAAAACTAACCAGACATGGAGGGAGTTTGTCCAAAAGCATGTGTTACCATGGTAACTCGGTGGGAATGAACCCTGGATGGGACTCCTGTCTGTCGCAGGGCAACACACATTCCACATATGTTCTCACACTCATTTACACTCCTTAGCGTAGCAGAAATGTGGGTGTGTTTGATTAGACTTTTTTTTTTTTTTTTTACCCAATGAAGCCCTAATGGAATTACAATAAGCATGGAAATATTATTCATTAAGATACACTTTTTTAAAGGCAGCTAGTGGTCATACTGGATAAAAAAAGACATAATGTATGCTAATGCTAAGTAGTTGCATTATAGCACACTATCACAAGATGTCCCTAGAAACACATGTGCTACTTTGTGTGATTTACTTTTATTTTAACAGTCATACACTTATCAAAATGAACCTTTTACTCTTTCTCCTGAAATTGAAGGTCTCACTCTGGGAGCCCCTGCTCCAGCCCCTTCAGCCTCCTCTACTGGGATAAACTTTGGGATCAAGCCCTCAGGTATGTTACAAAGGACTATAAAACATCAAGGAAGGAAAGTACGAAGTTTGAGGTTTGATTTTCTTACTTGTTCTTCCAGCCACCCCAGCTCCTGTTAGTACTGCTCCTGCTAATCAGGTTGCCCCCGTGTCTTCTCTGTTTGCCTCTCCTATCCCCTCCGCTGCTCCTACAGGCTTCAGCTGTAAGTGTGTGTTCTGAATGAGTTTTACACTGTACAGGTTATACACCATATGTTACAGTGCATGGGTCACTTAATGAATCAACTCGAGACCTAGAACATCTATAGATTATTATTATTCATTTTTTTATCCTTTTCTACCAGTGGGCATCTCAACAAGTGCAGGAGTCCCAGTAGTGTCTTCTGCAGCTACAGCTTCCACTGGCTTGATACTCAAACCACTAGGAGTTGCCATCACCAACACCAGCACCACCACCACCACTGCTGCGACCATCGGTAACGTTTGTGATATAGCACCACGTCTAAATGCAGGATGATCTTGCTGTGGCCACAGACACAGGAGTCACTGGTGTGGTGTCCGAAACGCTCTTTACACTAACAGATGGACACTTAAGGTCTCTAATCAAGTTACTGTATTGAGCTAGGTTATTTAAGTAATGTTTAGCTACTGTAATGACATGCTGTTTAAAAATATTAGCTGGCTAGCTGTTAGGTCAATCAAATGTACTGCATTGATACTGCAACCCGTTATTGCTAGTTAGCTAGCTACATGCTTTTAATATTAAAAAAAAAAAAAAGAAAATTGTTTTCTTTTCATTTGTCACATATAACAACAGGAAGTGCAGCAAAACGAAGTGCACTCTGAGAGCACAGACCTCCACCAAGGATAAAGGTCGACTCTTCTGTGATATGCGAAGCTGCAGCCACAATCACTTCATATTTTTGGATATATTTGGATCTGGATATGTCATCGTATTTCTACATTGGCTGTGTTTTACCACTATTGAACTTTACTGCCATCTACTGGACTTTAAGATGTATGGCATTGTTGAGTGCGGACTTTGCCATGGCCCACTGCTGTATCACGCCACATTAGTGAAATCGAGATTACGTTTGAGGATCCACTCCGGAATTTAATGGGTGGTTCTTTGGCCCATGCTACACCTCGTCACCAGATTTCATGGAGAATGGTTCAGTAGGTTTTGCACAATCTTGCTTGGAGACAAAGAAACTACACAAACAAAATAACCTCCTTGGCGGAGGTAACTGGCTAAACCACACGGGTGATTTCAGACAATGAGCTGTGTTTTTATAATCAGGATGGGCCACCACATTTGGCATGCCATACCACCCTAATTAAGCAGACCTGACGTATCTAATCGCTATCCTTACGAGCTATTAGCTAACAGCTCACATATTGAATCCTGAGTGACCATGCAAGAACGTTATTAGTAGTAGTAGTAGTAGTAGTCTTCTTGGTGCCATCGTTGTTGATGTTCTCGTCCATCTCTCCTGCCTATCTATGCTATGCGTCCACCAGTATCCACAAGGGTCGCCAATTTAGCTCAGTCTAGTTTACGGGAGCATTTGCAATTCAAAGCAAACCAGAGCTGTGCCATGTTCTTGCATTTATACATGGGACACCATGAAGAGCAGCTGCGTTACGTTAATGTAATCTGAGGTAAAAGTAATGTCTAAAAGAAACTCTACAGACTCGCCACTACCATGTTCTGTAATCGTCATTAGTAATCTCTTCTGTGATAAGTGATGTAAGAAAAAGTACCGAAAAATAATGCAGGTTACATCGCTGACCACTTGTATAGTCTTCTTAATTTACATAAAAATGCCAATAGAATGAATAATCTCTCTCTTTTAGCTCCTATTACTACAGCGGCCACCACGAGCTTTTCCCTGGGCCTGAAACCTGCTGCCTCTGCTGCTCCGGCCACTTCTACAGTCGTGTCCACTGCTGCAATCGCTGCTAGGTGTGGTATATAACATTACCTGCAGTAATTACTGATGCATGTGGGGCGTTGTCAGTGTGAATTCTAAAGGATTTGGTTAGTGTTGTTTGATATATTGAAATATTTGTTTCTTGAATATTTGACATGTCTACTCAGTGCTGCACCAGTGATGTCATATGCCCAGCTGGAGTCCTTAATCAACAAGTGGAGCTCCGAGTTGGAGGACCAAGAGCGACACTTCCTGCAGCAGGCCACTCAGGTCAACGCCTGGGACCGCATGCTGGTGGAGAACGGAGAAAAGGTAGCTCGCTACACTAGCAGGCCTGCCAACCTTTACGCAGTTTGTGTGGGAGCTCCACAATAGACAGACAGTGTTAGTGGTGTGAAATCTGATATTAACCGACACCCCCTGGAAGCCCTGACGTCTTCATCTTCCCCTTGTCTGTTTTATTTAAAAGATAAGGGAAGTAACTGTATACATTATATGGTTTTGCTTCCAAAAACAAATACAGTATTTTTTGTGCCGAATCTGTAAAAATTATTTATGGATTTTGCAATATAACAAATTCACACAAGCACAGTGTTTTTAAAGTAGTATAGAGCTTTGAAGAACAGCTTGTGGGGAGGGTTGCCAGGTGTCGGCGAAATTCCCACTGCGACTACAAATCAAAAAGCGGCACAAAAGACCTGACTAGCCCCAAACGTTTGGCCATAGGAAAGGGTTGATGCATGTTTTTTTTTTTTTTTTTTTTTTTCCCCCTCAATGTTTTCGGAGGAAACGTTAACAGTGGTGCACATTTTTAATCCGCAGTCTCCATCTACAATACACGGACATTATAGGCAGGACATGGTAGCTGGTAGCCCTGCTCAAAGAAAGGTCATTAAAAACTTCATTAACATGATGCTAATAGGAGATGCACTACTAGGTTTATTTTCATCAGTGGTTTGCTGCAGTAGCCTGACCTAAACACTAATCTTCACAATAAAACTGAATTTGTGTCATGTTTCTGTACACTCCCTCCTGTGTTGCGCAATGCCTCTGCATAGGGATGCGATTGGGGAAAATCCTGTACTGTAAATTCCGAAAGCTGTTCATATCCTGCTCCCGAGTGTGCATAAAGGTATGCATTATAGTAACTAATGTAAACATCAACTTAAATCATAATCTGCATGGATTACTGCACTTTTATATATAGATTATACTGTCATTTAGCGGATGCCTTCGTCAAGAGCGACTTATAGGTGTGCCTCGGAGTCTTTATCAAAAACACACCCTCATGCTAGTTCAGTAGGTCAGGGACTAAGAGTGCCATGGAGAAACGTTTGTGCAGCCTAGTTATGTTATTGGCATTAATAAAAATTAAAGAAAGAATGAAAAAGAATAAGGAAAGTGGTGGCGGAAATGCCGCCATATAAACGGGGAGCGGGCTGGTCCATCTAATCTGTGAGTATGTGAATAAATAAAGCATGTCAGCTGAAGGAGGATTAAGTGCTGGCTTGTGAGGGATCAGGATACTGTACTGTATATAAAGAATGGTATGGTTTTTTTCTTGCAGGAGTCAGTTTTCCACTGTGTTTGGTCTCTAGATTTTGACCTTTTCAGGTGTCATGCTACTAAATATTTTTGTCATAGAAGTTAGTCAAAATTACTTCCATTTCTGCATTTCAGCCTTTACTCTGATTTTGAGTTAATAATGTTCTATGCCTCAGTGTTCATTTCGTGCTCCTAGCCTTCTGTGCACATGACCATCTATGGAGTTTCGTAGGCGTCACTAATGCAAATGAGCTGTAACAAGGACACGCTTTGCACTTGATCAGCATTCACACACATGTATAAAGAATATCAATGTTTCCGAAACTTGTAAATCCAGCAGAACATTTTAGTTCTGTTTTTGCTTACACAAAGCTGTTACAAATATCTTTACTAAAGGGTCTGTCTGTCTGTCTGTCTGTGTGTGTGTGTGTGTGTGTGTGTGTGTGTGTGTGTGTTCTTTCGGTATTCTTAAATGATCTTTCTACATTTTTATTAAAAGAAAATCTTCCCAGAAGTTCATATATCAACATACCGGTGTTACAGTGAAACGCTGCTTAAAGGACGTCCGTTTGACTCGCAGCAGCAGTGCAAGTGTGCATGTAAACTTTCACTAGTGTCTGTATGTCTTAACTTAAACAGAAGGGTGGCAGGTTTATCCCCAAGCATGTGTTGGTTACAGTAAAACCCCATCTATACTGTAGGCAAACACCAGTTTCTACCTTAGACTAGTGGTTTGTAAATAACTGGATAAAAAAGCGCCATGTTCTGTTAGCTGGTCGAGAGAAATGAAATTAAAATACATCTTAGTCACTTTGGAAAAAAAAAACCCAAAACAAAACTTGATACTATATATTTGAATTGAAGAGTAACACGTTATTGCTTTTAACACGTTTTAGATTACATCCCTTCATAAGGACATGGAGAAGGTTAAACTGGACCAAAGAAGGTAAGATTGCCCACGTTAGCATGTGTGATGCATTATGGCATGTTGGTAGACAGGTCTGACGATCTTGTGTGGTTTTTGTTCGTACCTCAGGCTGGATCAGGAGTTAGACTTTATTCTGTCCCAGCAAAAGGAGCTGGAGGATCTTCTCACTCCATTGGAGGAGTCGGTGAAGGAGCAAAGTGGTACCATTTATATGCAGAATGCTGATGAGGAGCGAGAGAGAACGTAAGCAAATCCCTCATTTACAAAACCTTGTAATGCTTTACCTAATGTGATGCAAAGTGGATGTGCATTTGTGTGTTTGTTTTTTTATACTTTTTTATACTTATTTTATACTTCTTCTGCTACAGGTTTTCCCTCCACCCTTAGTAATATATTTATCTCCAAGTTTTGAAGATATGTCAAACAGTGCATTTACACATACAGAGTAGTCTGATTATTGCAAGCTAGCAGATTTTGACTGTGATGTTTTCCAGGTTTAGACGCGCTTCAGTAATCCGATAAAGTGACGCTCAAGTTTACAGCCGTTATATTTTTAAGGCTTTTATTTTATTTTAATTATCTCGGCAACATCACGACTAGTAGAGATTAGAGGACGGTAGAGCAGCCCTGTTGTCCAAATTACCACTTCAGCATGGAGTAGGAAAAGTTGGTGATATTGAGGTTTAGTATAAATAGATCCCACGTAATTAAAGTATATTGCAGCCTAGAGAATGTTTCTCTTGTATGTGAAGCAGCATTATTAATCACACTTGGAGTTTTGTGCTCGTGCTGCTTTTTAAAAAGCTTGTCTTTTGAAGGTACAAGCTGGCAGAAAATGTTGACGCTCAGCTGAAGAGAATGTCCCAAGATCTGAAGGAGATCATCGAGCACCTCAACACGTCCAACGGGCTGGCCGACACCAGTGACCCGGTATGTATTATTCCTGTTGATACTGTTTAGACTGGAAATTGTCACCTCAGGAGTGTGACTGCATTCGAGTAAGAGAAAGCGTATCTAACAGGACATGTATGAGGGATGCGTTATTACATTATAAGATTTTAACAATATGCACATCCACATCAAACACCAGGGAAAGATGGTGGACATGTGTGTATTGGCCATGTTCCTCATTTGCATATTCATAGAACAGGGTTGGCCATGTTCCTTATTTGCATATTCATCGAATCTTTCCATTTCATTCCTTTTTTCTTTTGCTTTTCTTTTTCTGTGGCCTTGTTGATAAGAGAGTCAGAGGTAAAAGGCCAGATTGGTTTGAACTGACAAGAAGTCTATATTATCTCACTCACTAAAAGTGGTGAGTGAAAAAGCGTAACGGAACACGCAACAAATAGAACCTTGATGGACTGCAACAGCAGACGGCCACATCAGGTTCCGCTTCTGTCAGCCAAGAGCAAAGATCTGAGGCTATCATGAGCACAGGCTCATCCAAGCTGGACAGTTAAAGAAAACAATTACTTGGTCTTTTTCCAGTCTTCAACTGTCCAGTTTCAGTTTGTCTGTGCCCATGAAAGCCTCAGACTCTTGTTCTTGATGGACAGAAGTGGAACCTGATGTGGTTTGTGCTGCTAAAGCCCGTCCACCTCATGTTTCGATGTTTTGTGCAAGCTGAGATGCTTTTCTCTGCACCACGGATGTAGAGAGTGATTATTTGAGTTAATATAGACTTCCTGTCAGCTCAGATCAGTCTGGTCCATCTCGTCTGATGCATTTCAGCATGCAGGGTTTTTTTTTTTTTTGGTGTGTGTGGCACAATTGACCATGCCATGTCACAGAGATCACATTTTTTGCTCATTCTGATGTTTGATGTGAACGTTAACTGAAGGTCTTGATCAAAATACAACAACAAAGAAAAACCCAACAGCAAAGCTAGCCTTAGACATGATGCCTGATTTGGACAACTTTTTTCCTTTCTCTGTCTAAATCCATTAGTTCTTATAAACAGTTAATAAATGATGTTGCTTTGTTATAGAAATTAATGCCTCAGGCATTTTTATTTTACGTAATGTTTGCATTGCTTTTATTCCTGTTCATATAGTCCAGTTTAGCATTTGTCCTCTTTGATGTTCCACTTTTTCATAATTTGTATCTTCCCATTTCAGCTCCAGCAGATCTGCAAAATCCTCAACGCACACATGGACTCTCTGCAGTGGGTCGAGCAAAACTCCGGTCAGTAACTTGTCAGTTATCCCATGCTATTTAGAGTGCTCTTTACTCAAGTGCTATATTGTGAACTGTTGTGTTGGGTGCCCCTAATGACTATGTTCCGTTTACAGTTCTGCTTCAGAGGCGTGTGGAGGAGGTGTCCAAGCTGTGCGAGAGCCGCAGTAAGGAGCAGGAGAAGAGCTTTCGTTTAAGTTTCCAGTGATTGACAATAAAACATAATAGTGTATTGTAAATGAAAATCATTGTTTTGTTAATTCTGTTTGAATAAAAAGGTGTACTTTTTACTTTACACATTTTATCTTTATTAGGTGGGGTTTTTTTTTTTGGTCTAATTTTGTAAAGCAGTCACAATAAATAAAGACTACCAGACAAAGAGGAAGACAGGCTAGCAAAATTGAATAATTTTTTTTTACTAAAGGTGACTTTTAAAGGATCATGAATACTGCATAAGGCAATTTCAATACGTTCTGTGGTGCACAAATAGTTTAAGTAGTCCTGTGCTCCATGCCTTATTCACTCCACTCAGTGGATGTTACTTGGCGCTGTTTGAGACTGGAGCGCGTGAGAAGCGCGTTCCGTCGCTCATACTCCCCAGCCAATGAGATTCACTTCCTGGTTTGAGCTTCACGAGCCAATCAGCGGCTCGCTTGCTGTCGGAAAACATGGCGCCTTGCTTTGTTTGATTTCAGTGGGTAGCTTCGGGTCTTTCCCTCCTTCTACATTTTACGGGATAGCGAACAGGATTTGTTTCACCCTGGAGATGCTAAGGTCTTGTGTACTCCTTGTTGTAAGGAAATGAGTACTGAAAACGGCAGGTATGTGCACAGGTGGAGGTGTTCCTGCCTTTGGTTTGGTCTTGGTTTAGATTACAGGCTGATCAGAAACCGGTGCGGTGCTAGTGCACAAAATTAGGCCCGACACGCGCACACTGAAGAGTTTAAAAAAAAAAAAAAGGGTTTTTTTTTTGTTTTGTTTTTTTAGCACGTTTTGGCGTATAAAGCGATAAGTGTGTGGTGATGTCTTTTTGAAAACGAAACTATGTGGGGCGCTATAGTGTAAATATATAAACAAATAGCGCCCATCTCTGGAGCTCATCGTCTCCAGTTCAGTCTTTTGGTTCCTCCATTTTAATTAAAGGTGAACTTCTAAACGTAAACAAGCTAAGTAATGAACTGAATTTCTATTTTTAACTGATTAATTATGAATGAATCTTTGTAATACAGTGTCGGAGAAGCCGGCGAAGCCGCTTCAGCTTCACGTATATCAGTGTAGTGATGTAACCACCCGACCTAAAGTAATAACACGTTACACACGCAGCTGTACTACAACAAACGTGTGCATTTATTCTTATTACTGTTACTTATTTTTACATACAAAAACGCCCATCGAGGCCACACTACCTAAACAGTAGTGTTAGTGTCCAGCGCCCTGATTAACGCAGCCTGCGCCATTTTAGTGCGCCAGAGTCATCCGGCAAGATGGCGCTCTTGCTTTGTGTCCTCCGCTCGCCGTGTAGCAGCAGCCTTAGCGTTAGCATTAGCCTGCTGTAATAGGAAACAAGCCGCGCGAGTGTACACACGTCAAAACCGAGCCGTCTGCGGATAACGGAGGGAAAATGCGAATTTTTTTTATTCGTGAGAGCAGCAATGGTGAGAGATCTGTGTGTGTGTGTG
>JAQQZR010000002.1:8503992-8536563 GCA_030068235.1 Notoglanidium macrostoma
CTGAAAAGCGTTCCAGGTGACGACTTCATGAAGCCGGGTAAGATAATGCCGATTGCATCATCACGGTAAATGGTGGCGACTTTGAAGAATCTAAAATATGAAACATATTTTGGTTTTTGTGTTTTTTTTTTTTTTTTAACTTTTTTGTTTACCACATAATTCAGTAAATGCCATACGTGTTGCTTCATAGTTTTGATGTATTCAGTAACGTTTTACAACGTAGAAAGCAAAAAGAATAAAGAAAAACCTATGAAAGAGTAGGTGAGTCCAAACTTTTGACCGGTAGTGTATATTAATGCACGTGTTCTCATGTTGACTGGTAGACTGGCGGTCTAATAATAAACTGGTTCAAAATGTTTTGTTTAACAAATGGAAGTATGTAGTCACCGATATTTTGAAGTTGTCTGTGAGACGTGTGTCTGCAGTTATTGTAAGGAGGCCCCGTCGTCAGTGCTTTGTAACTGCCGGAGTTTTTACGCCAAGATTTTCCAGATTGAATTGCTGGAATTGTATCGAGATGTGCAAAAGAAAGACATACGACAGGTCAGGAAAGCATAGTTTTCAAAACTTTATAAAGTAGAAAAACAATGTACCATATTTCAAGTCAAGTCAAGTGGCTTTTATTGTCATTTCAACCATATACATGTAATACAGTGTACAGTGAGACGAGGCAGCGTTTCTCCAGGACCAAGGTGCTACATACAAGCTTTTAACGCTATTTCTCCCGCCTTGTACATCACTTGGGGCCGGCGTCCACCAAATTATTGTGCTTTTTTTTTGTTGTTGTTGCGCTGGCAGCGTCTGTTTTCTATACAAATCCAAATCCTATGCATTTCAACGTTGACTGAGCTCAGCATCCTTGGCACAAAAACCCCCTCAGTGTTCAGCTTCCCACCCCACACTGTGCTCAGGGTGCTTTCAGTTGAAAATAGTTCAACTTGTGGAACAACTCCGAGCTCATCGATGTCCCTTCTCTCTCACCGACCAATCAAAATCAAGAAGGGGCGGGGCGATAAAGCAACACTGTCCGTAATGGCAGAGGAGAAACTGATTTTGGCTGTCGCTGCCAATCCAGTTATTTATGATCTAATGTTGGTGATCAGTACCATGATCAGGTATTTGAAATCAGTGTGATTTCTTTGAATCATTTTAGCTAACCTTGTTCAAGTTGATGTTCAAAATAAAACAATTTGGAAGTGCTACATTTATAATTTTTTTGGTAACCTAGAGAAAAGCAAGCTGTCTTGTTGTGCGCTGACAATGCCAGCGGAGAATACGCATCTGTTGAACATGGGTCCTTTATCCATAAGCGTCCTGTTTTGAAGGTTGATGTCTCATCTTATGTGATTGTCTTCTTTCCCTGACAGAAGAAGAGGAAGAGGACTCCGACTCTGGTTCAGAAGTGGACGTGAAAAAGGGCGGCCGCAGACACAAGCTGCTGCGCAAGAAGCTGTCGCTCAGCGAGGGCGAGTCTGACAACGACAAACCAGCCAAGAGCAATAAAGAGGTCAAGAGAAGGGGAAGAAGGAAAGGTCAGCGTTTACCAAGCGCACACGCGTTCTTAAAAATTCAAGACATGCATGTGTGGTGAAATGAGATGCAGTACATGCTCTCGGGTAAGTCTGCTGTGTGTTCTGCTCGTATTTCTGATGTCCTGCAGTGAGCAGCGATGACTCCGGGGATTCCGACTTCAAACGGTCAGGCTCCGGTTCGGCGAGCAGTTCGGCGAGCGAGTCAGCGCTGAGTGAGGAAGTGAGCGAGGACGATGACGACAGCAAGAGCAACAAACGCAGAACACGGTGAGGGTGGATTCCAAACTCAACTATGTAGACTTGATCAGTTTACACAGCTAAGCTTCTTACTGAGCTAAATCCTGAGTTCTGATTTATCTCAAATTCCCTTCAGTTTTGGCTGAAAGATTTGATCTATTCCACTTGTCTCCGTAAAGCACCACTGGCTAGACAAAATGCGCCATGCTGTATAAATCCTTTTCTCCTTATTTTTCTTCCGACACTAAACCCTCACAAAACACGCTCTCATAGATCCTCCAAAAAAGCAGAGAAAGACAGCGAAAGGAGTTACCAGAAAGAGAAGAAGAAAAAGCGGCGGCGGATTAAGGTTCAAGACGACTCCTCCAGCAACAAGGTACCGTCCGTGTGGCAGTTGGCGTACGGGGCTGCGTCTTTAATCTACGTGCTCGAGTCGTGGCCGACGCTTTCTTTTTTCCGCAGAGTGCCGAGGAGGGCGATGAGGACGAGGGAGAAGGGGACGACAAGGGCACGCCAAAGGGCCGCAAGAAGATCCGTAAGATCCTGAAAGACGACAAGCTGCGCTCCGAGACCCAGAACGCTTTGAAAGAGGAAGAAGAGAGGCGTAAACGGATAGCCGAAAAAGAGCGGCTGAGAGAAAAACTGCGCGAGGTGAATAGAGAGGGGAAAGAACGGGTAGCGCTGGTTTAGCGCGTAAGGCGTTTGCATACAGATTGTGTGGATGTTCAGATGCTAGTTGCATTGTCTAAATAAATAAAAGAACAAAACCGTGAACGTAATGAATTTTTACTGGTAGTATTTTTCTTTTTTAAGTAGGGCGCGTGGTCAGATCAGTCCGCATTACTATTTAATTTGGGGTGTCGAGTTGCCACATCGTGAGTAAAACACAATCTAGTGCTTAATGGAGCGCTTGCTTGGTCTTGTTTAGACGATCGTGGTGGAGGAATCCTCGCAGGTCACCTGTCCCATCACTACTAAACTGGTGCTGGATGAGGACGAAGAGACCAAGGAGCCACTCGTCCAAGTCCACAGGAACATGGTGACCAAGCTGAAGCCCCATCAAGTGGACGGTGAGTCAGGAAGCGTGTTCACTCAGGCGTGTCGATACTATCGGGCATCTCCACATTGTAAATGTTTTCAGTCCGTCTTTACTGATTTAGCGCAAAGAGTTGTTTCAAATCGGCTCTTATCGTATTTTCGAAACGGTTCCTAGCGCATTGAGTACAAAGCAAAGACAAGTATTTATCATCGTTTGTCAGAACTGTATTTTTTTGTTTTTTTTATTTTTTTTATTAAATACATCTGTGTGTGCGCGGTGATTTTCATTTCGCTCTACAGGTGTGCAGTTCATTTGGGATTGCTGTTGCGAGTCTGTGAAAAAGTCTCAGAAGTCAGCGGGCTCTGGCTGTATCCTCGCACACTGCATGGGTCTGGGCAAAACGCTTCAGGTAATATATGTTTATTCAGGAGTTTCCTTTAATGTGTGGGGTGCCGTTATGTAGTAAATCAAAATGAGCGCAAAAGCAGTTGGTGCGAGGGCGAAAAAGGTCCCGTTTTATTTAAACGCAAATTGTAGGGATCATAATAAAACGAAGGTTATGAATAACTTTGACTTTAGTTTATGGCAGTTGTACGTGCGTGGCTCAGTGCTCTCAGAACTGAAGTGTTGTCGAGTGCACCGGTTTCTCTGCACGCGCTCGAACAACTCGCAGCACCTTGTGCTTATTCTAACGACCGCGCTCACTGATACCGCTCTGCACGCCCAGCTTGTCCATCCTCGGATGTCTATTAAAAGCTACTGTTGAACTGTTAAACTAAATTTGAACTGTCGTTGAGGGCTCTTATTGTGGTCATGTGTTTAACTGTCACTGGGCACAGACCTGCCACCTATTCCTCCACCATGTCCAACCGCATGCGCTGCACTCTGCTCTGAGCCCACAGTGCTTGTGGTTTTTGTACACACTTGTCTCTGAGGCAAAATGTCGCTGTGAGGGGAAGTCCCCTAGGTCAGGCATAGCTGTCGCATGTAGGAAGCAGGTCATGTTCTTTATCTGTCAGCAAGAATCCAGCGTAAGAAAATGGATAGACACTGTTTCCTTTTTAGCTGTTCAGTGTGGCGGATTTATTGCAATAAATCATTCATAATCCTTTACTTTGCTGAAAGTAGCAGCAATATGAACTCTTACAGACAAGAAAAATGATGTCCGGAGGGATGTGAACATCGGATAACGCCAAGTGTCACGTTAAGGATTTTTTTTCCACTGATTTTATTTATTTATTTTTTGCTTTAATGTGACGCAGATGTGATGCTTTCGGGGTCGTGTGGACACAGAAATCCGATCTTTTCAGATCAGATTTGGGTCACTTTCATAGGTGATCCTAGATCAGATATGTATCTGATTTGTGGCCTTGAAACATGAATGAGAACAGATCAGAATTCACGTGGCTTTTTGCCTGTTCACACGCTGCGTTGGATCATTTCTCATTATCCACACATCTCTTAGTGCAGCGGTACCTGCAAAAGCTAGTGGTCTGGCCATGCTCATAATGTTTTTCATGTCTCTAATTTATTTAGCATTAATCCTGGTATTATGTTTGTCGAAAAAAAGATCATTAACAGAATGCAACTGTAAATGGCACCATTAACTTCCCCACTAGGCCTTTTGGTAGCAGGAAAACCGTTGCGGTGATCAGAATTTCAATATCACATGCAATTAAGACACTTGCCTATGCTAAATGTATTTTAATGAATTCCAGTGAAGTATCAACATTTCTTTCCAGACTGATGGATGTACAAATAAATGAGAATAGTTCAGTGTTGTGAGCTACAGCCGCGGCTCAGCCGTTCTTCTGTTGTCCTGCAGGTGGTGACGTTTCTCCACACTATGCTTCTGTGCGAGAAACTCGACTTCTCAACCGCTTTGGTGGTGTGTCCCCTCAACACCGTCCTCAACTGGCTGAACGAGTTTGAGAAGTGGCAGGAGGGCTTGAAAGACGAGGAAAGCTTAGAGGTAGAGATTTGGTATCGTCTCATGCACACGATTTCCCATTTTATTTCTCATAATAAGGTCACGATGTACGGCCATGTTCGTTCAGACACGTAGAAACACGGATCTTGTGTCCTATATTTCAGCCAGGAGCGCCTTTATCTGTAAATAAACTCCATGGACCCTCTCAGTACAGATTTATTCTATGAACATAGTCCTGCTATGCAAATATTGGGCTTTTATTTAAATTTGTACTACAGTAATATTTTTGATATGTTGCTTTTTAGTCCTTGATTTTCAACTGAGAAAACTGATAAGGTCCTAACTGACATTTATAGGCCACCTTGTGGTGTTTTGTTGTTGTTGTTGTTTTTTTCCCTCCTCAATTCATGTGAATAGTCAAACTGGCTAATAATTACTAAAATAAAAAAATAACTATGATATCTTAACATTTAAATAAAATGTTTTACCGTTCTTATAATTGAAGCAAATGCAGGCAAGTTCAGATGCATGATTTCATAAGATGAAATGCCGCGACCGATTGATTTGTCTTCGTATTAAGTAATACGTTATTAGTTGACCTTTGTCCGCTGAGTAAAAGTCTGTATTTCTTTTTGATAACTAATGAAGTGAAAACAGATCTTGGACCCCTGAAGTCGAAAGTAGGGCTTCTGCTGTGCTCACACAGTGTGTATGTGTATCAGGTGACGGAGTTGGCCACGGTGAAGAGGCCTCAGGAGCGAGCATACGCCCTGCAGCGCTGGCAGGAAGATGGTGGCGTCATGATCATCGGTTACGAAATGTACCGCAACCTGACGCAAGGCCGCAACATCAAGAGCAAAAAGCTGAAAGAGACATTCCAAAAGACCCTCGTTAACCCAGGTGAAGTGCAACCGGTCTTTAATTCTGTATAGAAACACTGCTGTGGACATTTCACATGTAGTCTGCGTGCATGAGAGTTAGTTCTGGGCTGGTTTTGAGGAAGGACTCATCATTACAGGATTCTTTCTGTATCGTGGATCAGTTGAGCAGTTTGTGCATTGTATATGCAAAAAAAAAAAGGCAGATTAATGGGCATCCATCGACCGTATCAAAAAATGGATGGCGCGCTGCTGCTTAATCCCGCTCTCTAGAAATGAAGGCAAAATTCTTTTTTTTTAAGGCGTATATGATTTTAAAAATCACAACTGCAGCCTGATTCTGCACAGTAGGGACTTTCTCCTTCTCGAATTTGCACAATAGAGACGAGAGGTGAAGCCAGTTGCCCCCTTCTTTGGTGCGGATGATCAGACGAATACGGTCTCATTCTCAACTTCTCTTTACTACATCTATCCAGAGTGCTTAAATAGAGTTAGCCGGAGATATTTTATTAATCAAGATGCGTTCAGGAAGGACATTTATCACATGAACTGAAAATTCGCTGACGGATGTGACCAATCCGGAACGAGCCGGCAGAGAGCTCACCAGGGTGAGTTCAAAACTCGTTATTTGTGACGCATGGCTATTCTGAGCACTGATGAACTACATTTAAAGTCCATCCAAATGTAGTGCGCGTTAATTCACTGACGAACAACTGGCTGGCTGGGCGGAGGCTATAAGGCTAGGTAGCTAGCACAGTTGCTGTAAGGCCTAGCATGGTTACACTAACCTTTTCACATGAAACCTCTATCTGTTTTGAACATTTTTAATAGAAATGGCAAACGGTGTGTATTCGTGCAAGTCTCCAGAAAAGTTCAAATAAGTAGGTGTGTGGTGACGTTAACTGGTCTCTTCTGGCCAAGGCTGTCAGTCAAGTGTAGCCACGCCTTCTTGCGTTACAGTAGAATAACAGGTTGTTTTAAAAACTATTTTCTGGTGATAAATAAAAAATGTTGAATTAGACTCTGCAGATGGAACGACAGTTTAAATGACACGGAAAATAGGCTGTTTTTTCTTTGAAACGTGGGGATGGGCGGGGCTAAATATTATACCGCAGCCAGTCAGCAGGAGCACTGGACCTGTGATGGCTTCACTTATTTACACAGCCAATGGGTGCATCTCTTTTATTTTATTACTTATGTTTGATTACTGTGTGTATGGGAAATAGTGTTGCTTCTTCATAGCAAGTTTCTGTGCGTTCTCTCCGTGTGTGTGTGTGTGGGGGGGGTGCGCTGGGTTCTCCAGTTTTCTCCGACCTCCCAAAGACATGGCCTGTGAATTTGCAGCTCTACATTACATTACCCCCCAGGTGTGAATGAGTGCTTAAATGTGTGTCCATGATGTCTGCGATCCATCCAGGATCTATTCCTGCCTTGCGCTCAGTGTTCCAGGGATTGGCTCTGGATACCACACCCCTGACCAGGATACTGAAGCGGTTACTCAAGACGAATGAATGAATAATATTTATATACTCGGTGTTTCTTTATATTTCTTGACACTAGACTTACAAGTTCACTTGCCCTCGAACCCCAGACAGCCGTTTTTGTAGGTGGATCAGAGATCTGTTCCCTGGATCCACCCAAGTTAACAAACAGCTTCAGGGCTATTAAAAGGCAAAAGGGTGAAAACACCCCACGACTGTGCTGATGTAACACACCAGGTTTTGGGTGGTTTGTAACACAACCCTCATCCTGTCGCTGTTTTAAATACATTTTTTCCCTCTGAAATTGTCTCGTTGCAGGTCCAGACTTTGTTATTTGCGATGAGGGCCACGTGTTGAAGAACGAAGTCTCGGCCGTGTCCAAAGCCATGAACTCCATTAAGACCCGGCGAAGAGTGGTGCTGACTGGAACTCCGCTTCAGAACAACCTGACTGAGTGTGAGTGACTGCTGTCATTTATTATTTGATATATAATCATTCTGTTGCAAACGGGAATGTTGGGTTGAAATGAAAATAAAAAGCTTCTATAGCCAGGCTTCTGACTTAAAGTTGTGGTTCACAAGTTGTGTATCCACCACTCTTTTGCCTTTTTTTTTTGTTTGTTTGTTTGTTGGGATTTTTTTTTTTTTTTTTAATCTGAAGTACAGGCTGGATCTTTACTCGTGTAACTTTTCTATACCTGATTATATTGCTATAAGTGTTGCAGACGTACATTTTTTTTTTCAAAACTGATAATTAATAATCATTGGGCAGCCTCCAGCCCCAGCTCTAGACACTGATGAACAGTGTTTTAGTATGTAATTAAATAATCATAATTTTTTTTTCTCTGTTTTTTTTTATTTATTTATTATTATTTTTTGTCTTTCCCTCAGACCACTGCATGGTAAACTTTATCAAAGAAAACTTGCTGGGCTCGTTGAAAGAGTTCAGGAACCGTTTCATCAACCCCATCCAAAATGGCCAGTGCGCTGACTCCACACTGGTCGACGTGCGGGTCATGAAGAAACGAGCACACATTCTCTACGAGATGCTGGCAGGATGCGTCCAAGTAAGCCTTTGGCTCTCGCGTCACTCCTATTTTTCTGCCCACTAATTGAATTAGCAATCTACAATTAAAGACCAGCTTCCTTAAGTGTACAGAGTAACTGGATTCATGCCTTCAGTCTGCTTTTTGCTTGATGGCCTGTAAAGCAAGTGAACGCTCCAGTGTGCTGCCCAGTCCCATGTTTTGGTTGCCCAGAAACATAATTAACTAAGGCTAAAAAGTGGTAGCTAAACTACTTTAGTTAATTTTTGTAAGCTGTATAGCTATGTAAGTGGATTTATAGGAGTTCCTTGTGAGGTAGCCATTGACCATGTCCTCATCCTTTCTTCTTTTTCTTTCGGGATCCCCCCATTTTCTCCCCAATTCGGTCACCTGCCAATTTCCGCAAACCAGCCAGCTCTCCCCATCACACAGCGGCTACCAACCAGGGGGTTAAGGCTAGTACGTGCTTCCTCTGACGCATGGAGCCAGCCAACTCCATCTTTTCAGGCTGCTGCTCGTGCTGCTTCATGCACTCGGAGGAAAGTGCTATCTACCCTCTTCCGCATACCCGATGCCCACACCATAGTCACAAGGGAGCGAGAGAGTAGTGCCTCTTTGAACTCTAATACTCCTTTCCTGGCAGTCGGGTCAATCCTTTTGGGATGTACCTGATACTTTAAAAGATTGTCTGTAATATGTGCATGCTAATTAATTTGCCAAGTAAACGTCAATAGGAAGTAGCTTTTTTGCTGGTTGCTGAACCTATTGTAGATAAACAAATAGCCAGGATCTGAAACCTGCTCGTGTGTGTGTTTAATATTCCTTTTATTTTGTTTTGTAATCCATTTCAGAGAAGAGATTATACTGCACTTACTAAGTTCCTGCCACCTAAACACGAGTATGTGCTCGCGGTGCGGATGACCCCCGTGCAGTGCAAGTTGTACAGATACTATCTGGAGCACTTTACAGGTAAACCTTGTGACGAGATTCCATTCGTTCACAGCTACCTAAAGGTTGAGCCAAGAGCACGTCATGCTTCGTTTTTACATGTCATAGGTAACTTTAGAAACTTTGACCAGGAGCTTTTTAAGAGACACTGATATTTGGTTCTCCTTCAGTCTGTCATTTCTACAAACCCCATTTAAGATGTGAAAAAGTTGCTAAGGCAGGTTGAAAAACCGTGTCTGTGACCGCCTGTTGGATCAAGTCATGTTATAACGTGGTTTGCACTGCTTCTAAAGTAGATCTGCAGCTGAGGGATCGCATGGCAGCTGGTGTGGATCTGCCTATCCAGACAAATTCCCACATCCTTTTTTTTTTCCATTAACGAAGAGTTTTGGCTGAGTTTTCCAGCAGGTGTCTCATTGCGCCAGCTGGACACTGTGGCACTGCATTTTTGGCCTTAGTGTACTTTATACTGTGCATTTTGTTACCAAGCAGCACTGACTTCCAGGTTCAAATCAGACTTAATTTATTGCTCAGGTTCGAACTTGTTTAATCGGATCATTTTTTTTTCAGTAAAGTGAAAAACATAGCCTAAAATTTCTTTTTGTCAGTATGGGTTAAGCGGTCATAGTTTCGAAGCTTTTTGGTGCAGTGGGTTCGGCCAAAAATAACCTCAGGATTCGTTTTAATAGAGAAAACACAACATTACTTGCATAGTGAAGAACAAGGCCGTGACGGGTCACGCCGGTCACTGCGAAATATAACCAGTTGTACAGTTGCCTTTTGGATACTGGAGAAACTGAGATTATAGTAAAGTGGCACAGAGGGTCAAGTTAAACTCCAGATCTCACTTTGTTTAAAATAACAGAGGTGGAGAAAATATTATTTGTTAGCTAGGCCACCAGTGATGTACAGATTTTCTGGTTGCCTGGAAATCTAATTGACTAGACTAAAAATTGGTAGCTAATGTAATGTAATAACATATTCTGAGCTAGTTGAGTTCATTAACAATGCCCTCTCGACCAAAAAGTCAGCAAGCCACTGGTGAGCACTTCAGCTATGAGCATTCTCTCTTCATGTCACACGTAAAAGTATTATTTGTGTCAGGCATATATATATATATATATATATATATTTTTTTTTTCTCCCCTCCGTTTAACCACGACTTTGTGTAGCAAGCAGGAACATTAAATGACCACTTTGCGTCCGAGTTTTGCGGTCGTCGTACTAGTTTCCCTCGTGTGATGCAGCAGGATTCAGAATGAGTAGCTAAAGCTACAGCCTCCATGTGCATGTGACGTGTGAACGCGCATAGCAAGCGTAAACATGGACATTCACATTTGGTTAGTTCAGCTTCATATTGTGCTGTCACAACTCGGTACACTGTTTCTTTTCCTCCTTTTACCGAGCAGGTGTCGGTTCTGCCTTGGAGGGGGGAAGAGGCCGTGCAGGCACGAAGCTTTTCCAGGATTTCCAGATGCTCAGCAGAATCTGGACACATCCTTGGTGTCTCCAGCTGGACTATATCAGTAAGGAAAACAAGGTAAATGAACAAAGGCACACAACTGGCGAGCTGCAGGCTTCTCTTCCTTCATCAGCACTAAAACAAACCCAGGGGAACGCTGGAGGTTCCTCAGTCATCACTTTCTGCGTGCAGTCGGTCATGCCGAGCACAACAGGCTGGTAGGAAGCGTGTGTGTCCAGTTGATGTAACTAGAAGGCAAGTTTTATATTTACTTTGCTTCACTGGCTAAACATCAAAACATTAACACACGGCCACGCGGTGCTGGCTAAAATCATAATTCTGATTCATATTCTAAATCATCGTATTATCTTTTCATCAAATTAAGGCTGCTGCTTTAGCATTGAATACAGCTTTTAAAATCTTAACAGATAATAAAAAGACAGGGCGGCTCACACATCGGCCAATAGATTTTTTTCTATATTTTTCTGAGAAATTGAGGAGCACGCCCTCGGTGACTGGATATCACACGCTAATGACATTACCCAACTTGTCACTGAACCGAACACGCACAAAAACATATGCTGTCCCGTTACCAGGAGACAGTGACGGCAAAACAAACACGGGGACCGCGCCCGATCGGTTCAAAGCTTCGGCATTCGCAACCCAGCTTTCTGTATTTTCCTCCCTTGTCTGCGCAGTTGTGATGGCTCTTTGAATTGACATTGTACAGGCATTTATGCTCCTTCCCCAGCTCTGTTAATTCAGCCTCCTTAAAGGAACTCCACTCCCGTCATTATGGGCTGTCTGCTGTTTTTCACGCTCCTCGATTCTCTGTGACAAACGTCAACACCGGCTGCCCCAAAAATATGCAGGCTAGTGCTGACCTGATTGTGAATCGTGGCAATAATCAGCGTAAAAGTCTGGCTTTAGTTAGGTTAATTGAGTGGCTCTTTTCAATGCTATATTTAAACACAATTCGACTCGGTTAAGCACAGTTAAATAAATATACCGCACGCAGACAAATACAGTTAGGACGACGAGATCGGAAGCTGATTCTGTAACGCAGCAGAGTCGATGAAAAATACTGTTTAATGATTTGCAATCCGTATACTTAAGGTGTATCGTAGTCACTTATGTTTTATTAATTGAAGAATCCAAGATTTTTTAAATGGTCAAACCAAAAATGCATGTGGACTGTTTAAATTGTTCCCAGTACAAGCCCAATCACCTGAAGCTGATTATTTTCCAATAACAGCATGTCCTGAAGCGCGTTATTCCTTTTATACTGCTGCAGTTAAGTTCTCTTTCTTGAAGGCTTTCCTGTTTTAGAGAATTTGGATTTATCTCTGCTACAAAGCACCGACACTGAAGACCAAAAGTTTGTCTCCTCACAGAAAATGTGCCAACATACTTTTAATATATTTGTGTAGCATCTACCATATAAGTCCTGGTGTAAGTTGTTACTCGACAATAATTTGTTACAACAGATACTAGAAAATGAATCTATACTTTCTAACCAATCAGATTCAAGAATTGTGCAGCACTGTGGTGTAATACTAATTGTCATGTAAGCATCATGGATCATCTAAGTGTTGCGAACATTTTCAAGCCCTATCCTTTAATGCACTACGGCTTAATAAATCGTTTCGATGTTGTTGATAATCCAAGCTGCACCTTGCTCCTAACAGGGGTACTTTGATGAGGACAGCATGGATGAATTCATTGCGTCTGAAACAGAGGAATCATCCATGAGCCTGACCTCTGAAGACGAGAAGCCTAAAAGGTCCGAATCCTGTTTCATCTTGCTGCATGTTTGTCCTTTCGGTCCTTCACTATACTGAGACATGTTTCCTCAAACCACATGCAGGAAGAAGAAACGAGGGAAAGGAAAAGGCGAGAGCTCGGACAAGTCCGACAGTGACGACGTGGAGGTGATTAAGGAGTGGAACACAAGCTCCCGTGGAGGAAACCCGGAGGGGCGCAACAGAGCCGAGCCTGTAGAAGAAGGTATGTCTAGTTTGATGGACTGCGTTCTCAGTTTAGGTGTCCTGCGTTGTCGTCTCGCCCAACATGTATAGACTTACAAAGGTGATGAACCAAAGCAACTAACATGACTGAATGGTGACGGCAGATATTTTAATGCTTAGCCATTAGCCATGATTTATGGATGAAAATAAGGCAGTTTGTTCATTTGCTAGCTTTTGTTTTCTAGTGCTGCTTTACGTCACCATTCTGAACTAGCAGCATGGGCTCTGAGCAGAGGAAAAACAAGGTCTGTTTTGAATGTGGCACTAGCAGGATGAATATATACTCCTCTGTGCAGTCATCTTTAAAATGACTCATTCATCATGGTCTATAGAATAGAAAGCCTTTGTTGTCATTGCACATTTCTTGCATAACATCATCAGGAGCAAGTGCTGCGCCTGTGTGCGCCGCCATCTTGAACCCCAGCTGCACGTTTTTTTTAATTTTTAGACTTTCTGGCCTAACGTCTCTAGCCCTGTAGCTAGTTTCCAGTCCAGTTCGGTGTGTCTGCATCCAGACAACCATCCCCCCGATGATGACCCCCGGTGTAGAAAACTTGGAAAAGCCTGTTGTTTAATATTTTTAAGCACCTGAATTGAACATAATTTTTTTTCTGTTATGTAAATGTGTTGTACCAAGTGTTTAAGTGTTCTTTTAATGTGTGCGCCCGCGCGTGTGTTTCAGTAGTCCGTGCCAGCAACTCGGGCCCTGGCAGCCCATCTCCGGACTGGTACAAGGAGTTTGTGAGCGAATCGGATGCCGAGATCCTGGAACACTCCGGAAAAATTGTGCTTTTGTTTGAAATTCTGCGAATGGCAGAAGATGTGGAAGATAAAGTGTAAGTTGGACTTGATTAACGTTTCCTTCCAACAGCTTGCGCCATGTCATTTACTCTGATGATGGTTTAACCCGAACGCAACACTGTGTTCGCAGTTTGGTGTTCAGTCAGTCACTGATTTCACTGGACCTCATTGAGGATTTCCTGGAGTTAGCAGGCAGAGCCAAAGAGGAGGGAAAACCCTCTCCTTACAAAGGTAAGCAATTGATTGGCACTTTTGAAAACCTGCACTAAGGCTCAGAATGGAGGAATACATCTCAAATAAACTGAGTGTGAAATATGTTTAGGCACACTGGAGATTTACTGCAGTTTTCGAACCCTAGGTCCTATAAATAGTAGTTTGATTAAACCAGCTGTCTCTTCAATGGAGCCTGTACTCAGTGGCACATTTGTTGGCAATGAGCTGTGTGTTATGAATGCTTCATTGTATATTAATGGGACAGAATGGGTTATATTTCAATGTATTGTTTGCTTTAACCGAGTCATTTGACGTGCAGTTGTGCTGTACATTATTTTTATATTTTTTTTAATGGCCAGATTTGTTTGGTCATCTAACCCAGAGCGCTGGTCAAGCAAACATCACGTTTCATACCTGCCTTCATATGTTTAATGACCAAGATAAAAGGTTGGTGGTCAAATTTAGGAGCCCATCTTCTACTTTTAGTGCACATCTGACACGGATCTAAGTTAAAAGGTCTCCGTTTCACACACATCCTACACACTTGGACCCCAAGCCTCTGGCATAAGGTCATTTTCCTAATTAAACTTCAGCAGCTGTTTTTGCTTTCATTTTGAAAATGATTAGACCTTTACTTTTTTTTTTTTTTTTTTAATTCCCCCCCAAAAATGTTTGCTTAAGGCTTTGCAATTTGTAATGAAAAGATCACAGAGAAGTAATTGGAAACATACTGTAACGTTAGTTATGAACACACTCTCAGGGGGAGGTAGTAATATTAAAGGCCAAACATGAGTACCCTCCACTCGGCCACCTATCTGTGTGCGTTCTTTACCTAAGCTCTACATGAACGCAGCTGGCTCATCAGGAATCATCACGCTGCTTCCAACACACTGGTTTTGTTATGACTGGATAAGCTTGTTTGTTCTCTGTGAGAAACCTTAAGCAGCACAAGGCACTGGCTGCTTGCATTGTTATTTTGTGAGGTGCTTGTGCAAAGTGAGTCAGTGCTGACCGGCTGTAATGTTGTTTTCTCTTGAAGGTGAGGGCAAGTGGTTCAGAAACATTGACTACTACCGACTGGATGGTTCTACTAATGCCTTGACTAGGAAGAAATGGGCTGAAGAATTCAATGACCCCAGCAACATTCGGTAAACGTTTTTCTTTGTCCAATGAGGCGCGCCAGCCAAAGACGACTCCTTTGCTCTCTATCTGCAAGGAGATATGGTTTCAAATGGCTTCAAATGCATCATACTGTAAAGCATGGCTTCAAATGAATCATATGTATCCCGACAAGCACAATTCATGTGGAGCAGCTTGAGCTAACTCATTTGCAGGCCTAAAAAGTGTGATGATTTCAGTCTCAGCTGATGACTTCATTTGTGTATTATGTACCACCACCTAAAAGGAACCAAAAGTTTAAAGGGGAAAAAAGGTTTTTATTTAGTTCTTTTGTTTGTCTGGTTGGGCACACCCTTACAAGGTTTTGTGTAAGACCCTTGGGTTTCCCTTGCTGAAACGGTTACAGATTAAAGCCCTTTAGATAGTGGATATTCGTAGTGATTAGATGATCTCCATTCGGAGAGCACAGCCCACCACCAATGACAGTCATTGTCTGTTCTATGATATTCAAGTATGCAACCACGTTATATATCTGGATATGTGGTGGCCATGCCAATTTAGTGATGTACAGGTTTCCTGCCATTAGGCTCGCTAATCAACAAAAACCTTGGTGGGTCAGTAGCATGAGTTTTTCACAATCCTGCTTACCATCAATCAGACAAACCGCACCAAAAACATAACCTCGTTGGCAAAGGTAATGACACGCAATAAAATTTGTAAACAGTTCAGTGTTTTTCTTGCACCAGTATACCCGAGTTAGAGCTTCATATTAAGTTGAAACAGCCCACTAAACTAAAACTGAGACACTCTCAACAGTAAAGTCATTTTTTTAGCTCTACGTCTTCTTTCCATGAGCTGTAAGCCCCACCTCTTTTCTTTTTTCCTCTTTTCCTCCTCAGGGGTCGTCTTTTTCTCATCTCTACAAGAGCTGGCTCTCTAGGCATCAACCTAGTGGCAGCAAACCGGGTCATTATCTTTGATGCCTCTTGGAACCCTTCTTATGACATTCAGAGCATTTTCAGGGTGTACCGCTTTGGCCAGCTGAAAACGGTGTACGTCTACAGGTTTTTGGCTCAGGTGAGGAACGCATCACTAATGCTTTTTTCCGAATCCTTTTGAAGTGTGAGCTGTATACACTCCACCGCTTTAGTATGATATCATGCACGTAAAAAAATGAATGTGGCTCCTGAGTGGCGCAACAACAAAGCGTTCGGAGATCATTAGTTGGAATCCCAACGACGCCACGGCCATTCATGCTTGGGAGCCACGGAAGCAAAATTGGCCGTGCAGTTTGGATTGGAGGAACACATGCATATATTCTACCCCCTGTTAATAACAGCCAGCTATGAATGTCTGTGAGCTGATGTATGCAGGAAAGGGTAGATAATGATTTTCCAGGCTTGCGGTTGGCTGGCTTCGTGTCAGAGAAAACCTTAGCCTTTGTCCTTCCTAGTTGGATGTTGCATGATAGAAGATGAGGGGAAAAATGGACGCAAGATATTAAAAATGTGTTCTTTCCATGTTAAAGTCAAACTAGTGACGGTGGCTTGTATGGGCTTTCTCTAAGAGCCTGGAAAGGTCTAGTATCAAAGTACAATCTTGCGTTAATGCCCGTAGTCTCTCTTTTATAATAGGGAACCATGGAGGAGAAGATTTACGACAGACAGGTGGCCAAACAGTCCCTGTCATTCCGAGTGGTGGACCAGCAGCAGATTGAGCGCCACTTCACCATGAACGAACTGACTGAGCTCTACACTTTCGAGCCCGATCAGCTGGATGACCCGTCAGAAAAGAAAAGCAAGAGGTCCACACCTATTTTACCCAAGGTAAGGGGCGCGTTAACTGGAATTCCCATGCACCCTGCCAGCTACCCAGTGCACTTAGGATGCTGCAGAACTAGCACCTGCAATCATTTGAACGTGTATCTTTTTCTTATTATCAAGTCACACAAGTTTAATGCTCGAAAACCTATTTTGTGGGCACATGCTGCCTTTGAACTTTACAGGGGGTGATAAACTGTGTTTACTCATGTGGCTTGGCTCCAAAGCATTTATTGTGCTTCAAGGGGTAGTGGTAAATGGGAGGGGTGATATGTTTTAGTGTTAGCTTTGTCCCGATCGTTTTTTTTTTTCCTTCTTCTTTTTCTTTTTTTTTATTTTTCCCCCCTCGCTAGCACTTTGGCACAGGTGTGCTGTCACAGGAAAGAGCCCCTGCAGTGTTTACAAGAATCCATTGGGCTTAGGTAGTGCGTCCAGCCGCACACAACGACGAGCAGCTGCAGGGAGAGCTGCCTCTGTTTACGCGTATTTACCAGAAAGCATTTATATTGCAGAACTGATGCTGGTGGAGACTAATTGGAGACAAAAAGATCCAGTGCAGATCAGTCGAAATGTGTCCAAATGCACACAGCTGCACAGATATTTGTCTGTTTACTGTTATTTACCGCAGACGGTTTATCGAAGTATCAAAGTAGACCCCCACTGACATAACTGTACTAAAGAGTTAGCCTGAGTTTATCATTTTGAGCTCTGTTGCCTTTGTTCTTCGACCTTTCCCGATATGTTCAGTTCCCATCGACTTTTTGTGGCTAATGCTAAATCAAATGAAAGCCCTTTCCCCCTGGCAACTACATTGCATTAATGTTTTGTGATGATGCATTCAATAATGATATAATAACTCAAGAATTGGCTCGGAGATGGGAGATCACGAGATTTGATTCCTGACAACAGGGGCGACGTGGCTTTCGGCACTGGCTTTTCTTGCCAGTATGACTCGTTGGTTTGTTGCAGCACTTGAATTATGAAAAATAAATTCTCTCGACCTACCATGTACTGGCGATCAATTTCTTCACCGAAGGTAACTAAAAAAAGTACGTCTGTGAAATATCAGACACTGTTTTCCATTGCCTGCAATGGCATCTCGGATTATTCAGTATTACTTGGCATAACATTCTTTTAATGTTTTTGTTTTTTATTAATTTTGGTTTTGATCAAATCTAATTGGTAAGCTCGGATGGCCTCTGAGCTCTCCGGAGATGACTACATTTGGCCATATGTGCACCAGAATGCATCAAGTCAGCTGTTATGGATGGAATCTGTTGGCTGCAATAGTATGAAGATGAGTCAGTCATCCCTCAAAGCATTTATTCCTATCTCTATTTCTCACTGTGCCACGGCCAAGTTTATGGAACAGAGGAAATATTTTTAAACTTGGCAGACTTGTACCTGTTTTTTCATGACCCTGTGAAGTATACCCTTCTGTCAGTGTTTCTATCCTTCATGCAGCATGTTGACTATTTTTAATTAGATGTAAATAGCTGGAAATGTGTTGGAGGTCGATGGATATATTGGTATCGTAAGACTCCTTTTCCCCCTTCCCCCAAATACAAACTTACTATGATTGAGCAATGGCAGCCACAACCCCACCTCACCGCCCTAGGTATTTCTGGGAAATCTCACCCCCCCCCCTCCTTGGAGCGCACACATCCTGCTCAGTCAGCCCTCCTGCCTCTGAATGTGGCCTGCAGCAGCTCTGACCTCCCTTCCCCTCACCCAAACAAGCCTGCCATCATGAAGGCCATCTGTTTAAAGCTGATTCACCGCTTTGTCTCTGAAGTTTTCAAAGGAGCACCGTAAACTTTGTTTCCCCGTCTTCTTTTTTTTTTTTTTTCCTGATGAATGGTCATTATTCAAAACACCCCTTCAGGATGCCCTTGCACTCTTCAGAGAAACTAATTGGAGACAAAGGAAGCTTGCAGACTTCCACCATAATGACAAAGAAGAGCACCATGGCCCAGACACGAGAGCCACCCAGCTTGGGGTCTGGAGCAGCCTCGGGCCCTGCTGCAGCTCTTTTATGTACCTGGGCTCCGGGGCTGAGCCAACCGACGGTGTAGGGTGGGGCCTGGCCTGTCTTCCCGGCGGTTCATTGGTGGGAACGTAGTAATTTGCTACTGTTCTAAGTTCCCCGCTGACTGGGCCTCACTGAGCAAAGGACCAGATTTCAACTGAGGATAATTAGCTGCAGGAACCAGTCTTAATAAGCCTCCCCAGATGTTTCTTAACCGAGCTCCACCTCCCCCACGCTGACGTTTTAACGTTTTAGCTCTTACTGGGGATAAAAGGCATGAGAAGTGTGACGCATGGTGCTTGTTTGAGTTTCTCACTTCAGTGCCACTCTAGATGTTGGCGTATAAAACGAGTGCCTGTGACTGCTGGACATCAGCCATCGATTTGAAAGATGGCGGAGGCTGCCGTGATAGAAGGCGGACGTCAGGCGTCCTGCCAAATGTGAAGTGCTCAGTTTGTGGGAGACTGTTTATAATAGGGCAGTAAGGTTATGTGTATAATTTGTGTGCAGCTGTTTTGACTGGCTAAGGTCAGGTATTACAAATATCTCAAGCCATTACATTCCACCAAAAAAAACCCTCCTGCCCCTGGAGCCCTTGCTTGCCGTGGTTCATGCACCTGCAGGTCAAGAGCAGTGTCTGCTGAAATCTTTCTGTTTACTAAAGAGATCTTGCATATCAGTAGAACCATGCAAATTGTTTTGATTGCTTTTGTTCCATAGTTCGCTTAAACCTCTTCGGGGTCTCTCCAGGAGTTTTTGCATGAAGTCTTATTGGCTGCTGTTAAAGGAAAACTTGTTCTGGAAACACATTAAATATTTTTGAACTGCAAAATTCCTGTGAGAAGTTAGTGGTTGTCTCTAGCAGTGACATCACAGGTGGCCATCGCCGGCTCGGTCACAGTGATGTGCAATAGAAGATACAAAGATTTTCACAAAAGAGCAAGAGCTTCTTGTTCTGACTTACCGTTTTCCAGTGACGTTTAACGAACCATTAATAAATAAATCCAACATAGAATTTCAGACACAACAAAGGTTGGACTCAAAGTTTCATAATGCAATTCAGCTACACGATACATTAGTGTCATGTTGATGCTAGAGTTAGCATGAAAGTTGAAGCTGTGGAACGTGATCATCATCACTGTCTTTGGGTAGAGATAAAATGATGGCTAATCTCACAGGAATCACTACCAGCAGGTATTTGAAAGGCAATTTGGGTAATGTAGGAAACTTTTAACCCAAGGGAAACTGGACCAACATATTATTGCTCTATGTAGAAGAAGTCTGTATGAGTTTCTTCTACCGTTTTTTCCCTCCTTATTTCTCCCAGTACTTTACCTTCCTGAAGATTAAATGACATTTATAGCGAGAGATCGGAAACACATGCAAATAATTTGATGGTTTAAAAAAAACAAGCCCCCAGGGGTCCAGAAATTGGGCCGAAATGGCTAAAAAGGTACTTATTTGAAGTAAATATAAAGCGGTATACTTGGGATATAAACACTGGGGGGAAAAAAAAGTCCTGGTACTTTGAACCTTTGAAGCTTTGAGTTTCTTTTAAAACGCCATCAGGATTTATTTGGGATTTCATTACAAGTTTTTGTGGTCTTGTTTGCCAGAACTTTTAAACAAATTCCCTGAATGAACACAAAAGCTTAAGTAAAACTAGCCAGTTTTTTTTTTTTTTTCTTGTAGCACTGGTTCAGATGGTGCTACAGATGTTACTCATCACACACCTTTTACAAGGGTCATTCAGACCTTCTTTGTTCGATAAGCTTGTCTAAAATGAAAGAGATCGCTTTAAACAAAGAATGGCTAAAGGCTAAGAGTGTAACACAATGCCAATATCTGTTTGTACCTGCTCCAAGTATTCATTTCTGTATCTGGGGTTTTTGTTGTGGTTTTAAAGATGAACTTAAAAAAACAAGGGAGGAAATGCCATCAATGTCAGCATGGGCTACGAGTTCTGGCCCTGATCATTCCTCAACCGCAGCTACATCACTCCAGTTCATAAAGAGGTTTTTCGTAGGGCTGTTTTTTTTTAATCGTGCTCAAGCAGTTATTGTATTTCTTTACATCAGCCTGCACTATTATGTGATTTTACTTTTGTTTAAAATGTATTTTAATACACAAATTACATAATACCCTAATCACTGTGAAAATACATTGCTTGATGTGCATTATGAACTATGCTTCATGCTAGCATTGTTAACAGAATAGCAGCACAAGCTAACTGGACTAGCTGCGTCCGCTCCCAGGAGGCACCAGCGATCTCTGCAACTTCCTTCCAAGTATTATTTTACTTAATGTCTCCGAGCACGTTAAATGAGAGAATAGGATAGGCTTAAACCAGAGTTTAACCAAGTTTGTCTTCCATTTTTGCAAGTCAAAGAGTAAACTGGAACTAATTGCAGGTAGGAACTGAAATGCCGTATGATTGGTTCAAGGCATCATTCTCGCCGGTTGTTTGGATTTATTGCTTTTCTGCCACATATCTAATTTGCCTCAAGTTGACCCCAAGTTGACCTCCTTGTCACGTGTACACAACACTAGAAGGCGACTCGGAGAGGGCAGACCTCCGCCAAGGACAATAGTCGAATGTTCTATGATTTGCAAATCTACAGCTGCAACCCCTTTATATGTCTGAATACATTTCCAGTGGAGTCATAGTATTTCTACATTGGCTATGTTTTGTCACTATTGCACTTTCGTGCCGTCTCTAAGATATTGTAGGATGTATGGCATTGTTGAGCGCAGACTCCCACCAATCCTTGTTTCACACAACCTTCGTGAAAGAGAAATTAGATTCGTGCGTCCGGTCCAAAACGTATTGGGTTTTTCCTTGGTCCATACTTCTACCAAGTTTCATGAAAATGGGGCCATTAATTTTTGTGCAATCCTGCTTACAAACCATACCGAAAACATAACCACCTTTACGGAAGAACTGAATGATGGTGCGGGCCACCACAACTCTGACCTGGCAGTTACTAAGGAGGTATAATTGAATGCATGTTCCTGTTCATGAACATGGTCTTTCTTTGTCCATCAGGCTTCATATAGGACAGCTCTCTCATGCCCGCATGAAAGCAAAAGCCTCCTGCTCACGTAAGTCTCGAGGGACCCCAGGTGATGTGCACCTCAAGTATTAACCGAAAGCCATGGTATTTTCTGGGAAGCTTTCATTAAGTGTGCCTGCTATTTGTGTCTGTTCACAAGCTCTTTCTTCATAGTGAGGCCAAATCACTTGATGGTAATTATGTAATTTTTCCTGAAATGTTTGTATTTTCTCCACATTTTGAAAGAATGAGCATGCTCCAAGTTGAACAGGTTGCCACGAATGCTTTTTGGCATCTAGAACCTGCACATTAGAGATGGAATCGCATGCAAATCTCTGAGGAGTATTGCGCTGATTCAAAGAACATGCTGTTCAGACACCGACCATTCTCCTGGGACCATCCTCGACACAGCGTTTCACTCTGATCAAAAGGCAAAAAGTCCCCCCCCCCCTCCCCTTTTGGAGTTCCTGTGGGACCCTTTGCACCCCCTTTCCAAAAAAATAAGGTTGCTTTCTTTCGTTTGCCCACCCCACCTCCTTTACTTTTTTACTTGGAGGTAAAACGATAGCATTCGCTTAAGCCGTCTTTATACAAAGGAATAGCCCGTGGTACGGGCAGCATTTATGGTCATTAGTGGCCCTGCTCGAGATGCACATGTTGGGCAGGTTGACGAGACAGCCCGGACCACCCGGGAAGCTCCAGCTCCGAGATTAATCAGGAATCCCAGCATTGTAAGATCTCCCCAGACAGCGCCACTGTCATTTGACCCCCTCCGCCCTGTGACCCATTTACTGGCTCAGCAGTGAAGAGTGTTCAGTTAAGCCCAGGCCCAGGCTCCTGCTCTGCCTCTGGGCTACAACGTAGAGCAGGCAGTGTTTGAAATATGTTCAGCAGAGATGTAAGCAACAGCTTAATCATCAAATTGCCTCCTTGCTGGGAACGCCTCCCCCTTTTTTCACGGGGAAATCTTCCTTTACTGTGAATGTTGAGTAATGTAAACACACCTTCAAGATTTGTTTTCTGTGTTTTTGTGAAACCTGGGAGATGTTGCTTGGAGAGGTCTTAGAGCTTTGATAGTGCAGTGGAGGAGGGGTTCAGGATTCTGCCATGTTTTAATTAGTAACTCAGGCTTGACTGAATGTGCTGCCATGATTTCTGGCTGTGGAGGGGATGGGCTGGACCTTCACTGATTGTACTTGCTTTTGCCACATGTTTTTATTTTCCAGCCATCACGTCCACTTAGCCAGACAACTTGATGTGGAGGGATCTGTAGCTCTGCAGTCCATTACTTTGCTGTAACGTAATGCGGAAAACATGGCAGTGTTATTTTTACCTGTCTGAGCCCCGATATCTTTAGGTTTTGTTTTTCCATAAATAGACCTCGATCTGTTTTCTTTTTTCTTTTTTTTCCCTTTTTTTTTTTTATCTTCTCGGTCCAAGATCCAGTTCTCCTTGGTTGCCTTGTTACTTTGTGTTTATTTGAGCTCTTTTCATCATAAGTTTTCAATCAGTTTGCCTTTTGTAACTGTTTTTCATCTTTAATAATTTGTGATGAATTTTGTTTGTATGAGTGAAAATGTTCATTTTTCATGCAGCGTGTCGAATAAGACGGCACGATGGTGTCCTTGCCAAATAGGAAGGGTCCACTTAATGCCAAGCAAAGGCAAGACAAAAAGAAAGCAAACATTTGCGGTTAAGCGTAATTCAAACCATCTTTGCGTGAAACAGCTGGCTGAGAATTCGGTTGTACTCAGGTATTGTTTTCGAATAACAGTGTTGTCAAGGAAACCTGCATTGCTGAAACGCCTCAGTTCGGTCAAAACACTTCCACGTATGAGCGTTGGACTGCTGGCAGCGCAGCTTTCAGAAACGGTGCTGAAGCCCAGCCGCTAAATTGCGATTTGTAATTAGTGATTGGATTAGGATGTTTTCCCGTCTCTGATTAAAAGTGTTTGATTGCTTTAAACAAACCGACATGCAAGTAAGAGCTGTTTTTGCTGGCCGCTTATGGGGCCACGAGGATTTGTTTGTCCTAGATTAACAGTGCGCAGACTTGACTGGATCAGAGAAGAAACGGCCGCAATCCTGGGAAGTCCGTCCTGCCTGAAGGATTGCTTTTCACCTAAATGCAAGGTTCGTGCGGGTTTTGCTCACCTGTTCCTCCCCTTTTCTGGCAGGACCCTGTTCTGGCCGAGCTACTTCACAGCTTCAAAGACCAGATTGTGGGTTTCCACGAACACGATTCCCTACTGGACCACAAAGAGGAGGAGGCTTTGAGTGAGGAGGAACGTAAGGCCGCCTGGGCTGAGTATGAGGCCGAGAAAAAGGTAAGTCTCCTCCTTACTCGGAACGACTTGTCTGGTCTACAAAACATCTAGGTTTGATGATAGGTTCATTAAAATATCTCTCTTACAATGCGCACACAAGGTTTAGACGTATTTTGATTCTGCATGTCCATCTATAATTCAGGATAACGCTCTCTTTCATAAGGTTATATATTTAATTCATATTGCCCACTATACAGGTTTTTTTTTTGTTTTTTGTTTGTATGTTTCAACTACATGAATTGGCAGCATAGTGAATAACGTTCAGCCCTGATTATAGGCTCCTCTCGGAGGCTTTGCAGCAGCCTACTATCCACAACTAGGAATGATTTAATTTGGATTTTTAAACATTAGTTTCTGGAAAGCAAGGATGGCGAGGTTTACAAGGGTGCATATTTAACGTTTCGTCAGAGCACGTGAATGGTGGTTGTATGCTAGTGCGGTTCTTCAGATACAGCTTCTGGATCGTGTTTGCAGCACCTTTGCTAATGGCTGTGGATGTAGCACTTGTTAGTAAACCAGTCAAAAAAAGGAATGTACTGATCTATAAATAACTCTTTGCTTGATCTAAGATAGGGAAATACTTCGCCGAAGAGAAGTGTCGGAATGCTGAACAGTACTGTAGGAATGGGGTCAGTTGAGTTATAATGTGGATAATTGGTCAATCAGTACATTTACACGCACACTAATATTCCACTATTGTTCTGACTGTGACAATATTTGGAGTTTGAAACCAGGTCATGTAACCAGCATTTTCCAGTCGGATATTCCGAATTTATCATTTTCCAAGTAAGATGCGCGATATGGCTACGATATTTGGGTTTTAGGAGCATTTTATGGACACACGTACAGCACATTCGGAATATAAGTCTAAATTGGGGTGACGCGCGGCCTCTTGCCTGTTTCCGGTCAGCTCCATGTGTTGTACACAGTCTGCAAGGCTGGGGTAGAAATGCATGCAAGGGAAACGGGAATATCAGTGGAGTATTCGTTTTAAACAGCTTGACATCCATCAAACCTTGGTCCTTTGTACTGAACGAAGCTGATCTAATTGAAATAATCCTTCCTTCATTTCACTGAGGAAAAACCACTGAAACCAACCTTGATTTAAGTGAAGTCCTACACTACCCGAATTATCCATCTGTTGTATTTTGCACCCCTTTTTTTGTAGCCCGTCGTGAGAGGCAGCGTTGGTCTTCTATTTGAGAGATTTCAGAGCTCTCCTGAAAGTAGGAAATGTTAAGGTATGATGTTCACATGTGGAATGAGTAGAAACAGGAGTTTCTGGGAAGATAATCCCAGTCTTCAGCAGTCGGCCTGGAAGTCTGCAAAAGGTAGGCCTCTGGGTAGTTAAGTCTGTAGCCGCCGTGATGATTGGCAGCTGAATTCAGGGAAAGTGAAGCTCATTTTACCCAGAAGTGCTAACGGTGCCGCTTCTGTGCCACTGCAGCGCCGATTGCAATACGATCTGATTGTAATCAGTGCAGCTTTTTAACCGGCTGGACGTGGGAAGCAAGAGCAGCAGCAATCAAGTGCACACAGACCGCAATCTTGCCTTATTTTTGCCATTTACTGCGAGTACCACACCCGGAGAAATACGTACTTGTGTGAAAACAAAAGCTGAAACGTTCCACTTGTCTGCTGTTGGTGTCGGGATGTTTACGTTGCCAGGGAGACCGCACTGCCAATCATTGTGCTGACATACGCACACACTTCTGATCAGGCAGAATCTAGGCGTTTTTGTACAGGCGTTTCACTGTATAGGTATAGACGTTCTTATATCTGCTCTCGTCTAATGCTGAAGAATCGCAATCCATGTTTTAACATTTGAAGGTATTTATTTTAATGCCTACGTTGCAACTTCAGTGATTTTTAAATTCTGGTTGCGTTTTTGGCTAATGAGGTGTATGTAGAACCAGGTTAAAAAGCCTGTCATTTAAAGCTCAACCACAAGAGGGGAAAAATACCTTTAATACCACTAATAGTATTTTTAGTGTGATTGGATGCAAGGTTTACATGTAAGGAAGAAAACACAAAAAGGTGTGCTGGAATAGGAAAATAATCAACTACAGTGTGGCGTGATGAGGCTAAACATGGAGTTACAGTTAGCACCTAAAGTATATTTTCCAGTAGCAGCACGTCTCAGTGTTTTATTCCTTTTAGTCCGCAGCAGTTTGTACAATCTAGTTACAACCATAAACTATAATCAGGTTGCTTTTTGCTCTCGTGAAGGTTATAAGACCTGGAGTGCAGCTTGTCATGTCGCACGAAGCCCAAAGTGTTTTGTCTTTTCATGTTCCTGTGGTGGGAAGCGTCACGGATCGGCCTCGTTTCTGACTGGAGACTCCTTCCAAAATTGCCAAACATCTCCTCGTAGAAAACTTTGCCCTATCAACAATCATCGAAGATTAAAGATTTTTTTTCTGTGAACATGTTTTGCCTGAGCTGCTCTATAATCTCTGGACTCTAAAGAGTGCTGCAAACAGCCTTGGTCCCGTTATACATTCTAAATGGTTTAAATGTTCTCAGACTTGGGTTGAGGTTAATGCGCGCTGCACTGTTTAACCAAATCTCTTTTGTAATTATTTTGTAATAATAAACAGGGGTTTGTCCTCATTGCTTGGCTTTTATGATTTAATATATTTAAAGAACCTTTTTGGAGGCGTTATTAGATAAAAGATATATTGTTTTGTATGTGTGGGTGTGTATATGTTGAAATGTAAATGACACGGTTTACATTACATTTACACTTGAGGGCCAGCTGTGCTCTGTGCTGATCCTTCCACTGCTGCAGCACACCTGCTCAGGCTCACATCTGGGAGAGCGGACGTTCAGCACCAGTGTGTTTAGGAAACGCACACGCACAGGGAATAAGCGGCATACGTCTGCTACAGGGGCGCACTGGCGCACAGACCCTGACCTTTGGTTGAGCGAGAGCACTGTCCAGCGCAGACGCTAGGTGAACGTTCATCCTGGCGTTTTCGAACGCACATTCTGAGCCGGTGATCGCCGTCTGCCGGCTGCAGCAGAAAGGCGTGACCGTTATTGTTAGCCCCAGCTCGACGGCAGATGGCAGACACATCGTGTAGGTGGAAAGTGAAGTCGGGATGAAGCTTTGATTAAAGCACAAGTTTCATATTATAGAAAAGAGTGACTCATTTTGACACGTGAAAGACACGTGCGAGGAACATTTTTGGTTTATGTGACGGTCAGTCCTGTTCTATAGTAGTAGATTAAAGGGGCTGGCTCACCCTTTCCACAATCCAGTGTGTTTTTGTTTTGAAAGAACATGACCGCTATCTATTACATCTCTGTGCAGCAAAACGTCCGCAGATTCGTTGTTCGTGATCCCTTTGAAACCCATCTCAATAATTTTTTCCCCCCATTCATGTGTCATGCATGGAAGGAAGCTTTGAACGGAATGGATTGGTCAGGAGAATACTTTGACACAATATTTTCAGCTTTATGTTCCAATTTAAAATTGGCCTAGGATGTCACCAGGTTGTTTTTGGAATATTAATGGCATCGAAAATGTCACCTCCCTTCTCGGTGCAGGGGATTCTGGGAAGGGTGAGCCGGGTTCCTTTAATGCGGACTGGATTTGTGGTGTTATCTTTAATCTGTTTCACCACTAATCTGAAGGGCATCATCGTTTGGACCGTGTGGTAATAAATTCTCTGGCATTTATATCTTGGGGTAATTGAAACCGCCGTGTGCGCGGACAGAGAGGACAGTTGGTCCATCTATTTCAAGCTGAAACAGCCATCCGGTAATCTGTGTGGAAATCTTTTAATCAGGGTCCTCTAATTATAATGAGTGGTCTCAGAACTACAGACTCCAGTGGCCATAATGAAATGTTGGACGACGCACTTGTAAATCACCAGCAAAGATTAAAACGCCAAAGAACTTTCCATCTCTCAGTAACTCCAGTGATACCAGAAGCTTGGATGGCAGAATTTTTTTTTTTATTTATTCATTTTTTTCTTCCAATGTGTATTTCCAATTTAGTACATGTTCTTGGTCATTTAATGCAAGTTCTCCATCCTCCATACTAACAGAATGGGACCTTTATTTGTTCCAGGGTCTCTCCATGCGCTTCAACCAGCCGGCATATTCTGCCGGCATCGGAGGATCGTCGAACTACTTCCCATTCAACGTTGCAGCTCTGGCCTCCATGTCCAACCAGCAGCTGGAGGTTGGTAACGAGTGCTGCATTCACACTTTGCATGCCACAGCTCCTCAGCTAATTTGATGCGCGTCCCCAGGAGCTCGACAGTTGGCGCAAGTCTGCTCCAACTGCTATTTATGGATGCCTTCATTGCCTTTGTGTTACTGAAAGCATGGTATGTTCAGTCAGATTATAAACAGCAGACTGGGTCCGTCATTGGCCCTCATTCATCAAGCTGGATACGAGCAAACCTATCTATAAATCATTTGCAGGAGCATCTACACAATTTGGTATTCATGAAAATGTGGATAATTCAGGAAATAAAAAACCTCCATGTCCCGCGAGGGCTCCCGAGTCTGTCTGAATTTGCATAGGAGACTTCAGTGTGAAACTAGATCGATGTAATTCTGTTCTCAAATTTTTTTTTTAATCCCTTATGCAGTGCATCCCAGATATAATAGAAAAGTCTAGATTTCCCTTTAAAGCGGAACGAGGTTGCAGTATTGACCCAAAGAGAGGCGCTTTGCACTTCAAACTGCTGCCCAGTTTGCTGTGAAGATCCACTTCTTCACAGTAAAGGTGTACTGTTTGAGAGTAAATTGTGGTTCTTCATAGTTCTACAGTTCAACCACAAATCATTTATAGCATGGATAATAATGAATTGTCTACTTCTTTTACTCCTCAATTCTATGCTGCAGGAGCTGATCAACCAGGGTCGACAGAAGGTGTTGGAGGCCACCAACGCTCTGAAGGCTTTGCCCAGGGAGCCGCTTGAGGACATTATTGGGCAGCTGGTAAGTAAAGGGGAGGAGAAAGGGCAGTAATGTAAACCTTTTAACCATTTTGAGCAATGTATGATGTTCATAATTAGTAAGCCAGTTTAAGAAGTAAAGGAAACATCACGGAGGACACTGTTTCCAATAACAGCACGTGCTGAATCGTTTTATTCTTCTTACAGCCGGTCGGTGTCACAGGGGTACAGTGCAGCCGCGCACCCTACACCGTAGCTTGGTTGGTTTACAGTCAATCACACGAGGTTTCTCCCCTTCTGACTGCGACGTTGCCCTGCTAAACAAATGTCTCCTTACAGACAACATCACCATATCGACAGTAATTTGTTACAATATGAGCAACGTGTGCATTAATACGAACCTGTGATTTGCGTTGCTGCTGGCAGAGTTGATGCAATTGAAAAGTAATGAGCAGCTTCTGAGCAATCCGAGCGCTGTTGTATGAAATTTATTACATACATTACAAGTCAATAGAAAGCCCTTTTTTCGTTTAACTGCCCTTGGCTTCCTTTTGGAAGAATCCAAATGAGACTTGTCTTTAACGTATTTTAAATCTATATGTGTCTGTGTAATTAAATAGGACATTAACGGGACAGGTGAGTTAACACACAATGGTCAGCAATATTGCAGGTTCTCTTATAAAAAATTTTTTTTTTATTGAATTAAGGAGCCCAAAAGTCATGACCCCTGCTCAGTTCTTAGAGGAATGTTTTGGACTAGGCAGTTTTGCTTGGCTCTAGAGTAGGTATATCAAAGACATAAGATGTTTTATCCATGTTTATGGATCCGCCACAACTATGGTTTATACGCGAGAGGCTGTGCGTGTATCTTCAGAGAGCCCAGACTAACAGGTGGCTTTGTGTTTGGCAGTGGAAGGAGAATCCCAATCTGTCGGAGTCCCAGGTGCAGGGCATGGCTCTGGCCAGACAGGCAAGCATCGACATGGAGCTGAAACACAGAGAGGCCATGTACCGAGACGTTCTCAACAAGCAGCAGACGGTAATCTCTTTTGTATATACGGTCTACTTCTTTCCCATTGACCTTCACTCGTTTGTACCCTACACAACGTTGTACTGGTTGTTCTCAAGCTGTGTAACGTACAACACTTAGCAGGGTCAGCTGTTTACGTTTGATATTGTCGAGAGCATTTCACGACAACATGACCGTTGTTTGGGTTACGGTTCAGGCAGATTTTTGGTTAAGAATAATGATTGGGTTTAGCTTGGGGTTAAAGTTCAGTTTAAGGTATGTTAAGTGTTTGGACAAAGGTAATGGTTAGTTCATGTTTATTCAGATGCTAGCTGAAGATTAGTTAACCCATCTGTTAGCGAGTTGACTTGTTCCAGTTTGCATTTTCACTTGAGATTCGTTGACGCTACACAGAATGCAAGGGAAAAAACAAGAGTAAGGAAGCGTTTGCTGGATCGTGGTTGGCATTCCACGTCAAACGTGAAATCTGAGGCATATGTTTAGTTTGAAAAAGAAAAAGAAAATCAAGCATTTTTATACTCTGTGTAAAGTAGCAAAATGCTCCCCCCCCCCCCCCTTTTTTTTTTGGTACTGCGAGGTGGATTTGCAGCTTGCCTATTATCCAGCAAATGTCTTCCTGTTGCCTTTCATCATTTCACTGTTTGTTGCATTAAGTCGGTCACTTTCTTGCATCAGCACAGCCTGTCCCAGTGAAAGTCATTCTGCGGTACGCAGTAGTTTTGGATCACTTTATCAAGGTCTAAATGTACTGCCTTATCTCCGTCTCGTCCACAGCTGATGATGTACGTGCAGAAGGTGATCACCAATCGCAAGGTTCAGGAGCAGCAGCTGGCACTTGCCAGGCAGGGGTTGCTGATGAACCAGCTGGCCTTGCAGAACGGCATCGGGGGAATGAGTCAGATGGACCTGCTGGGCCTGTACCAACAGCTGGGTGCCCTCCAGGGTCTGCCATCCCCCCAGATAGGCAAGAACCCAGGGCCCTCAAAGGGACTGTAGATGCCCTCACCAAAACCCTGCTCCCTTTTTTGGCCAGCTCCTTATCGAGCATCCCAGAAATTAACCAGCTTCGGACTCTTTTTGCCCCTTTTGATCTCTCGTGTAGAAATCTGGAATGGATGTCTAGAAGACTTTGGAAGTATGGTTTGTAATTCTCTGTATATACAGCCTTAGTGTTTAAGTTTTATTCTTTTTTTTTTGTTTGTTTTTTGTTGTTGTTGTTGTTCAACATAGTTAAAATATTCTCCCAAAATGCTTTTAAGCATTGCATTGTTCTTTTCCCCTTAAATAAGGGCTGTGCATTATTTGATTTATTATTATTATTTTATTTTATTTTTTATACAGGTCAAGAAAAAAAAAAAAAAGAACTTACAAACTCTGTGGACCATAGTGTTGCGCATTACGTATATTCTAAGTGATCTAGAAGAATCGTATTAGGTACTGCATAATATCTGTCTACTAGTGGATGATCAGTGGTGCTGTGAAAGCCAAGTGCCCAATACACACTGTTCTAAACACCTTAAACAAGGGGGGGGGGGAGATGCAGTGATGGCCTTACATCCACAGTTTGTTGTTTTCAAACACACTGAACAGACTCTTCTTTTCTATTATGCTTTTAGGCTTTTACACTTGTCGTTGCTTAACTTGTAATGGAATGCCCGTGTTGTTAAAACTGCTTGCCAGATTCCCTGGACTTTTGTATCTTCTAATTCCTTGTTGTAAAGTGATGCCTAGCATAGTGTTGTACTGTTCATTTGTTTCGTTCCTCTCGTCTTAGCGGGTTCGCGTCTCTCTGAGATGACTGGTTGTGCTGCTGAAATTTAAAGGCAAATTTTAATGGTTAGGCTGCATCTATCTTATAATGCTAACTAACCATATTAGGCTGGCCCTCAGGCTACCATACTCTACGTTCAACACATTTAAAAATGGTATAGATCTTTGGAATCGGGTTCTAGTTTGCACAGGGTGCATTTCAGAAACGTAGATCAACTTTTCATTTTCCTCACAATGTTCTCATGTTAGCAAATATACCCACTTGTTTTGCCATTTATCTGATCTACTATTTACTAGAATAAGTATTTAATATTACATTTAAATAAAGTGACCAAAAGGGTGATTTGCATTTAGTGTCATTGGTGTCATTAGGTGTTGATTTATTTATCTGTTCATTCATCTTCAGATTGCAAGGCTTGCCTTGTTGGTGGCCCGGATACAGTGACGGGGTACCAATCCCATGACGAATACTTTTCAGTCACCAGAAGGCATTCAGGTTGGCCCCTGTGGGTTCCAGTCTGGAGTTCCAAATATAATTCTTCCCAGTAGATTTTACATGGATTCTGATGGGTGTGAGAATCCATATATTCTGAAAACCTCGGGAAATTACCGTCTGCTTCATATGCGTCTTTCACATGTTTCTCATGCGCTTAACTACGTCATGACTCGACTCTTGAGACCGAGGAGTCGTGAACCGCAAAGCACGTATCGGTGTTGAGAGCGGTGCGCAGTTGAAGTCCTCAAATATTGAGTCAGAAACCTGGTCATCCTGGGTTACAGAAAATCAGTAAAGGTAACTAAAATGCCCAGTTTGTAAAGTAATATCCAAAACATGGTACATACAGGGAGTGCAGAATTATTAGGCAAGTTGTATTTTTGAGGAATAATTTTATTATTGAACAACAACCATGGTC
>JAQQZR010000002.1:8537495-8602561 GCA_030068235.1 Notoglanidium macrostoma
TTGGAGTAAGACAACATGCATGAAGAGGATGATGTGGCCAAAATACTCATTTGCCTAATAATTCTGCACTCCCTGTACAGCAGGGTTCTGTTTCTCTTGCTGCAGTGGATGAATAATGTGTTATTAGGAAGCCAGCATTAAAACCTCCTGAAGTGTGTTACTGTCAGTCGCTTTCTAATAAGAAAGGCTAAATTTTTTTTTAATTTTTTTTTTATAAAAGATCTGCTGTGGTGCCAATTTTTGTTAATCCTTTTTAAACAATAGAAAATGCACTATATGGCCAAAGGTTTGTTGACGCTTGACCGTTACACCCATATGAGGTTCTTTTCCAAACTGCTGCCACAGAGATGGAAGCACAAGCGTGTCCAGGATGTTTTTGTATGCTGTATCATTTCAATTTCCCTTCACTGGAACTAAGTGGCCCAAACATGTTCCGGCATGACCACGCTTCTGCGCACAATGCATACATGGTTTGCCAAAGTTGGTGTAGAAGAACTTGTGTGGCCTGCACAGAGCGCTGACCTCAACCCCACTGAACACCGTGGGGACGAACTGGAACACCGGCATCCCTGACCTCATAAATGCTCTAAAGTTCAAATCCTTCAGCAAGCACACACGAGTTTGATGGTCTGGTATCCACATACGTTTGACCATGATAGTGTAGCTATATCATAATTGGTTTTTTTTTTTCCGACAAGAGGTTTTCCTCAGACACGTGAAGCCTGATGCCACATCTTTGAGCTGTTGCTCATGTTGCATCACAGGGCAGCATAACACTGATGGAGCTATCTACCCTCTTCTACATACGAGGCGTTGTCATGATTCAAACTTGTGATCCCTCAACTATAGGGTGCTTTTCTGTTGTCCCTGCTGTCTCGTAGTGTAATATAATAAAAATTATATTTATAGGGAGCCAATCTCTGCCATCTTTTAAGGAAGTTGTCCTGGGTGCAGGCTCACGTGGACGCCCGGGAAATCCACCGACATGGAATGGGTTTGTTCGATCAGAATGTACATATGTTCTGTCCTAGAGTTTGGTTAATAAAGAAGACTTGGTTTGTGTTGAATGATCTCAAATGCTGAGAAATTATAAGCAAGCTGGGTTTTTAAGTAAGCAATTAAACACTTTGGGGCATGTGGTTATAGGAAAGTAATTAATGACGGAGTAGTGTAAATTTGAACTAATTAAAGAATGATGCATCATAGTTTGTCTTCTGGTCATATTTAATGTTGTGGAATGTCCACAAAACAAGTTAGTTCTTGCTTTCACTTATCCCCCTCTCACTAGCCCCTGTTTTCTTTTTGCAGTTTAAAAAAAAAAATGCATCTCGTCCTGGTAAATAGTTTTTTACTCTAAAGACTAAAGACTTGGGTTCTAGCCGACTACTACTAAACGTTATTTGTTTAGGCCCGTAGCTTACAAATAGTTATGACAAATTTTTAGTACACATGTTTAAATAAGTGTTTATTGTGTTGTGTATGACGCAATTAATTAATGACATTAAATAGGTGGCGCCTGCACCCTGAACTGTAGTGCTGTCCCTAGATGTGATTTATACATGCAGTAAAACATCTGTGGCTAATGATTTGAGTTGTAAAAGTGCACGACTAAATACCTGAGACTTGACTCAGACTTGCATAAAGTGTCTCAGAATACGGCGCATCCCTCCTTCATCTGCAACACCTCTTCTGTACATTCCTTTCTTTTCTCTGCCAGGATTTCTTCCACTCAGGGTCTTTTGGTTTTCCATTTGGCCCTCTCAAACAACCCCTCTCCTCCCCCCAGGGAAGCGTGCATTCACAGCTCACAAAAAGAGTGAAACATTACAACTATTGCAGATGTTGAAATGTTGATCCCATCTTTCTTATACGGAGATTACCACTAGGCTACATTTGCAACACATTCCTCCTGGCCACTAAGCAGCTGCTCCCCTCATCTGCGTACTGCGTACTACTGATCTCATGGTGCGTGAATATGCATTAATGCTGGAAGTATCCCAGCGTGGTTGTGCAAAGCTGAAGCACATGATATATAATTGATCATATTTTCACAGATTAGCCATATCTTGTTCCAGGATTCCGGTTGGTCTTGCATTTTCGTGTGAGAATCAGCTCAGTTATTCGCCATGTGCAAGCAAACAATGCGCTGGATCGGTTCAGAGGGAACATTTATTATAAACCGTTGTTCTCGTGCACCAGAAAGTCTTCAGGCCCTATTTTTCAACAGGTTTGTCGACTAGCGTCCCACCTTTTTATTGTTTTGCTTGCTGCACACTTTTGATTTATGCCTTCGCGGGCTGTTTTGGGAGAACTTTCTCATAGGTTTCCCGAGCCAAGAACGGTCTCTTTACATCATCAGCCATCATCCACATCTCCATAGAGATTGATTACGCAGGGCTGCAGCTCTGCTCTGGAATTCGCATTCTCTGGAGCAGTAGGCATTTGTCAGATGGACTTCCATCCCTGGTGTAGTGCTGTGATCTACACTGAAGGTCTTTTCCATAACTGTGCAGCTCTGACATGCTTCATTGTAGATTAATAGCCATTGCTCTTTCAGACATTTCTGTCCCGAGCGTTGGATTTTCCAAAGAAACTTTCAATACAATGAACAAATCAACTCAATACTTCTCCATAGAACACTTTAATTATAAGAGAAACTTTTTTTTTTTTTTTTTCTCTCCCCTCAGGCAAAAACGGTCACTCGCAATGAACAATCAATAGCAGGACAATTTTATTGTCGTTCATTCATGTCGAACTGGAAGCCCTTTTCGTATACTTTCAGTAGAATCTACAAATCTTCTCATTTCAAGTTCATTACAAAATAAAGACTTTTGAAATAAATAAATATATTTATATAAAGATTTAGCATTATACATTGTATGTAGAAAATAAATATAATGTACATCTTATAAATAGGTGCATCCATATTTACACTGGTCACTTACATTTTAAGAATGTTCCTGACAGCCTTACATTACACGTCACACCTTGTCAGCTGACCAACACGCCACAACCTTTCCTCATATGCCGTAGCTTTTCCCTGGTTTCAACAGAACGTTCATCCCTTTTTTTTCCCCCCTCAGAGAGTGCATTCCTTTTTTTCAGCTGTCAGCAAGCAGACTTTTTCAAAACCTTCAAAAGAAAAGGAGTGAAATTGCAGAGTGGATTCTCTAAGTGCTAATTTATCTCCGCGTTTCACACTGGAGATGGTCTTTTCCACTCTGTCCTGACAGGTGTTCGTTCCTCTTTGGTTGTCTTTTAGGCCTTAAAAAAACCCTGAAGTCTTTTATGATTCGGCTTTTTATTAGTGATTGTTTCCATAAGTTTGCCAGTTTTATTACTTAGCAGTACCTCTCACTTGTGTCTCATCAAAGGTCCTTAAATATACATTTGTAAAAAAAAAAAAAAAAAAAAAATTCTTTTTTAAAACGTTTCTCTTATTGAGATGCTACTGTATATTCTTTGGAAGAAATCGTCCTTGTCCACCATGTAAATAGTCCCTGGATAAGTGTTCCCATAATCATTTCCTTTCACCATAGGATCAGCATCAGCATGGTCCCTTAGCAATGCTCACTCTGCATGCCTACTGCATTATGAAGGTGAGCGTGAGTCTACAAAGACGCGTACAATGGGATTAACGCCTATGCTTGAGTTCAGTGGTGTTAATGTTGCTAGAAGTGATGAGCATCCAAGTTTAAACCTGGCTTGCGGATCCGAGACGTAAGAAGGTTTAAGACGTACTGAAATGGCCAAGACCAAAACTGGAGCCTAGCTCACAAGTGGTTCTTTCCATCGTGAGTGGTTCCTCTGCGAATTCTGACCGAGTTATCTAAGGATGAGGTGGCTGCATGACACCATGAGGCCCCTGAAGTCAACACCTCTCCCTCAGAAACCTCTTGGCACTGGTGGTGGATGGAGGAATGTCCTCTCTGCACTGTGGTTTAAAACCCATTAAGGAAAGGAAACAGATCCATCCAGGAACACACACGTACTGTTTATCTCAGTCACCGCTGGAGAGGGACTCCTTGCTTTGGACCAGAAGGCAAATCTAAACAGTTGTCAGGGAAGAAAAGGAGGGTCTCCGTAAACCTTAAATTTCTCCCAGATTCCCCTTTCACCCCTCCCTGCTCCTCCAGCGCTGGCTGGACTTTTGGTCACCTGTTCTGGAACAAATCCCTGTACGCCTGGGCGATCTTCTCGATCTCCACCGGCCTGGGCAGGAAGTGAGTCAACTTCTGGTGTTTTTTAGTCCTGTTGCCTTCTCGAGGCGAACCGTCCTTGTTCAAGGCCACATAGTAGTATCTCCCGGTGTCTGCATGTTTGTACAGCGTCGAGGCATACGTGTTGTACCAGTTCTCTTCAAATTGCTCACGGAAGACGCACTCTGCCGTCAGCTTTTTCTGCAAGAAAGCCAAGGAGAAGAGATGATGTGATTTAAGTCATTTCTGGATTTGGCAAACTAGCTTGGATCAAATGCTTGCTGGGGAAAGTAATGCACTTTCACAGTACATGAACATTTACACTTGTTGATGCTTGAGAAACGGACAAATCAAGCAGTTGTCTGCAAATTTCTGTAGCTCACTCAGTTAAGTTTTCAATTCTGAAGACTCCTTGACCTGATCGAACTAGAAGAGAAGTAAATGTTGTCAGGTTGTAATCAGGCATTGAAGCCGGTAACAAGTGTCCCTGATTATGTGACTGCAGCTACATAAGGGTCTTTCTTAAAGGTGCGAAAGAGTGGCAACTGTTTGACATTGGGCAACAGGTGCTTGCTGTAGAAAGTCATCACAGCTGGCTTTTCAGCTTACACCCAGAATCACTCCTCAGACCTGTTAACCTTTCGGTCTGTTTCCCCTGTGACGCAACCAACCTAGCTTACACACACACAGACAGCAGCCAGAGAGAACTCCTGTGTGGCCTGCTACTACCACACCACTGACAGGACTAAATGAGCGATCGCTCGGAGTTCAGCAGGTGAACTTCTGCTGGCTGACTACGTTGCCGAGAACAATAGCTCACACTGGGGCTACGTCATATTTCTTGCCAAAAAAGCAGTCATGCAATGGCTCTAGCTCAAGTGTCCGTGTTAAGGCGGCTCACTTGGACCATGGAAGTTGGCTGGACATGGTTTAAATTCTTAAGAGATGTGCCAGCATTAACATGGGGAAACGTAGAACTCATTACCATATCACTTTAATTAACTGGTCCTTTAACTGTATACTGAGTTTAGTTAAAAAATTGGACCAATCCTGTCCAGTGTTCTACCGCCTTAGGTTTGCTTCAGATGGTTAATAGTCCTGGTGAGATTTTTGGAGTTAAATAAAATTGACCTGGCATAGAATTCGCTAGACTAATGACTAATGCCAGTCCACTCCCTAAAGACTAAACCCAATAATCATGCAGTAGTTAAAAGCTAAGAGGGGCAAATTAGCATAGGATAAATTGAATCATGAGCTCTTGGACACTTTTTAGCTGTTTTACCATTGAAAGAAATTTTCAAGTTGTTAAATGTTCATACCCAAAGGAAGCCTTACGTTCACCCCGGTTTCTAAAAACAATCATCAATCCTCATACACCTCCAGCCTAGCTGAGGAATGAAAGCCTGTGCCTGGGCAGTCGGCAGCGCAATTTGTGAATTAACCTGTGACTGCGGTGATTTTAATAAGATGTTATCATGTTACATGTGAAGTCATTTTCCCCCCTCTCTGTCTGTAAGGAGCTCACTCTGACTCTCGAGATCCACAGACACTTGTTGAGGGCCACGGTTTATTATCGGTGGAAATCTGATAGCATGTTTCTCCCGCAGCAATGCGGAAGGCTCGACTGGTGGGAAGACAGAAGAGTTTCCTATAAATGGTGTTTCGTGCACACCACCAACACACACGACGTGACTCGGTTCGTAGCCCATCCCGGTCTCTGTTACCATTTGAGCACTCGACCAAAGTAAAGCACTTTCCCTGTGTGACTATGCAGGAATATACAAGAAACCGAGAGCACTCACAGACCATATATCGCTAATATGTGTGTGTACTCAGAGCTTTGTGTATATCCAGGAAATATGTAAATATTTTAGTGACTATGAAGCAAAATGAAGAGGCTATCCTTCTAATTTAGGGTCCGTGGTGCTTTCGGCAAGGTCTTTCTCATGCCTTTCTCAACTTCAGAAGACAAAAACAAGGTAACTCTAACAGGCCAACTGTTTTTGCTCTCAGGGGCCCCTGGTGCTGTTCCAGCTCTGTCTGATGTCAGAGGCATGGCGTGATACGAAGTGCTGGAAAAGCTGCCTGTTTTGTCTGGATTGGTGTTTTTCACGTCTGCATCATATGGGAAGCAGACTTCAGATTACGGGCCGGTGAATTGATTGCTATCCTCTTAACTCTAACTGTAGTTAGTCTGTTGGCTGCCGTCCCACGGCCCAAACTTGAAAAACACAAAGCTCTTGGGTGCAGGTGTGTGCTTATGCAGGTGTCTGCTCGAACGGTTCTGGGGTTTGTGTGGGTTTGACTTACCGACCCATAGAGATCTCCTTTTTCATTCATTCCCAGATAAAGTCCGGCATCCACTCCTCTTATGCTGACCAGCCCCACAGCCAGACTAATGAACTCCAGGATACCTGCCATAGAGAAACTCTGGTGAGACAATTCCCAGACATCACGGGACGCATCAGCACATCTAAGCATTACTCACAAGGATGTATTTATGATCTATGCCATATGAACAGAATGGACATGAGGAAGAGAACTGTTCTTTAAGTAGAAAAATGGCACCCTTTGTTTTTTTAGATGTCGGCCTTGCATTATGGAAACATAATGAACCTGTTAATGGCTGTAAGAGCCAGATGTATGAATGATTACAGTAACACTACCCAGGTGTTATCAGGTTCCGTCTTGGGAATATATATGGGATGGCTATGGCATTTGCCAGGTCAAACCTTAAAATATGCTCTGTGCACTTCAGGCTGTGAGATGACGTTACGTTAAGAAAGATAAAACAAGTGAATAAGGAATATAGGAGGAGGTTCATTCCTTTCACAGACTAACATTCAATCATCATCTTTTAGATGATGGATCCAGATTCTACCCTGAGAACACGGTACGAGGTGTGGATACACTCGGGATCGGATGCCAGTCTGTGGCAGAGCACCATATACATGCACAGCTTCACAACTGGCATCGCTAGTCCACGTACCAGCATGTTTTAGGAGGTGTAATGAAATCCGCTGGACACATGGAAAACATGCAAGACGGTGCTAGTAGAGTAACTCGAACTCCTGATCGAACCAGAAATCGTGGAGCTGTGTGGTGGTAATGTTATCCACATGCAAACATTATTGTGTTAATTTGTGTCGAGTGAAAAACTTCTCCAAGTTGTGATTTTGTGGCAGAAAATGTCTTCATGTGGAAATATTACTCCCTGATGAATTCTCCAGTCAATATGAAGATTTTAGGCACATTCTTCAATGCATTCTAAAAATTGCTTAAATATGGGATTTTATGTGATGTTAGCTCAAAAATTACACTGAACGCCTCTGTGGCTTTGCATCAACATCAACATGGATCAGTTACTAAAATGGCACTCAAGTCTGAAGATGACACAGGACCGCTGGATGCTAATCGAGACCATTCGTGTTTCATATTTGAATTTAATCAAAGCCATGGCCCGCTTGTACCATGCCTGCCTTGAATTTGCAGACCAGGGAATGCCAGAAACATGCACACCGAACACCCAATCCAATAAAACCGCTTGTTTTGGCTGAGAAAAACAAGCATTAAACTTCTTTGGATTCCACAGTGGTCATGCTTTAATTTAGAGTTATTCCAGCCTCCTGAGCAAGGCTGCACCTGCACAATGGCTGTTGAACGCACATGTCTGTGCCCTGACCTCATTTGTTTACCACTCTTATGCTAACCACTCCTTCAATGATTTATATTAGTGGTATAATTAACAATGTGCATGTGCTCGCTCAAGTTAACCGGCATCCCATTGTACAAGCTGGCTCAGAAAATCAGCCCTGTGCTGTTCGCTTGTTTTCGAAATAAGGAGAGACACCTGCGACTCAGCGCATGGAATTAGAGCCGTGTGTGTGTGTGAGAGAGATGTGGAGGTCCTGGCTTCGAGTTGGTGGGTGGTAGAACGCGATCAACCATGCACTCTTACACCTTAGATGTTGGCACTGTAACAGAACTGATAATCTACAAACTACCAGATCATACACACATTTACATATGCAATAGGAGTATTTTGTATTAAAGGGTATAAGGATTTTTATTTATATATATATATATATATATATATATATATATATATACACATATATACAAGAAAGTGTGTTTGTGTATATTTAAGCATATATATATATATATATGTGTATATATGCTTAAATATACACAAACACTTTCTTGTGTGCACATTACATATATGCACATTAGACACTAGAGATAGGCATTTTGAGGGTGTGGAGTGTGTGCACATATATCTATCTATCTATCTATCTATCTATATCCGTGTGTATGCATGTATATAAAGTGTGAAATGTGCATGAAGTGTCCTAAATGATTACTCTATATAAACAAGTGTACTCTATAAAGTGCCGTTGAGTACTTTAAACAAAAGATATGACAAGAAGTAGAGTTTATATTTATATACACACATACTACATATAGTTTTCTTCTATAGTCTCTTAAGAATCTTTATAGTCTCTTCCAACACATTATGTACTGTAATACAGCGTCCAAACGACCAGGGCTGAAAAAACACATCTGATGTGCATCAATAAGCTACATCGTATGTATAGTAGTATCTTATCCATCTGATGCATACCTTTTTTTTTTTATTTATTAGGCCATTTAACATATTGATACACAGCAGATGAAGGACGAAAGTGGTCTGATTTATATATATATATATAGAGGAAATATTTAGCCCGAAGACTATGCACATATAAAACAGTTAAAAGTGTTCAGCAATTGCCACGATGCAATAAATAAAGCATAATGCAATGAAGTGACACTGACAGGTGCACCAAAGTGCGGCTGTGTGACTCGGATGGAAATCGTGCTGTTAAAAGTGAGTGAGTGAGTGTTTTCTCACCGAATCTGCTGTGGTCCTGCCTGGTGCCGTGCACTGTGCCGTTGGGGAAGATCTCCAGCTGGAAGCCGGTCCTGCAGTACAGCTGCCTCCTGCGCAGGATCCCTTTGAGATGATCGAAGTCCGTGAGAGAGCCGCGCCGCAGTCTGCCCTCGATCAGCCCGAGGCGCTCGTTCAACCCGGCCGGCGAGTCGGACAGAGGCGTGTTCCCCAGCGCGGTGAAACTCGGTAAATCCAGATCGATGGTGCCGAGGACTCCGCCGACCTCCGTCATGGTGCCCGTGTGAGTGTGACCCGCTTCAGAAAGTCAGACAGCACATGCCCACGCACAAGCTCAGCTTCATCCACGCTCCCTCGCTATTCAAAACTCGCTGATGCCCGCTTATCGTCTCCAATCAGCCTTTTTATACACATACTCCCCGTGCATTATCAAATTGGATATTCAAAAAGCCAAGCCACGCCTGACCGGCATCCCTTCTTTTGCGCGCGCCAATTTGCGTGCCGTAGATAAACGCGCGTGACTACAAGGTTTTTTCTTTTGCCACTGTCGGTGCCGGAGAGCGCGAGCTGTTGGCTGCTTTTCTACAAAAGTGAAGCGGGTTCATGCACAAGTATGAATGCACTCATGCGTAACCACTCCTGGACCAAGTGTCCGAGTCTGTGGCGAAGCGTCCAAAGCGAGCACGCTCATAGTTCTCTCTACTGTCTGAAGCCCCTCAGACCAGTTTCTCCCTGCATGTGTATGCAGCCTACTACACACACCAAAACCGACTCCAGTGCCGTGTTCTGCACGCGCTGAAGCATGGAGAGGCAAGCTTTTTTTTTTTTTTTTTTTTTTTCTTTCAGAGAAAAAAAAAAACCAAAACAACAAGCTGCTTTGTTAGCACAAGGTCACGAGTTACATTAGAAGCCGGAATCTGGGATATATATAATATATAATATATATTATATTATATATATTTTCCTTTTTTAATGAGAGTTTTTCTCCACCTCCCTGGGAGCAGGTGCTTCCTGATCTTCTTCCTGTGCGCTTCTACAAAGCTGTCTCTCTCCCAATATCCACATACTGTAGGCTTAAAAGAAATGGTGGGTGGGGGCTTTGGGGGGGAATAATGACGTGTTTTATTAAATTTGACCGATGCTGGGAATGTCTGGACCAAGGAGCAGACGGAATTTCATAACGCAAGCATTTGAAATAAGAACTGCATTTATCCAAGAGCAAAGAGTGTATAGATCATATAGACACGCTATGTATAGCCAAGCCTAGTGTTTACTGCAGTCTAAGTGCATCATTTGCAAGGCTGTTGCTGATTCAGTATGATATGCATTTGCAGTCTTTCTTAGAAAGATGAAAGTTGTGACACCAGCAACCAGAAAGTGTCCTATTTTTAAACCGTCACCTCTGCATGGAAATATTGGCAAGGCTTATAAAAGAACAACATTTGGAACATTGGAAATGATTTAGGATTTGATTTGGAGCTGTGAATTTGATCTACACCATGTTCAACAGGCACTGACTTGCGCAGGATGAGAGCACGCTGTCGAAGGCCATGCATTCTTACATATCTTTTTGGAGATGTAATATAAACAAAGACAGATTTAATTAGCCATTGGCAGCAGGAACATATCCATGTTGGACTGTGGAGTCCAAAAATAAAAAAAAAAGGCTTCAACCAGGAGCATGATTTAAAAGTTACTGGTGCAGGTTTATTATTTTAGGAAATCCCCAGCCGCTGGGCTAATTTATCCGAATGGCATGAAGCACATCCTTAAGACAGAGCAGAAGTTGTTTTTATTAGCCCATCAATGCTAAGTAAGAACACTCTGCTTATGTTACACACCTGGCCATTTTGGTAACAATACAACTATTTTGCAAGCAAGATAACAAGCAAGGATCACTCAAGCCCTTAAAGGCATGGGAAGAGAAAAACAGCAATGCTCATTTAGTGCTCTTAAACTCTATTATCCATTTGCATGTCAAATCCATTTTGTTGTATTTTCACAGATTAAATGTATTTAGATATTCATTATACTTTGTTTGTACCTAAACCTTGTTCTGATTTATTGTAACAAGAGTATTTTCATCCCTTATGCATGATGATGTAATTCATATGAAGCATGTTCAGGCTTTTGTATTTTATTAGTGTAATTATATCTGGATTAGGTGCAGATTTCTCTGTCAGTTCAGGTGAAGCAAGTCTGTTGCATAGAACACAAATCATTTTCCAAAAATAGCTGGAGGAATCATCATTTCAGCCCGGACAAGAGGAAGCATTACATGGGCTGCGTATGAAACAGAAGGTTGCTGCCTAGTTGCCACACTGCTGTATTAGACAGGTGTCTCATAACGCATGAATTTCGACTGAAGGCATCTTCTGAGAACATTTAGTTTCGAACGACCTTTTAGGAGAGTATTTACGGTATCGTGACATCAGCATGCTGTGTTACGAAATCATAATAGCTAGCTAACTTTTGCTTGTTGGCTGACAGATGCCTCACAAATCAGATCAAATTTATTTGGTTACAGTCACAGGGTTATATAATAGTACAATGTATGTTCTTAGTAACTTTTGAAAAATCTAAGTTTCAACTGAGGCAGTTGGAAGCCAACAAACACAAAGTGAGCGTTTGATTAGTTTCGGACGGTCCTTGTTGCATTACTGTCACCTTCTGAGACAGCATTTTCCCCGTTTCGAAAGCACCCACGATGTAAGGCTAGTGCTTCCAAACCTGGAGAAATACTGTGACAACCGTTTAGCCTGCTCCATTCCCCCAAACCATTCCATTCACATATCCCACCCAAGTCTATTGAAAGATATCAAACATTCATCACTTTGAAGAGGCTGAATGTGAGGGAAGAACTTTCTTGAGTCTGGGCCAAGACTAACACTGTCCATAATTTCTATAGCCACATTCATCAACATTATACATGTTCTGTCAAATCTGAAATAAGTCTTAGGCAAAGATCATCATTTGCTGCATGAGCTATAAAATTCACTGGTGACTATTTATACCGGCCACTTTATTAGGAGGACTTGTACACCTGCAGCGCAAAGCATAATAGCATCCAGACACAGGTTCAGTTAATATTGACATCAAACATCAGATTTGAGAAGAAATGTGAGCTCAGACTGTGACTATAACCATGGCATGGCTGTTGGTTGCTGCCAGACGGGTTAGCGGTATTGAGTATTTCAGAAACTGCTGATCTCGTGGTGGTTATGTACAGTCTGTAGAGTTTACATAGAATGGTGCAAAAAGAAAAAACATCCGGTGCAGCAGTTCTGTGGGTAAAAACACCTTGATTGCTGAGAGATCAAAGGAGAAAAGCCAGACTGATTTGAGCTAACAGAAAGGCTGCGGTAAGCACTCTTTAAATCCGTGGTCGTTGTCGTGTATATGGATACAGTTTGAGATGACTTGTGCTTTGTGATATTGTGCATCATCATGTTGGAAGAAGAGATACCTGTGGTCAGGAGCAATGCTCAGATAGGCTGTATATGCTCGGTTGATATTAAGAGGATCAGTGTGTTCCAAGAAAACATTTCCCGCACACCCAGTTTGGGTGAACCTATGCTCACTGTAGCTTCATTCGTCTTCTACACAGATAGGAGTGGACCCTGATTTGGGCTTCTGCTATTGTAGTTCATCCACATCAACATACGACGTGGTGTTTGTTCTGAGATGTTTTTCTGCTTAAAATGGTTGTAAAGAGTGTTTTTTTTTTTTTTTTTTGTCTGTGTTACTGTAAATAATGGATAGAAATAATGACGACAATGCTGAAGTTTGGTCACTTCTGTTTTTACTCCGCTATAAATTATAAGATTATTTTTCTTGCATGAGAAGAAGTTTTCAAGTGAAAAGGTAATATATCAATAAAACAGTTATTATTTCACTGAAACGTGGATCTCGGGCAAGATTTGCAGTATAATTTATTTTGTAGTGCATCAGCATTCCCAGTTTGCAAACCATAATATTGCATCAACACTCATTGAGAGAATATTAGTTCAAAAACTGATAGTTCCACATCTCTAGCAAGGGCAGTGCAATACCATAACCTGCCACTAGTCTGCATTGAGGGTGGCCTTGGATTCGGATGCCATCTTTTAGGAGCCCTCTTATAAAGAACTCAACACTAACCGTAGTGCATTCGAACGCAAATGCTCTCCCTTCCCGTCCTGGCGTATGATATCATCTGTTCTTATTTTACCTTTGTATCGGGACTGCGCCCAGAAAAATGATCCGCAGCACAGAGTTATTTGCAGAGCTGGATTCTGTGTTATTTTATTTCGTTGCAGAGACATAACATGCTGGGTCTCCCCTTTCACGCAGGTGGTCCTCCCTGCCTCAGTCAAAGCCAGGCGGCACGCACACCCACGGCTGAGTGAAGACACAGACAGATGCATGCGAATTTAGGTAACGGGTGTAGCGTTTCAAGGGCCTGCTCGGCTTGGCTGTCTTGCGTAAAGATAGTGTTAATTAATATGTTTGCTTTGCCTTAAGCTCTTAAAAAATAGTGTTCCATCTCTCGCCGAGCCACCAGTTGGTGAGGAACATTGTCTAAAACCAACATTTGTAATACAAATTAGTTTCATATGCTAGTTTCATAGAGAGACAGAGAGAGGATGAATTGTGCCGTGTGACCACTAAGGTTCTTCCCCAGTAATGCCGTAGCTACATTTCTTCAGCACACTTGAACATTTTGCATTTGTTCACTTGGGAATTTGGTTCGCACGGTTTTTATTATTTATTATTATTATAATTTTTTTTTTACAATCTGTAGTTTGCTTCATTTCCTGTCATGCCTGATAAAATCTTAAGGAATGTAAGATCCATATGTATCCGACTGTATGATCTTTTAACGTTAACCCTAATTATGTTCCATTTCATTATCATAAAATTTGATCTGACTAAAATATCAGTTCTTAAATAGTGACAAAGAATCAATTGGATGTTCTTCAAAGGTTCCCTCTGGGTTACTCCTAAGAAACCCAATCATGTAAATTATTAGGCCAGGAAGTTAACATATGTAATTGTGTCGTTTTGAATCGGGACCCTGGTTATGTAAAGTGTCTTTGCGTGATCACGAGAAAGACTCCATCTGAGCAAGAGTGTTATTCTTTCTCCAACACAGACCAGAGATTTAGCCTCAAACAGATGTTAGAAGCCCTTTGTAGGGCCCTTGGCACTGAGCCAGGCTCTACCTATCTTCACAACTATTTACATGGCAATCCAGCTGGTCACCCCCCTCTTTCTCTCTCTCTCTCTCTCTCTCTCTCTCTCTCTCTCTCTCTCTCTCTTGCAGAGTCATTCTGTTTTTAACACTGGAAACAACATTGCAGATCTACAAAGGAAATATTTCAACTTTTTTGGTCCACATACTTCTGACATAATGACCAGTTACTGCAATCACCTAGGCCTTAAGGTGTCATCAACATTCCTGCTTGTAACTGTAATTTGTAGTGATCGTATGGTATATGCACTTCTGAAGATGCTTATTCTGATCATATGAAGGAGAAGAGCTTTTTTTTCCGTGTTAATTAGACTTATTTACATACAGCTGGCAAAATTGTTTGTTTGGTACAAACATGAAGGACTTCTATCTCACTTACAACCTTAGTCAAGGCCTTGGAACAGCATTCTACATCTGCATAGCCCTCATATGCTGACCACTAGAGGGTGCAGAGTGGCTCTCTTTTAAAAAATATATATAAATCCAAGCTCTCGGGTTGCTTTAAAACCATGAACTGGCGGATATGATAGATAGACACATTAGTTAACTATGGGGGAAAGTTGAAGGTAATGAGGGTGGGGTAATCTCTTTCAGTCTCATTTTATTTTAAGTTGACTGTGGTGGCTCTGAAATACTGCCTGTTCACACCTATTGCAGACTTTACTCTTAGCATCTTTAATCGTTTTCCACTTTACAGTCTGATTAAGGCTTTTTTCTATGATACCCCTGACTTGTAAGGTCTAATATCGTTCAAAATTAGGATTGGCGTTAAACAGTAAACATGAAAACATATATAAAAAATGGTTTTTTTTTTTATAGGTTTTGCCCAGGTCAAATACGACCACAGGAGGAATAGATATACTGAGGATTACAGTCTCACAGCTCCAAGGTCCTCAGATTGACCCTGAACTCTGGCTACTGTCTGAATGAAGTTCTTCCTGATCTCTGTGTCCTACTGGAATAGGCTCAAGATCCATCACAACCCTGGTCAATTTGTGTTTGGATATACTACATATTTGCCCTTTTTTTAGAGCTTAAAGTCTTGCTTTTTTTTAAACAACACGAACTACAACAATCGGTGATCCCACAGCTGTAATGATATCGTCCGTTTATTTGTGATACTTCATATTTTTATAGGTCGCTCTGCCTTATAAGGAAAATATACTAATGATCTCTGTCATTGAACTTATCTGATCTAGCATTAGACAGAAAGGGCAAAGGCTTCCATCCATCCATCCATTATTTATACCGCTTATCTGTCAGGGTTTCAGGAAAGCTGGAGCCAATCCCAACTGACTTTGGGTGAGCGGTGTGGTACACCCTGGTCACCTAACTCACCAATCTATCACAGACCTAGCCAAAGGCTACTAAAAAGATTCAAATTATTCTACCTTCTGCAGCATGTCTTACTAGGACCTACAGTCAAATCTAGTCTTATTAGCAACCTTCAATAAAATAGAAGCAAATCAATAGCAATTAGTAATTCTTAACTATATTGTAATTATGTTTTGGGAAATCCAATTTAATTTGGTATAAATGGTTGCAATGTAACTTCTGTAAGCAAAAGGATACTTTTACTCAAAAAAACAAACAAAACTCCAGCATATTCAGATCATAATCAAAAATCATTCATTCGTCTTCAGGAACTGCTTTCTCCTGATCATGGTCCATGGATCCAGTGCCAAAGTCTGGAACACTGAGTGCAGGAATTCCCCCTGGATGGGATGCCGGTCCAATGCAGGACACCATGCACGCACATTCACAATTAAGAGCAATTTAGAGAAGCCAATTCACCTTCCAGCATGTTTTTGAGAGGAAACCGTGGAACGCAGAACAAATGCGTGTGAACAACAACAACAACAAAAAAGTGTGAACAGACAACAGTTCAGGATTGAACTGAAAACATTGGAGGTGTGAGGAAACACTACCTGCTGTACCACTCAGCACCATACAATACAATACAATTAATACAATTTTGGACAAATTATGTATCTTTCTTATAACAAATCCATCCTAAGTATTTTAAGTATTTTTTTTTTTTTTAAATAGCAGCTCTCGAAACAGAAGGAGCAAAATTATTGACACACTTGACATATCCAGAAACTCCATTGTTGCTATTGACCAAATACAAGTCTGTGGAATTGTAAAATTCTTTTGTTAACCATAAGCATGAGGAAAGCCTCATGTGCTTTCAACACATAAGAGACAGATGGTTGTTGACCTGCTTAAGTCAAGTCAAAGCATAAACAGTTCAGAATAGCATTAAGCATAATAAGGTCCATAAAAAGACTGGAATAGTTAAATACTTTCCAGGAATTGTGACTGATGAGGATGCAGTCGCCCTTCACAGTGTAAAGAATACTGTATATAGAAACATAAACGATGAGTGCATACAAGAAAAACACCTTATGCTTACTGTAATATATGGTAGTGAATCGAATCATTGATGCTTTTGTGGCTTTTAAAAAAATTGATGGCATCATGAATTCAACTAAACATTTAATTCAACTATGACATTTACCTTCAAAACCAGGTTACCTCTGCCAGGAGGTTAAGACTTGTTCATAGATGGATCAGCAAGATAATGACCCTAAATTAACATTTGAATCAACACTGAAATGGTTGCCTTGAAACAAAAATGCAGCCCATGAGCTCAGGTTACTGCCTTTGTGGAGGTTCATTTGTTTGTGTCCATGTGGGTTTCTTCTGGGTTCTCTGGTTTCCTTCCACCACCACAAAACATAGCAGAAGGTAAATAGTATACAGCCCAATTGCCTGTAGGTGTTTGTAAGTATATGAATGTGTGGGGTGCCATCATGGGTATATTCCTGCCTCATGCCCAGATCACTAATTATATGTGCTATTTTATATATTCATTTTGCTTGTTCTCATCAAGGGTGCCAGTAAATATATATTGATGTTGTGTGCAGGAAAGAATACTTTCAAGTTTTATAGCTCTAATACCACAGAAGGTGTTAGAAGATCATTTCTAGTCTTTCCACATTTCATGCCACATTGTTCCCAATCAAAAGCTGTTGAGGAGGAGCGCTGACATATTTCTTTTTATGACTACTCTTAACAACCTGTCAAAGTGGAGAAACCTCGGCAGCTTGAGTGCAGATTCTTATTTTAGAGACGCAAACACTTGTGGCAGGTGTCCTGTGGACCTTTGGCAAGCGAAAAAGAAAGAAAAAAACACGAGAGTGCAGCAAGTTGAACATGTTGTTCTGCACTAAGTAATCATTCTGCTAAACAGATGTAGAAAGGTACTATAAACAGCTTTTTTCCCTGTTAGCAGGCTAAAAGTGAATTGCCAAACTTCCAAAATGTCATGAATCTTTCAAAGACTGTAAAGTTATGATGAACTACCACAGACCAGATGTGCCACTTTTACCTCATTCACACACTCAAGGTTAGAACTGTTGATTGGATTTACAAAGAAACATATTTGATAAGGTTAGTGGGATTTCAGTGAGGTCCTTCATGTTCTTATACATTCTAAAACAGCACACATATTCTGTATGGATGACTGTAATCGCATTTAGACAGTGATACCACTTTAAACTGTATTAAAACTACTCTCTGTGGTCCAGAAAGGAAAACCACATGGACCACAGAGTAAAGTGTCTAGCAATAAAAGTGACTGAATAAGTTAAACCTCGTCAAGATTATTACACAAGTCTGGTCACACTGACATGCTGCTAACAGACACTGAAAAATGACTGAAAATAACCTGTACAGACTCAAGTGTTACACCAACATTTGTAGTCTGGGATTCATTTTTACTTAATCTAGATGCTATTTTTATATCTAGATGCTCATTATGATCTTAGATCTCTTGGTAGGTTGTATCCTGTTTCACTGATATTTCATTTCAATTTTATTTATAAAGCACTTTTAACAATTATCACGAAAAACAGCCACATATTTATAGGGCTACATGGCTGCATGAAATTAACCTTGTCACTTGAACTCTGACCTCAAATAACATAATAGCAAGGCCTTTTACTTCTAAGTCATTCAGCCAGACCTAATGAATTCTACTGTATCTAGTAGGGGTGTGACACAATGCCACTATCTGTATCTGCAACTGAATAGGGCTCAAGATATCCTTATCTGTATCTGCGTTTGGATTTAAAGCCAAAATGGGTGTGGCCTAAACATTTTCTATATTAACACTACCACTATGCCCCAGAAATACTGCAAAACACTGAAAAACCTCAGAGTTAGAAATGCCAACACCCTCAGCATAGTCTGTGAATTCTGGCTCTGACAGTTCCTCAACTTTAGCTAATGATTTTCAGCAGTCCAGAGGTGTGTGTCTGACTGTTATTTATTTATTTTTTAAGCTTATTCATGTAGCTAATAGTCTTGTGTGTACTTACCCACAATATTAAGTTGATTCTACTTAGCTAAATATAAACAAATTAGTACCTGATTTAAACCTTCACGACCCGGACCAGGCGGTTACGAAGGATGAATAAACACTCTAAAGAATGGTGTTAATAAGCATGATCTTTGTATGTCCTGCATGCTTCATATCTCACTCTTGTTTGTCTTGCCCTCTTTTCTGAAATCAACACAGGGTCAAAATTATATATATGGGATCAAAAATATACACACGATTTGTGCTGAAAGTTCCACAATGTCTCTGTTTGACAGCACTCATTGGATGGACCAACAAAGTACAATGGGAAAGTCCAAGGAACTCCGTGCAAATCTGAGAAAGAGGATAACAGATTTACAGAACTCAGGAATATCTCTGGGTGCACTTTATAAACAGCTGCAGATTCCATTACAAGTTCAATCAATTACACCTAAGTACAAGTTATTACGAAGTGTAGCCACTTTGCTAAGCCACTTTGCTGGAAGAAGACCCAAACTGTCACCTTCAGCTGAGAGGAAATTGATTCGGATGGTCAGGAACAACCCAGGAACCATGAAGGCACAGGGCTGCTATGAACTAGAACCTGCTGGAACACTGTCTACAGTCAAGTGAGTTTTACATCGCCATGGACTGAGAAGCTGCCGTCCAAGAAAGAAGCCCCTGCTATAAAATCAGCCCCTTGAAGCTTGAAAAGTTAGCATCCGATCACATTAACAAAAGTTTTATTATGGTCAGATGAGACAAAGTCTGAGTTGTTTGGACACAATGACCAGAAGTACAGAGGAACACTGTTAAGCATGGTGGTGGTAGCATCATGCTTTGCTGCAAGTGGAACTGGCAACCCTATTGAAAATATGTGGACTGTGCATAAAAGTTGGGTTTGTGCCAGAAAGCACACAAATTTAGTTGAACTATACCAATTCTGCCGAGAAGAGAGGTCAAATGTCGAAAAGCTTGTTGATTGCTACCAAAAGTGTCTCGTCAAGGTGAGACTTACTATGGGGCATTTAATCATATATTAGGTGTGCTGTATGTATAGTTTTGTCCCTGTGTTGTTTTCAGAAAAGCCAAATTGAGCAAATCTTGGGCGCCAAATTCTTGTTTTTTTTTTTCTATAAAAAATGTATGTTATACAATTATTCTTCAACCGAAAAGTTTCACAGTTCAAAGAAGTCATTGGAAGCCCAATATTGCCATGATATTCATGTCCATGTATGTAAACTTGACCAAAATATATCAAATATTCTGCAAATGTAACTCTATCCTGTAATTAAACAGTGGCATCCCTTTAATATGCTCTCGCCCCTGCTTTGCCACTCCTTGTCTGAAAATCTAGACATATCACTGATATTTTCCTTGTTCACTGCTTGGAAATCATCAGAAAAAATGATTTAAGAGATAATAGAGGAATAAAGGATACATTTCCTTCAAAACGCTTGTGATCAGAGTGCTGAAATATGCTGAATTATGAGTGATAGATTAGTGTCTCAGAAGTCACGCTTGCTTTCTTGACTCTGTATCTAACTAAGTCTCAAAGTCATGATACAATTGTAGATGTTGAGTCTGTGCAGGCGAATCCAGTTCCTCACTCTTGCTGCTCAGAAGAATGAAACTATCCAAATCTCTTTATTTGAAAAAGACAGAAAAACCTGTCAGCCAGATGTTTTTGCTGTAATGAACAAAGTGTAGGGGTGAAGTAAGCGTTTTGATGAGAAAATTCTCAGAGAGAAATTAATCGCGGACATGACTTTCCATGACCAAAGCTATTGTTTTATATGCCAAATGATTTATGTCTCACTTGATTTACACGCCATCTATTCTGTACAGCTGGGATGGTACTCTATTAATGAAATTCCTTGATGTCTATTTTTTTTTTTCCCCCTCGGTCTGATTTGCGGTTTGAATTGCGCACCTCATATTCAAAGTGTCTGCATGTATAATGTCTAGTTTTCAGAAAACAGTGCTTAGAAAAACTACTTTGTACACATATCAAAAAGAATTCACCCCTTAAACACAACATTAACAGTAATGTCAAACTTTGTAATGTCTGGTGCCAAACGTTTCAAATTAGCTCCATGGTCTTGTGCCATAATTATAAAAGGATTCTCACATTAAATTACTCTGAAGAACTACAAAAGCGTTTCGCAGTATTTCTGAGCTCAGTGAGCATGGAACATATGGTTAGCATTTTGGAAAGGCGCTCATTTTACCAGGCAGAGCAGACTGATTCCTCGGGCTGTGCTGTGTTACGACAGGTTCCTTAAACAGGATGAGATTTTTATGCCTGATAAATGGAGGACTCTGTGTCCAAATCTAAAAGAGCTGATACTGTATCTCTCATACAGTCATGCCAAGGTATGGAGTAAACAGATTTTTTTTTTTCTGGTAAAGCAAAAATCTCCTTGCTGGCACCAAAGTGGCCCCTTGAATTTCTTGTCCAGGATTTTGCTGTATTTTGTCATGTCGTATGAAAGCTTTCCCAGGCTTTCTATCCAGATTATTGTGCTTGATCACAGCGGGCATCTACATATTGGATGCCTAGCTTGCAGTGTTCAGCGAAAAACCCATCCATCATGAGTGTCATGAGTGTCATTCAACGCAGAGTAATGTATAGCTAACAGAGCAAAGTTAGATCATCTTGGCTGATATACTGAAAAAGGAAAACTCTTAAGAAACGGCTGATCGGCTTTCGCAACACCTGCTAGAACTTTTGGTTTAAAATATTCTAGGTCACAACTTGGATGAAACTGATTCTGTTATACAGTATGTACATACACAAAGAGCTTGTTAGCCTTTTCGTAACATTCAAAAGTCCTGGCCTGTACAGGAAACATTAATGCAAACTGAGTTTAGTTTTTCACAGATTTACTTGGGTGATATACAGCAATCTAATTATATGTGGAAAAAGTGGAACTTAAATGGAAGCTTAGCGTCTCTCCATGTCTTTAGTGTGGCTTTATAAAGGGTTTCTGCCTTATGCATGGTTCACTGTTAGCACCATAAAAGGTTCCCTTAGGAGCCTTCAGTGCCAGAGTTGAAAATGCCACAGCCATTTGTCACAGATGAAGGTTCACTTTACAGGCAAACTGACTGAGAGCATCTTGGCTAGATGTGGCCACAGATTGAGACAACAGACTCGGTGCATTTCACTAATTCAGGTTCGTCATGCTCATGTTCAATCCTCTCTTCTCCGAGTTCATTTCATTCTGTAAACACTTATTAGCTTAATATTGGTCAGTGTCCATGTGCAACATGCTTCATCTTTCACTCATGCTACTGTATGTAAATGGAAGAGGGATTTCCACATCAATAAAGATGTGAGACTAAAATTAATGAACAAAACCTTGAATGACCTGCATGTGTAGTAACAATTACTGGGCTGCTAGTAGCCAGAAGGGCAGATTACTGTTAGTGTCTGCTTACTATTAGTACAGGATTGCTGTTAGTACCTCATGTACTGCTAATATGGCTTGCTATGTGCATTATAAAAGTAGCAAAAGGGTGACGATAAAGTTGGACGACATAGTGGCTGAAAAAATCACCAGGATCTTTCAGGTGCTGCAATTTAAGTCACCAAAAATTTGTTTTGGCATATGAGGATGGCATTTTTGATCATATTCTTTATAAAAACAGAATGACGTTTCAGAGAATAACAGCCTTCTTGTACTTCCATCTAAATTTTAATCATGCTGAAATGTACAGCATTGGGCATTTTTTTCATATTTGAATTCATGAATATTTAATTTCTAGGTACTTTGAATAGTGAAACAAGTAGAAACAATGTAATGAGAGTCTATATCGTATTTTAAATAATTAGGAAAAAAATGAATCAATTTCCTTCTTGCAAAGAAAAACCAAATTTTGGAAAATTTTCCATTTTGGAATGAAAAACAAGTAAGCACGCTATACACAGACCCTTCATTTGTGATCAAATGAATGGAATTTTAATGACTTAATGGTAACCACATAGCATATTGTACCTTATGGACTTAATTGTATTTTTGTACTTCATGTGTGTTTTGGTTTTCATTCCTTGGTCAGAAGAGATGGATGTAGGTTTGAAATGAATGACTTCCTCATAGTGGAGTGATGGAGCTGGTGGGGAAGACGGTTCCCTCAAAGTACTGAGAGTTGGGTGGTCCATCCTTCAGCAGCCAGATTTGGAGGAAGGGGGAGGCCTGAGAAACACAGGCCACCTCATATCACTTTCAAAGAGTGAAACCCAAACTCCCCCCAGAGCCTTGCACTCGTCCCTCAAGTCTGACAAAGACACCTGTTGTTTGATTTTGAAGGAGTGCTGAATTGAGTGGCCTGCTCGGAAGAAAATGTAATATTTAGTAAGTCTGGTTAAAGTACAAACAAATCTCCTTGATAAGAGGTGAACCAATGGATTGGGCTTTGTAGTGCTTTTTCAGTCAGTAGAATATTTTGGAATAATACTCGAGCCTCCATTTGCTTTTGATTTGCAATTTGTGTATGTATGTGTTGGATATGTTTACTGCATTTTACTAACATTACAAAATTCATTTCCTCACACTAGTTTTGATGTATTGGAATTTTATCCTGTACTGATGCTACACCTGTTTTTATAAAGTTCCTTACCCAATAGCTATAAGCGATGTCAGGAATGTGAAACAATGCGAATAGTAACACCAAATTATATCACACAATATAGATCAAGTCTCAGGTTTTCTGTATTCGTCGGGGTGGTCTTGCAGTAGTGAAATCAGGTATAAACAAGGCCCTTTTCTTTTCTTTTTGTTACTTCATAGTGCTCTAGTGTGCCATTTCAAGCCTATCAATAATGTGTTGGTCTGCATTTTGTATGCTTTAGCTCTTGAGGAGCACCCAGGCCAAACACGCATATTTCATTTCCTTAGAAGAGTACTTCGCTAAAAAAAAAATAAATGTTGTAGAGAATGAAGGTGAGAAGAGGGGGCATTACGAGCTCATAATAACTGCTGTCCACCAGCTTGTAAACACCGTTACGGTTAGATGATGATATGAAGATGTTTGCACTTCCAGGTGAGGTGATCTTTTAGCCAACGCAAAATGTTTTCAACTGAGTTTTCAGTGCTGGTGTCATGTGGTCTGACTGTTATCTAGCTTTTGAAAGTTCAATGGAGAAGACATCTGTTGCTCGAGGTAGCCATGGAAGATGAGCAGAGGAGCTTTCCAGACTGTCACGAAAAAAAGTACGGTATAAAACATGCAACCCAACATAAAGCAGAGTCGCTGTTAAGCTCCACAAAGCTGATTATTTTCCTATAATAATGCCCTGAAGTGCTCTGTTCCTCTTGTACAACTAGTTTGCTATCGCTAGCAGCATTTATCCATTTATAATTACGTTTAATGAGGAACGTCCTCGAAACACGTTCGATTTCATTACAACTTTACCCCTGACCATTAATCCAAAGTGACACCTTCCAAAAATGCAAAATAAATGTAACTTCACCAAAAAATTATCAACGATTATACAATTTTAAAAGGTGTTACTGTAGATACAATAATGTATTACAATGAGTGCATTGATAAAAGCATATGATTTGAATTACAGCCGTCAGTACTGTCAGAGCCGCTGTTATAGAAAAATTTAATCCAGACCATATGACCAATCAAACTCGATAATTTAACAGATGGAATACGACAGTAAGGGAAAGAACAGCAAGAGTGACACCAAAGCAATCACTGCTGAATCTTTTTTTTTTTCAGGAGATCATCTCGTAAAACTGAAATATACTTAAATTTATTGAACCGTCTTTTTTTAAAGTTGTTCTTACATTATGTACACTTTATTCCCATAGTAATACTGCATATGCATACATAAATACAATGTTAACTGCTAACATTTCTTAATGACCAACATTTTCTCTGTAATACACATGGACTTCCTAACATTAGGAACATAGCATAGTACATCCTAGCAATGTTCAGATATACACAGGCTGACTGCCCAAAGAATCATATTAGGACAGGATAATGATGTTTAATTTACATTAAGGCATTGTTAACATATTATTACCACTAATGATTGTGTCATTGAGTTGACTAGGTACTCCTGACAGACAATGACCCTAATGAGTTCTAGGACTGGACTTTGGGACATTTTAATGATGAGCTAACAGCTTGAGTCAGGGTGAAACTATGACTTGAGTAGCCTGCATAAATGTAGGCGTATGAGCTGTCCTTCCATTCGGGAAGCAACTGTTAATTCCCAGCAGCACTGATGTATTTTCCACTCTCTATGGAAGTGAACATCATACAGAATGAGCCAATGGAAAGGAAGATCAGAGAGCAAAGATATGATATAAACCTCCATTATGATGGAAAAGAGATAGGGAGACAGGTAGAATGGAGTCCACGTCAGGGGCAACGGAGAAGCCATTCATGATGGAACGAAGGCCACTAGCTCCAAGCACATGGTTACCTTAGCGACTATGTGATTTACTGTTTGAAACTCTGATTGAGCTCAGAATGTGGTATGTAAGCTGAAATCTAGTTTTTGATCCAACAAAAACATTGTCTCCTCAAAATGATGAGCATATTTACTTAATCTTGGAAAGTATCCCAAACTTATTATTTGGTTTAAAAAAAAAAAAAAAAAAAAAAAAAAAGGAAAGATCCACTGCCAACTGTGACTGGCAGCCAGGGGTGCAAAATTGGCTGTGCTCTCAGGGTGGGAGGGATGGCATTACTCTCACTCTCCTCTGTCAATCACAGTGACACTAGCCATTCGTTGCCATGTGTGAGCTCATGCATGCAGGTTAGATACACTTTCCTCTATGTGTGTTACTTTGCTCTGTGTCACAGCATAAGTGGAAATATGAAAAGATGCAGTTGGCTGCCTTCAAGTGTCTTGGAGGAAGCACATTTTAGCGTTTGCACTACCTGGTTGGTAGCTGTTGTGTGGTAAGGGAGAGCTGGCTGTAGGATGGGAATTGGCAGGAGACCAAATAGAGTGACAAAAAATGTGTAAATATTCTTCTCATTCTCTTGATATCTCAAAGTCTGTCCTACCATTAGGGTGCAGCATTTGGTTACGTAATACTCAAAAACTTGCACAATTAAGAGGCCAGGCAAAGAAAGACAAGATTGACTTGCAGCTAAGTCTTTCCAGTAGAACAGAGGTAGATATGAATGGTTACAGCCATACTGTAGGAATAAAACAGTTGGCTCTGCTCATGAGAGGTGGTTGGTTTAAAAATAACGGACAATAGGTTTTGTTATGGAGAGACATTTTTCATTTCTTTTGAGCTGAAGCACAAACGATTCAGGTTAGGTCTGGGGCAAAAACACAAGTAGTTTCCAATATTTTCCAATATGTTCATGGAACGTGGAAAATGTTGGTCTGATAGTTTGTCTCTCAAAATTTGAAGAATGACGTGTTTGCCTCACTTTTGCAGATGTCCCCTTACAAAATTAATTTTTTTTATTTGTCATGATTTGGTTTCAACCATAAATTGGTTCCAAGCCTTTTTTTTTTTATAGACATTTTATACATCATTACGTTTGTCTTTAATGTTATACAGCCTAATATGAGGTATTCATAGATCTTCCAAGCAGCAGCCTGCCCTCTTCAGTCCATTTGTGTCTCATATCATAATATCAGATTCATTTTCCCATACTGGAATAGTTAATGATAATGAACATATTCTTTAATTATCACAATGACTGATTGTGCACCCTTGGTTGATACTTGAAAATGCAGAATATTGTAGACTATTGTGTTAATGTCATTTGCCATGTGTACGAAAAGTAAACACATCCATCAGTTTCTGTGTATTGTAGTCTCATAGCAATTGCCTTTCATGTATGTCCAACAGCTTCATATGATACGGGTTGAGTTTTCACCCTTTTTTATTCCCTTTTTTGGGGGATTTTCATAATTTTCCACCTGTTACCAGTAATGTGGCAAACATCTGGGCTGCTGCACTGTTTGGAAAATTCACAACACAGGCCAGATAGGATACTAATATTTGTTCAGTATTGTCTTTGCATATGTCTTACTGAGAAGTTAATTTCAAAGAACGCTGACCGAAAATGAAATAGTCAGTATTTGAATTTCTCTCAGTGGGCCACGAGTTCAAGTTGGGGCTTAATGAGACTGAGCTTCCAGTTAGTCTGCACATTGCATTTCCATTCGTTTTCTGAAAGACAGACATGTTCTCAAAAGCTGTGTGAAATGAGACTCTTTCTACACAGTATGTGACCTTCTGATTACCTGTTTAATTCTCTCTGGGTTGTCTGCCAGAGACTGAAGGGCAACAGTTCAAGGTTTGTCACAAAGATGGCTGTCTGGCTCATGTCTACTCCCAAATGCATTTGTGTTGGTACACGTGGCTCAGCCCTCCGTGCTATATGGGAAGCAGTGGCACAAGTGAGCAACACCAGCAGAGGGATGCTCCAGGTTCTCTTCTGTTTCATGAATTCTCCAGCTTTGTCGGTGTCTTGCTAAATTATCCGCTCCCCACTCTCATAGCTGTGGCTTCACAGCTGTTTCAGAAAGACACAGTAAATTCATCGGCTCTAGTGCAGTGAAGGCAGCCAACCATGATAAATGAAAAAGAGGAATGTTTACAATGGCACAGGGACTATTTGGACAAGTACCATGTTCTCGTCAGCTCGCGTGCTGCACACGAATGTAAAAATTATTAATAATGCCCTTCTATCAAAAGGGTTCTAGATTTATTACTGAACACTGCTGAGAATAGCAGAAAGAAGGATTAAAATGGTACCCAGATCCAGCTCTTTTCTTCATCATCTCTGATGCCCTCACTGAAAAATACATCAACATGTTAATATATATTGCTTACAACTATGAAAAAATGAAGTGGCCAAAGTGTTTTTAGAGCCACACCTTAAAGATAGAATCATGTTGGCTAGCTGTCTAGCTGTTTTTCAAAAATAAGAATATCGTTATAAGGTTGTATTTTTGGCATCCACATCAGATTATTATGTGTTTACTGTTAGCTGTTAGCTGTTAGCCAACGTTTTAAGGGTGGATTATTTTGGATTTTTGCGAAACCAAGAGCAACAGCATCACCAGTGGTCAAAACAAGAAAAAAACAAACAGAATAGTATGACAAAGCAGGCTGGAGCTGATTTCTTTCTAACCCAGTCTGTAGATTCATGCAGCTTATCAGTGACGGTCATATCAGTTGAAGTGAAGTAAAATGTACATACATGCCCCCTTGGGTCTTGGTATTTTTCAGCCCAAGATGTTCTCACTAAATTCTTGTGGGCTTCTTGCAGCTTCTACAATTTCCTCCTACTTCAGTGGACAGGTGAAGACGAACTGCCACTAGGTGTGAATGTGTGTGGGTTTAGTGCCCTGAGATGGACTGGTGCCCCATCCAGGATGCATTCCTGCCTCATTCCCAGTGTTCCTGGGATAAGCATTGGATACACAGCGACCTTGGCCAAGATAAAATAGTTACTGAAAGTGAGTGAGTCAGGACAGATGACAGAACAGTATATTTAGTGATTTTTGGTTTGAACAAAGGGATACAACTTTTCTCTCTACCATGTTTGGTATTTGGAGGAAACGCAGCATGCCGAAAGTACAGCATTACAGCCTTGAAACACTTACAAACATTACAATTAGGAAATGCAGCTGCCTGTCTGTGTGTGTGCGTGCAATAGGTTGCATCACATCATGCTTATTATGCCATTGATGAGACCCCGTGATATAATGTATTGCTCAACCTTAATAGTTTTACTATTGAGTTATTGATCGATATTAGATTTTACTCTCATCTAATATCACGATAAGACATCACTGGTAATAGACTGGTTTGACCAGACTATGCAGGCTAAGTCGAGGCCATCGAACAAGCAAGAAGAGAAACCTTTTCTAAGCCATCTGCTCAGTTGAAGCTCCTTGTTTCCTGAAGCATGCAACTGCTATAAAAGAAAAACGTCATTAACTTAGCTTTGTTCTCGATAAGGAATGTTTGTACTCATTATCATCTCATTGTCTTCCTGCTCTCAGGAGAGCAGAGAAGGAGAACTGATCAAAATTGTCAGGTATGTCCAGGCCACAGAGCATCCAGCATCTGCATAGGTGAGGTTATCCCAGGGTCAGCGGTTACTTTGAAGGGCTCACTTAAAAGAATCTGGAATACTTCAGCAGCATGATGTCACTTTCATGAAAATAGGCTGAACAAAAACAACAGTGTGAGGTTAATGGCCAACATTAGTTACCTTTCCGTGCCTTAAGCTCGTTTCTCTACTCCCGCGGCCTGGGCTGTTTCTTGGACTTGATTTCAGTTGTTCCTTTACTTCCTCTTTTCTCAGGCTTTGGAATTTGGACTGGGTTTTGGAATTTGGACTGCTTCACAGTAAGGCTTGTCCACTCTTCTAATCTGGGAAATCAATCATTTTGACTTTATTTCTCATTTTTGTCTAAAATGAATTAATTATCTGATTGGACTGAACCTGTTGCCTGAAGGAATTAAACACAGTAGCTCATTGCCAATTATATTGTCTTAGAAGGGTGTTACTCTAGAAAAGAATGTGTCTAGCAGTCAGTTGAATCAATATTAATTGTGAACATGTTGAATCAATAATTTAGGCTGAAAAAAATCATATTGTAAATGAAACCAATTTAGCACGACAGTCCACAAAACCCATGAAGATGTGTAGTCACCAAATCTATCAAATTTCCAGCCATCTTGTTGGAGCTTTTCCAATGCATAAGCCAAATAAAAAACATACAGACTGACATGAGGTCAAAGATATAAAGTTTCACAATCTGGTGATTCCTCTAGAAGACCCAGACAAGGCTATGCTTTGAACATGACCTCCATTCCTCTTGTGGAAAATGATGGTTCAGACTAAAAGGAATGTGTTTATATGGAACTGTCAATCAGGGCGATTCAGATATTAAGCACCATCTCTTACCACCTCGAAGATTCTGGTAATGTCTGCTGCACAATGCTCTTTTACAGTCATGTGCTCTTACAAACTTGGGATGAGAAAACAGATGAACTTACCAGATGAAGAGTTTTGTTTCTGAGCTTCTACAGTAGGTGCACTATTTCCATGTTATATTTTCATTCTTATATTCAAGGCTTATATTTGAGAAACCTTTCAGACAAATTGTTGTGAAGGGATTCAGAAATTTTTAAAATATCATTTTCATTGTTCCTTTAGGAAAAAATATAGGCTATGTAAATCCACAACCATGCACACTGATCATGTTGTGAGACAGAAGAAGATAAATGGCTATTCTTCTGTTTTATGTAGTGGAGAAGCCCAGGGAGGCCGAGCAGCTGTTGTAAGCTGTTCTCGGCAACTGCTGAATTGTTCTCATGGCAGCCCATCAGTTCAAGGCGCAGTTTGCGCAGACGGTTTGGGCCTCGCGTGAGCTCTCCCTCTGCGTTTCCCCAATGTTTGTGGTTGCTTGTGCCAAAATGTGCAGATAGGCTAAAAGTGGCCTGTAGCTGATGATGTCCAGGACAGATAGGGGTATCCACTTTCATTAATAGAACACTATTAGCCAAGGGTGTGAACTTAATGTTTGTTTTTGAGCCCGAGCCCAAATTGAAGGTTATCTATAGCTTGCTAATTCGATCCAGCAGACCGTGGGACTATTTCTCCTGCGGATTTTTGACTTTTCTCTGCCCCAGTCACTGGAAACAGATGTCCAAGTGATCCTTTCAGCATTTCTGATTCAAATTGGCCTTTGGTAGATGGTAAGGCTGATGACATTTTGTTTGCCTGTGAACATATCCTTTATTAGATTTATTGAGTGTCTCTCTTTCCAAAACACCTGCTGCATTTGGAATGAACATGCAGATCATGGGAAGAGCTTGGGACTTTCAACATTTTAGTTAGTAGGGACACATGAAAGAAAGGTTACCCTGAACCTATACAGATCATTTTGAAAAACAAACACCTGAGAACAGCGTATTCCATAGCACTGCTGGAACTTAATTTGAGCCATATTGTCAATGAATAAGGTTAACCTTATATATTAAATGGGTAGAAATTAGATTTACTTAAAGGGAAATGGCCGTACTCTTTTAAATTTTTCCTCGTGTTCTCCCCAGTTTAACCACCTGTCAATTCCCACACACCAGCCAGCACTATCTGCCTTCTACTACATATATGAGCTCACAGACTCCCACAATTGACTAGTGTCACTGAGATTATATAGGCAAGAGAAAGGGTATTACATGAGCCAGATTGGACAGGGAAACAACAGTACCCATTGAGTAATATGATTTAAAAGTAAAAAAACAAAAAAACTGTAGTACAAGTACTGATGCAATGGCTTGATCACATCCTTTACAAAGGATGATTGTAAACAACACCGAACTGAGCAAAAGATGCATAGGTAGTAAGTTTAAAGTAAAGTCCTAATCCTTGCTGTTGCGAATCCTTATTGGCTGAGAGAAGAAGCTGTCCTTTTGCCGGGCTGCATGCGCTGTATGGCCAAAGGTTTGTCTACGCCTGACCGTGCATATCCCACATATGTGATTCTCCCGGAAACTGTTGCCATAAAGTTGTAAGCACACAATTGTAGAGAATGTTTTTTGTATGCTGTAACATTACAATTTCCCTTCACTTCAACGAATAGACCTGAACATGTCCCAGCATGAGAAGGCCCCTGTGCACAAAGCGAGCTTCATGAGCATATGGTGTGCCAAGGAGTAATGAAAGAAGTTGAAGGGCCTGCACAGAGCCCTGACCTCAACCCCACAGAACACTGAACATTAGGATGAACTTGAACACCTACTGCGTCTCAGACCTCACTAACACTCTTATGGCTGAAGGGCCACTAACTTTAGAGGAAATCCTTCCCAGAAGAGTGTAAGTTATAATAACAGCAAAAAGGGGACTAAATCTGGAATGGGATTTTCAAAGAGCAACAAATGGCTGTGACTGTCAAGCGATCACTCACTCTCACATCTGTCATGATGAAGTTCATGGAAAAGTTAGTCATGTCATTGACTAGCAAGACAGTATGCCATCCCTCCAGCACAGAGAACATGGTCAGTTTTACTCCTTTGGCTCCCAGCCCAAAAAAAAAGTTAAAGAAAAAAGTAAAAGACAAAGCATAAAGCAGAAATTAACCATTTCTGAGTCATTAGCTTTCACTAGATTCATAACATATTTTGCTTTTTTGATGGGACAATGACTAAATCAGCTTCTAACCAACATGTGGCTGTTTGAAAGTCTATCAAAAGCCCAAATGTTCGTAGGAACATTGTGAAATTTGTTGGGACATATTGCTACCTTTCTTACCCAAATCTACACCTATGGCTATGATTCAAACCTTGTGAACAAATCTGATAAAAAGGAATGTTGGTAAAAAGAAATCATCCAGCAATGCTCCATAAAAATTCATGGGGTGACATTATATTTCTCTGTGCACATTATAAATACTGAGGCGTGTCACACTTCTCATTTTATTCTCAGCTGTCTTATTTTCTTTGGACAGCTCTCTCCCTTGTATAGTCTTCCCAAGACAAAGCAATCATTTTAACAGAGCAAATGGCTTGAAACTGAAACATTTTTCTATTGAATTTACCTCTGCACATCTCTAAAACTGCAACACTTTCTTAATGTGCAATAATTCAAATTGAGCATAATATATCCCACTGACCGAGGTGTAGAGTAATATAAGCAATATGTATCTCTCAAATACCTCACACCAACTCTAACTAATACATTAATAATATAAAGGAATATAGTCAGTGGTGCATATGGTTGCCCAAGTATATAACTGATGCTTTAAAGGTCTAATGTGTGATTAGTGTGTCATGTTCATTTCAAAACATCAAGCCAAAAAGTCCATTTGTGTAGGTGTGGATGGTACCCTGATATGGACTGGTTTCCTATCCAGGGTGTATTCCTGCCTCATGCACAGTATTCCCAGGACAGGCTTACTGAAGGTGAATGAATGTATGAATGAAATTCCAGAGGTTACGTTGCACCCCTCTACTGGGATCAGCTCAAAACTTCATGTTTTGTTTGTTCTAAACAAACTCTAATTAACTCAAATGGTAGTCATCAAATTGATCAAGCAGGCAGAATGAGGTCATACATTCTCATTCTGAGTAATAAAAATGCACAAATCGGAAGCAGTCAGACATGAGAGTTTTTTTCTCCACATTGTCTTTTAGTTAGCTACCTATAAAATAACCCTTTGAGCTTGCTACCATTGGCCTTGAAGCTGTGTGCAGAGAGAGCAAACTCAAACTGTGGCCCTCCATTAAAAGTGTGCTGAGAGATCACAGTAGAGCGAGACTCTTCCTTTCAACCAGAGCTTGTGTTTTAGGTAGCTAGCTACTTAGTGTGTATGCAGTCTGGAGCACAGCTTTGAATGTGTATTGACTTGCCACTCGCAGCTGTCAGGTTAATCCGTGTTGTGGAGACGGGCGCAGAACATTACGAAATTTTCTGTCATGAGTAGCTTGAAATAGCATTTTTACCAGAGGGGAAGAAATTCCCAAATCTTACAGCCAACATTGTGGGTTATTTTAGCCTAGCGTAACCACTGATGATGATCTTTATGACATTATAGTTGAAGTTTGTCAGTTTGTAAAGAGGCTCACTGAATACCGACTGCTGAAAACATTTATTCAACATATTGTGTTGAGCTTCCCATTTAAACTGCATCATCTTTTTGATGCAGCGGTTGCTACAGGTAATAAATTATATGTATAAAAGTCAAATGTTATGACAAAAAACCCATCAGGATTTCTTTCCCCTTCACACCAAACAATAGTATGTCCTCTTCTCTTATCAAACATATGCAAACCATCTGTAAGCGTTTAATCAGGATAAAGTCTCATAAATGTCTTCTTCCATGCTTCACATATAACAATCTGTTACATATCATAGCATACATACAATCTGCAGATTGTCACCCTAAAGAGGATGGGATTCTTTTTTGAGTCTGGTTCCACTCAGGTTTCTTCCTCATGTCGTCTCAGGAAGTTTTTCCTTCCCACTGTCATATTTGTCTTGCTCATTAAGGATCTAAATGTAAATCTATATCCAGATATCTGTATAGCTGCTTTGCAACAATGTCCACTGTTAAAGGAACCATATAAAAAAAAACTGAAATTGAATATGGCACTGCATTTACACCGCTGTAAAATCACATCATGATGAATGATAAGCTGGAGTTTTCCTGGCGATGTGTTAAGGTAATGACAGTTTTCTGATGTACAATCCAATAATTCCATCAGGGATTGATTTTAGTGGATTTTGATGGCAAAAAATATCCACCTTGAACGTACAGCGCACTGGAACTGGAAAGAAGCTAAAGATGAGAGAACGCTAATTTTTTAAAACTGTTGATATAAAAGGATTTTATGATGTAACGGTCGGGGTTGTTAGAAATATTATTCTTTTCGACCCAATATAATAAAATACATAGACTGATAATTGGGAAAATATGCAGTGTTACTGTTAGGTTGCCATGGGAACTTGCTGGTATTTATATAAAGTATATCTGACTTGAAAGTTAACTTTGAACTTGTCAAATAAAAATGGAACTTGTGTTTGAAATTTCAGCCCATACCCAAAGGCCCTAAATCATTCAAAGAAAACAGAGCAGACAGAACAAATTAAACATGAATTTGCTGCAATGCTCACGTGAGTATTAGTAGCACAGCCACGAGAAAGTCATTACGATCCTTTTGTTTTTTTTGTTTTTTTTTTGGAATGAGAGTTTTAGCTTTCACTAGGCTGTTAAACAGCATAAAATGTGTGTGCTTGTTTTTACCTGTCAATTACTGCAAACTGAGCATGAAAAATCTCATCTAAAGGATGTATTGTTAAATAAAGGTCAATTATTATTTGCTATAAACATTAAAGTAGGCTTCCAATTAGAGGTGTGTATCAGGACCCACGAGACCAAACAAATGTAGTTGCTGGAGCAGAATGTTTTATTCTAATATTGGTGGTAACCTAGCAGGACAAACAGAGATATGACATTTCCAATACGATTCAGTAAAACTCCTCTAATAGACGTGCAAAAAAGTTAGCAGCACAAACAATACTATGTAAACACTGGCTTTGTCTTGCTGTCTAGTCCTATGGCTACTTTCCTGGGCTGTCAGATGTCTAAAGCTTATCCTTGTACTCCTGTGGTTAGTGGATGCTCTGAAATGTTGGAGCTGTGGTTCTCTGCCTCATTTCCTCCTGGGGATTAAATAAGGAATGCCCAGTCCTTTCAGAGGGAGTAACGTCATGCTACCCTTAGCTGTATGACTGGTGATCAGTGAAGTAGACTTGGAAAACTGTGCACCAGATTGGGCTCAGACAGATGAGAGCAATCTGTCCATCAGCTCTCCATTCACAACTGCTGTTCCTTCTGGAATCTTCCAGATCAGATCTGACTGTTGCTACGTGGCCAAGCAAACAATGCAGATGGATGGGGAAAGATCAGACAGATATAGCAGGGGTGGACAGCAGTTGTCTAGAAGGGCCAAAAAATATAATTATAAGGCATATTTGATTTGGCTGATACACATAAAACTTGTGCTATGACTATATATGACTATATCAGGGCAATAAGAAATGGCCTCTAGAAGAACAAAAACTTCAAATCAAATCTGGTGGAACACATGCCCCTAGGGTCCCTTTTCATCCCTATTTCATTACTGCCTCTAGTGGACATTTTAGAATATGATGGTCAATATGTTGACCACTCTAGATGTCCCTGTAGGTGTAAATGAGTGTGTGTGTGTGTGTGAGTGTGAGTGTGTATGTATGTGTGCATTGTGCACTGTGACGGCCTAGCATTTCATGCTGGGTGTTTTCCCACCTAGTGCCCCGGATAGGCTTTGGATCCACTCTGACCTTAACCAGGAAAAAGTGGTTAGTGAATATGAAGTTCAATTTCAAGTTCAGTGTTTTCCCTTTCAGGTTTGTGGCCATGTTGATTAACATGGGAGCGTATTGGATGTGGCAAGGTGCTTGTATGGCACATGTATCATGTTCATTCCTTCATCTTCTGCAGCTAAATTATTTGTCTTGGCCAGGATCATGGTGGTTTAAAATAATTAGTTTCATCCACCCATTATTTACACTACTTTATCCATCAGGATCTCAGGGGAGCTGGAGCCAATCCCTGCTGATTTCAGGTGAGAGGCAGGTCACCTCTATCCACTGCAGGGCTAACACAGAAAAGAACAACTATTTGCACCTATGGGCAGTTTAAAGTAACCAGTTGACAGAATCTGCATGTCAGGGCTGTGGGAGGAACCCGGAGTGCCTGGAGAAAACCCATGTAGGCATGGGGAGAACATACAAACTCCACAACGAAAGGTCCCATTCGGCTGCCAGGTTCGGACCCAGAACCTTCTTGCATGCACAGTGCTAACCACTGCACCATCATGCTGACCCCTAATTTCTTTAAATTTGGGGAAAATAAAACCGACTATATTCATTAAAGCAAATAACAGGCAAGTACATACAAAAATAACTGCAGGAGCAGGATAGGACAGTTGGATTCAAACAAACAGTTCTTTACTCACACACTTTACTCAAATTTGAATTAAATGAACTACATAAATCTTAACACTGTCCAAAAAAAGACACATCTAAACATGATCAGTATTACTTAATGGCCACTGACACCTTTAACAGTTCAAACCAGAAGTAGCATGCCAATGAGTAAATGCATTCACATCAGCTTTCATAAAGTCTGAACTAGCAAGTTGTGTGTGTGCCATAAATCTGACTGAGAAGCACAAAGAGGGTGAAAAAAATTTGATTTCATAATACAATAGCCTTAGGCCTTAAAGCTGACACAAAACAAGAAATATTAAAAACAACCCGTCCACGATGTTCAAAATTGAATCGGTTTTAAGTTCTGTGAACATGTATGCAAATCGAGTTCAAAGAACACAGCCTCACTTTAGAATGCAATCAGTTCAAGTAAACATTACTTCTTTTTTTGGTATTTTTATGAGCTCTTAGTAATAGTAGGAGTAATACACAGATTAAATCACAGATTTGTTTTTGTCGTATTTACAGAACCACTAAAATCATTTTTTTTCGATGAATGAGATGAGTGTTCAACGAACACCTGTATGTGATGTAGCAAGAATCAACTCACATTATACAGTCATGGAGGAAAAACCGATTCTCACTGTGCAGTTATCTGAGCTATTCAGCACAACTTTAAACATTAGCCATGAAAATAGGAGAAAGAAGGTCAGTGAGGCAGGAATACCAGCTTTGCATCCAGATGCGTTGACGAGGGTGGTCCAACACCTTTTTTTGCTCTAAATTAAAACAGAATGAACTGTCTGGTGGATGCTTTTCAACCTTGTCACTAGTCTACAGTGAGCGTGTCTCAATGACGATATACAATTCTAGCAATGCTCAACACTCTCATGATCATTTGTCAGGCTTTGAGTGTCCTGGTGGGTGGGCTCTACTGTGTAGTGTAGACAAGTGCACAAAACGTGGTATAGGAACAGAGAGAAATTACTAGCTGACATGAAATGATATAAAACAGACATATAACCTGATGATAAAATTCATTCAGCCAGCACAACTGTATGAGAATGTTCGAGGACGTAGCATGCAAATGGAGACTTGCTGCTTCCTCTAGGATACACTGTGTTATGTTCGTATTTCTTTGCTTTCCAAATGTTTGCTGTCTCCTTAGCTTTCTATGTGTCCTGCCCATGCAGAAGTGTTTTCTTAACCCCCTTGTCTAAACTGACAGGTGATGGCTGTGAGGGAGGCAAAATATTTCTCTCAGTTACCATGAGACGCTTGTGATGTCAGTGTCATGAAGAGGATGCGCTTCAAGATTGACATGGATCTAAACTTAAACCAATAATCCCTACACTGTCCAAACCATCATGTGGGTGTTGATATCCAGCTTCGTTGACAGCACCAGGGAATGGAAGACAATTAACTCAATTCTTTGGTATGGAAATGTTCCAATACAAGAATAGTCTTCCAGCTTACAAAAGTCTTCCTAAATACATATGGATCTGTAGTAAATGAGAAATAGCTTTGACCAAGGACTCACAAATTACTTAAGACCATACACACCGACTGCGGTGTCCCAGGACTGTGTAATAAGTATAACGGTTTAACTCTGTTTTTGTTTTTTTATTCGTTCTTGGACAGATGCCTTTGTGTCATTGCACACACCTGCACTGTGTGTTACCAAGTATGCACCCTGAGACCGGAGCTCTTGGTGAAAGTCTCAGGCTTTCCAAGGCTGAGAGAGAGAGAAAGAGAGAGAGGGAGCGGGAGCAGGAGCGAGAGATAGAGCACATGGTATTGCTCTCATGCTCATTGCGCTAACTGTGCTTGTAGGGCTGCCGGAGCGGCCTGGGGATAGGCTGTACATATGTATGTATGTGTATACGTGTGTGTTTAACTACCCATGAAGCACATTTGTGAGGTGACAAGTGCTCTCCCCAGAAATCTCCTCTGATGAAGGTGCCCACGCTAATGATAAAAGACAGAAAAAGAAGAAGAACCATCTTATTTGGCCTCCAGTGGTCTTCTGATGCTAGAAGTGTCACTGCCGAAAAAATTCAAAGCACGATATTTGTCTCCCACTGTTCTGATTTAAAAGTTAAAGCTGAAATTAGGTGGAATGAACTCTTGGACTCTGAGACAGAATAGGTTTGGGAAAAGAGAGATCCGAATTCACAGATGTCGGCAATAGTTGGAATGCTTTGATTATGGTGAATATAATTGGTTCTTACTGCAAAACAGCAATTCTTTTTAGTTTTGTGTAAATTATAAAGAGCAACAGAGTGAAGCAATACTGCATAAGATGATCTCATGCTTGGTGCAGACGAGACAAAATTGTCTTGATCTTTTGTCCTTCCATCCTAATGTCTTTTTGTCTTTGTTTCTCCAAATGATCGAAATTCTGCCATTCCCATCACATCTGCTAATCCCATTCAGTGCTCCTCTGTCTCCTACCTATTTATGAAAAAGTCATGACTGTTCACGCTTCTTAATCCCCCAGGCTTTCATTGTTGCTGGGAAGCGCACGGTCACCATAGAAATAGCCAAAGAGAAACAGCAAAACAAAACAAGAAAGGCATAATAATAACTGAAGGGGGAGGGCAGGAAAAAAAGTGGATGGAAAAAAAGAAAAGAAGAAAAAGGGGGAAGGAACAATTGTGAAAAATCTCCAAAGGTCAAAGCACTTGTAAGGGGAAAAAAAAATAATAAAAAACTAAGGCAAGAAAAGAAAGTGTCGGCATGGAGCATGTGACGCACTGGCGGAGCGGACGTTGCCTGCTAAAGCGAATGGGTCTCGCGGGCTCTTTATATTTGACGCTCGACTACAATTTGGAGCGCAAACACAGTGATCGCACATGTCGAACCTGTGCCAGGACTGACAGGCTGGTTAAGGAACGACGTAGGAGTGGATTGAAGGTCACCATCCACCCAAACGAGCTCTAATGATGCTTGATGTCTTTGTGGCCTGTGCAGGGGGCCCAGTGGAGCCAGGTTTAAATGCTACAACACTTTCTTTTCCACTATTCTGATATCTGATATAATTCTGTGCATTGGAACCGTCTCTAATACTGATAGACCATTAAACATATGGAAATGTTTCCAATGAATTACGGCTGTAGAATCCAACCAACCAAAACCAGTGAACAGCAAATGTGCTTTAGAATACAAGAAATGCACCAATTATTTTGTCCACCAATCTGGACAGAGTGTTAATGAAGGGAAGATGTACAGTATGTGGTGTATTTCATTACCTGTCAGTGAGCATTTGGTCCAGTGGCGCTGTGAATCCCAAGCCTCCATTTGAAGATATATTTATCGGGATACCAAGCCCTACTCTGAAACAGACATATCATATAAAAAGGATTCCATTGCTTTTTACTCTCAATGTAAATGCATATTGGCCTAGGCTGAAGTTTGTCAAACACAAGCACTTCTTGAGGTTAGAGGAAGCATGTTAGACAGTATATTGTCCTGGTGTTGGGCAACTATTAACATTTTTACACTTTTTGCTAAATTGTGGATTGTGAAATTGTAAGTGGTTCTTCAGCTGTTCCTCTGGGAGATCTTCTAAAAGTTCTATGTAGAACACTACAACAGTGTGTTTCCTGATCAAATATAGTTCCAAAATAGATCCCTTTTTAGTAATTAGGAACCCTTAATTCAATGATCCCTATCAGAAGCCCTTTTTCTAAGAGTGTAGTATTTTGCAGATGAGGTCTACTTGCTTTCGAGCTGTTCACTTAACTAAGATTGCTTTAAATTGGTTCAAATATTGGTAACATTGAGAAAAATAAAAATGAAGGTTCTTTTCATGGCAAATGAAACAATATATATAATTAAATCTGGCAGGATGATGAGTGAAGTTGCTGCCTCATGGCTCTAGGTTCTCCAGTTCCAGCATCCAGCAGTTCAATCACACTTTTTTTTAGTGTGCATGTGTTTTACATGTTCAACCTTTCTGTGATCAAATATTACACAGAGTGAGAGAACATAACTTACAAGCCTGATGTTTTTTCCCCTTCAGTCTGTATTGAGCTTTAAAACAGAGATGGGTGTGATGTATGTAGTTATTCGTAACATATAGTCATGTACATTAAATGCTACAGCCAGCGAATCCCCGTAGTGTAGGTTTGTAATGAAAACCACAGCAATAACTCTTCAAATGGTGAAGTGTTGGTTGGTTAGTGGGCCAGTGTTAAAAGCATGGGTGCACTTTATTGCAAGTGGGCTTTCAAAAGGGATTAGCTGGTGGCTGGACTTGTGGTGAACACAAAACCACAACTATAATAACACTATATCACTTTTTTCTCTTTAAAACCCATCAGTGGAAAAATGCATACCTTAAAGAGATTTCAGGGCAAAAAATATCTTCATAATATCTCTGGCAAGCATGGAAAACAGGTGTGTTAGCAGCTTGGATTCATTGTAAGCTGGAGTCTTGACTGTTGATGAGAGTAGTATTGCACTTTCTGTGGTCTGTAGCCTCTGTGGGAAACATAAAGACAGTGAACTTAAAAATGACTTGTTTGCTTTCTCTCTTTTGCTCCTTGTTCAAGATATGGATTTATAGAAAGCTGTTGTATAATGGTGCAGTTGGGGCTTGCTGTAAAATTCAAGCAAAGGCCCTGCCTTTCACATAGAATGAGGCCAAGATGCAGGACATGTAGGACATTGTAACAGAGAGAGCAGGATGAGAGAAATCATAGTTAAAAGACTTCAGAGTGTTTTCAAAATGCTTTGCTGCTCTGACCCAACACTTTACATGTTGTGATGTCAAAACAATTGCTGCCACATGGTTTCTAGAGATTGTGTCTCTCCTGAGCTTTTTGAAGCTGCCAAGTCTCTCAATCAGCAAGCAGGGTAAGTACAACAACAATAATGATACCCGAACATGCAGAAAGGTAAATCACACACTCTTGGCCATTGAACTGAAGGTCTGATGCCACTCAAAGAAAATATTAAGGCTTGCTGCTGAACAGCAAATGCATTAAACATTAAAGCAGTGCCCTAATTTTTATGGCGTGTTTTAGTAGTGTACATGATTCTAATACACGAATGAGGCAAATTCCATACCTAAGGAGCAGGAATCTAATTTGGCTTTGAAGTGTATACAAAAGTACTGGATTTTCTTGAGTATGTGGACTGTGTACGAGGTCAATGAAGCAATCACAAGTTCTTTTGACAGCTACATAGTCATAGCTAAAATGTATAAATATAATTGTTGATGATAGCATTTTCTGAACAATTCTGTTTCTCTTTTAATGTGTAATATTACTTTTATTCTCTTATAGTCTTTCTTTGGAAATTGGACCTGTGCACCAAAATTGGAAATTGCAATATTGGCTAACAATTTAAAAATATACTTTGTAAGGATGGTATACGCATAAAAGACACAAGTAAGACTGACTCCTTGACACTGGAATAAAGTATAAAGTATCATAAAAGTCTGCCTTTTTACTCTAATGCTCATTTTGTGGTTAAGGAAAAGAAGTTCCCATTGCGATAAAAATAGGCTCTCTGGACTCATTTGCAGTTCTGGGTTTCTCCGCATACATACGGGTGTGTGTGGGCGTGTGTGGCCCTCCACCCGTACGCGATGATAACCCCCAAAAGTATGAAATAGATCTCAAAGGAGTTAGGCCTTCATACTGCCTAGCACTCCATTACTAGCAGAGAGTCTTTTCAATTCAAAAAACAGCTGTGCTGCAGGCCTTGTGATGAAGGAAAAAAAACCTTGAACGTCCCTTTAGAAATGCTTTCTTGCTTTTCTCTCTCATTTTTATCAGAAATATAGAAATACCCACCCAGTTCTGTCATGTGTGATTGGTTCTCCTCCAAGTATGACATGCTACAACTCATCTGGTTCTAGTTAGGGTGGAGCACCCTGTGGAGATGAAATGAACACAAATGTCATTACAGAATCGATAAAGCCATTTTAGCCTGTTTGGACATACATGGGAGACAAAAACGGGTAGTTGTTCTTAAAAGTCATCTCCAGAAATTGGCAGGCAGCAAGTGCAATTTGATGTAAACACTTCAGCCATTTACCCAACATTTTCTGTTACAGAACTTTTGTTCCCATCTTCCACAAATTTCACCACCATGGTGCATTATAGTAGGCTACTGCTGGAAATGAGTGCTGTGTCCATGGCCTGTACATGCAGGAACCAGATTCAAATAAAACAAAAACGCTCAGGCTGAAGGTTTTGCTAATTCTTGCATTGCTGCAGTTAAGGGTCAATGACCCTTATTCATCAAAGTTCTGTAAAAGTGAGCATAGATTTTAGAGTCAGAATGATGTAAGAATGAATATGAAATCAGGTAGAAAATTGAACCATTTTCTATTCCATGGTTTCATTCAGAACTAATAGAGTTTGCTTATTTCCTTGTGATTAGCAAAGTCATCACTTTGTCACCTTGTGACCTCACATATGCAACCTATAAAAGGCCCCCACTATGTCACACTTGTTTTCTTGCCCATTATTGTCTTTGTGAGGAGTTGATGAAGTGGATTCAAGATGATGAGTGTAGTGCTCTAATCCTTTGATTTTTACTTTTTTTTTATTGTTCAAGTCTGTACAATGAGAGACAATGCATTAAGGTGCACCATAGGTGATGGTACTTCTAATATTCGGTACTTCTAATATTTTTTCACAATATTGAACCAGACACATGGTCTATTGTTTAAGCTTGTGTGTAGCAGTGTGGCTGCGTCGGACACAGAGTAATTCATCTTAAAGTTATAGCTTGTGTGACTTGCTGAAACGTTGTCAACTTTCAAAGCCTCTTTTATGCATTTCAGCCAGGATGGTGAGTTATTTGTTCTGCCAAGCCTAATGGAGTTGGACAATGGACATGATCAATGCCCAAACTTCTGCTAACTTGAACCTGGTAGCTGAGTATTGAACCAGACTTAAGACCTATGAAACACGAAAAGCAGGTGCACAACACAGCAGCAGAATGAAATCAGGAGCACTGAAGTTGGATTCTCCACCCAACATGGTCAGCCTAGTCCATTTTGTGTACTGATTTCATTAATGAGCATTTATACAGATCCCCTCATTAGTGGTAAGGCTGCAATGCATACATCCAGAGCATAGAAATGCTGATATGCTAGTTTGTAAAGCATATGATACACTCAGGAATATATGTTATATCACTAATACAGTGGGAGACTTTCTACTGACAATTAAGAAAATAATGCAATGGGCCCAGAGTACAGAAATCACTTCATGCTGTGTGAGTCATTGCAAACAGGGTATTGTAAATCATTGTGGCTGTTGATGCACATGAGGTGAGTTTGTTTGGGTCAATGACATTGTCTTAGCCTGGCAATGCTGCATTAGATGCTATTGGTACCTGGACAAGTCTTTGGTGTACAGGTCCAGGAAATGTTAAATTATCATGTTCCTATGCTCCTGAGATGAAAGCAAAACAATTGATCCAAAAAAAAAAAAAAAAAACCTGCCCTCAGGTGCATCAGCATATAATTCCCATGGAGTTATGAACACAAAGGTAGTTTTGTGCCAAATCAGGGTCTGATCAAGCCTCTAAAGCATGACTTATCAAAACCTGTCAGGGAATCCTAGAATGAAAAGGATGCTCACATCCTGTTGTAAAATCACATGGCTGACAATGGTTCTGCCAGAGCTGCCAGAGCACTGACATGTGCCTACAGAGAACACTATCCACAAAGTATTTTTTTACAGTTTTATAGGTAGTACTGCAACATTTTCAGGAACCCCTAAAATGATCACATGTACCAGTGCATACCAACACCACCATAATGGTATTATAATTTCACCACCCCTGACACAAAATTGCATGCGATTATGTTAGGTGTACAAACTTGGGAAGAAAGTAAATACATGCCTTCTGTTAGTGAGAGTTGTGTACCTACAGACAGCCGATACAAATGAGCCAGTACAATTAAACAGTGGGTGTGCTGCCTTGCGGTGAGCCTAGACCCGGGATTTGCAAGTACAGAAGAAGGTGGTTTAGTTAATTTTGAATACCTACAGCAAAGCAGAAGTCAGTGTATTGGCAAACCCACAGACCACTGCCCAATGCGGTTCACAAACAGGGCTTTGGGCCAGAGTGTGTCGACCAAACAGAGGTTCTGCCAGCTCATGCAGTTACTGTCTTTCCTTGGCACAACAGATCACACCCCTTGAAATCATGGCTCCTAGGAGTGACCTTAGCATACTGTGTTGGGTCAGATATGCTACTGTAAGTGTGCTTCGTCTATGTGTTGGTTGTATGCAGGCAAATGGAAAGGTTTTCCACAAACGTGTTAAACAGTTGGCAAAAACTCCTTGTCTTGCACCATAAACAATGGTTTAGAGTGTCTGAAAGTGTCTCTTTCTGAGTCTACCCTAAAAGTGTATGTGGCATCATTAGATGTGGCATGCTGTCATACAGAACAATGATCCAGCAGTGGGATCTGGAATTATTACTAAGCAGCTTGTGCAACTTGCCTTAGGAACCAATGGAAAATGCAGACATAATGTGGTTTGCTCTTAAGACAGCTTTTTTACTGGCCATCACTGCAGCTAGATGAATAAACTAAACAGATGCTTTTTTAGTTGGCATATAGTGTCTGCACAGAGGACCAGAATTCATATATGGCTTGCTGCAGCCAAACCAAGCATTTCCACAAAAGATGTTGACACTGCAGTAAATGAATAAACCTATCAACCTACCAACCTATGCTTGCAGCTGAAAATGTTAAGAACAATAAGCAATCAGTTGCAATCTGCCAATGGTACTGAGGCATTACATGCCATTGAAGGATACATGAATGGAGCCATGTAGCTGGATATATTATCTCATTTCAACAAGACAACCTCCAAACGCCTAAATATTTCTGCCAAAATAACTCAAGAATGCCTTGCATGGCCTTGCCAAATCTTTGACTTCAGCCTCATTGAAAATGTATGGAGGATTTTGAAATTGTGTCCATGTAAGGGACCTTGGTAACCTTAGGGAACTGAAGACAATTTGCCAAGAGAAAGTGATCAAAATTGAACCACAATGTTGCAAAAGTCTAATTTCTTGTTATTGTAGATGTCTCGAAAAACTGACACCTTTAGTTCCCCACCTGTCTTCGCAAATTTAAAAGTCTTAAGTTAAGTTAATTGTTAAGTGTCTGAGTTAAGTTACATTTTGGGTGAGTCATAGTCTCAATAAAGAACAGTATCAGTGCAAGAGTGATTTTCAACTTCAGCTGCATAAAGAAAAGTATCAGCACTAATGTATGACCTAATTTTCATGCTCTGTAGAAAGCAGTATTAATATTTGTAAAGACTTTGATACACAGCAACTTTGATGAATAAGGGCAAATAGCAGCTGGTCTGTTAAGATGAATGATCTGATACAAAAACTTTATTTCAAAGAAATTGGAGTCAACTTTCACAGTCTTTATCCAAGACTGGCTGTAATCATTCTCACAATGCATAATGCTAGTTATCCACCGACATTAATAAAAACAAATTCTGTGATTCCAAATGTTGCTGGTATTTGCCATCAGACATTAATTTATCATTAAGAACACTTTCATAACCAGTTTGGAAACTAGAAGTTAAACAAACAGAACCACTCTGTATTTTCCACTGCTACCTTAAATAAAAACAAGACACCTTAAATGCCATATTCTTCAAACCTGTCTACCAAGAGGCCTCAAATACCCAGAAAGCAGTAAATTTAATAGCAGCTTTAACAGTACTTTGCCAGGACCAAAATTTATTCCCACCAGATATGCATTACTACAGACCTGAACACTTTGCATATCTGATATTTTAGGTAGGATGCTGTTTTATTTTGTCACACCATGCACACAATGTTTTGTCAGATAAATGTTCCATTTCCTTCTGGGCTTGCGTTATCACTTTTACAGGGATCATGCTCTGACCTTTTTTAATGGCCTGGTATCTATGCACACTTTTTACATACTGACATCTTTCACTGGATCATTTGGAGCTCCAGTTTCCTTGTTGTGATTGTTAGCGGCAAGCTTTTATCCATGTACTCACTTAAACAAGCTGATGTTAAGACATTGTTTGAATAGCTAACATTTTCCTTGCGTCCCCCCTGATTACGTACAAAAGGGGGTAATAAGGCATCAAACTTGTTTTTCAGTCCTTCCAAGTATGCAAGTTCAAATGCAAGATTCTTTCCCATTCTCCGAGTCAGCCTTTGATGCCAGCAGTGAACAATCATTCTAATTGGCCGTGACAATGCTGATGAAAACATTTGAGAGCAGGCCGAAAAACATGGATTGGAAAATTGAATCAATATCATTAATCACCCAGAGAACTCTCATAATAATTAGTTCTGCCTTATATTAGGAGCCAAAAGGACAAGTGCATGATGGCCTCAGCTTTCCACGTACCAAGTTCAGCAGGAGAACACCTCTTTGCTTCTTCTTAACCACAATCTACCAATATCATAACACAATTCACTATCAGTACTGAGAGTAGTTGGTATAAAAATCATGCATACTAGGAAGGATGAGAGAAAGTGAGATTTTACTGTGCTCTTGGGTGTGCTCCTTGAATGACAGTCTTTCCTGCTCCACTTTGTTACAAACATGACACAACATTGACTTTGGAAAGCAGATGATATGGTTTATCAGATCCCAAACAGGCGCTGCCATCCTTCCTTTTGGTATTATTTGAGCAGGCTTTCAGTATTTTTCAGTAGACTCACTCTTTTGGGTTTTCATGGATTGGGATTGAGGTGTCTCAAAATTGTTATTCTAGTGGTTCGGATAAATTATAGCACCTTTGAATTTTATTTGGGCCACAGTTATCGACCCCAAGACTCTTAATTATATCGCATCATTGCAGATAATCATTACAAAAACAAGTCTCTTTCACACAGAAGCATGTCAACTCAATTCTCTCAGCAAGCCAACATTTACTCTGTTATGGTGAGGGGTGAAGCTGGCCATTACCGTATCAGAGGAGGGGAGAAAAAAATTAACATGACAGATCTAGAGCAAGGCAGCAGGAACCTGAACAAAAAAAGTCTTTAACAAGCAGCATGCAATTTCATGAGAGAACGAGTGAGCCTTGCCCAAAGTGACATGGCAGCCTGGTGAACTCATGCCCATCTGAATTCATCTCTGAACACCGTGCCAGACATGGAGGTGACTGGCGAGTCAATCAGTGAGACAATAGCAAGGAACTGCGGTCATGATCATTGGAACTTTTATCAGGCCCTTATGAGACCCTAGCCACTTAGTTTTTTTCTCTTTAATAATTTTGTCTGGAAACTTTAAAGGACCTTGTAAAATGGGAGAGGCGGAGAAATTTTAAAGAAACTACCTCAACTGGAAAGTTCTTATGCAAATGCAGTACAAGCAGCTGTGCAGAGCCCCGAGTCTGCGCTGTCTGCTTTGGCCAAGGGTGTTTGCGCAGGATCGCACCATGCCTTGCCATCTTTGAAGTGGAGTGGCTTATGCACTATTTTTCTTGGCTGACTTCTGCGTGGAAAATACAGTGGAACAAAGTTCTTGTCACTGCCAAAGCTCATGTTTTCACTTTATTTGTGTTTAAAACACACTATTTAAACATGCCACTGGCACAATAATTCTCTCTAATCTCTAACTCAATACAAAAGTTTAGTTTTAGGTTAAAAGGATCCATTAACTTATGCTTGAGTAGAGATGTCACTGTGCATATGCAATCTTCACCTTTACCTGCAAATATAAACAATATTTTTCCTGCCCTTTATGAGAGGACTGAACTATTCCCAGAACTAATCCCACCTCTGTTGTCATAGTGAAAGCAACACCTATCTAAATAATCTATATTTTCCTAACATTTCTTGTGTGTCATTATGATATAAGATAAATTAACTAATACATCAAACACAATGTGAAAAGTCATTTCTGTTTGTTATACAGTATTGACAATGCTCTACATTTAATCTCTATCTTGTGACTAAGTTGTGAATGGTGTTATACAAAGTGTTATTCTTCAGAATCGTAACTGCAAATAAATATTGAATACTTACTGATATGTGTGAAAACACTATTTGACATTTGACTATGGTCAGCAATTTTGACCATAATCTAATATTGAATGGAATAAGCTAATCATAATATATAAGTATGTCTTCAGGTTTGTCATCTTTACCATCTTTGTCATCTTTTCTCACATTGTGAGAAATTGTAATATTAAGCATGGGATTATGTCCATTAATATTGATTGAACCCATGTTAGAATCAGGCAATTATTTCCAACAGGAAAATATTTGGTCCATTATGGAGAGTTTGAATGCTGATGAAAGAACCAAAAGTCCAGGGGTTTGAGCTGGACCTGGTACAACTCCACCTATAGCCCTAACCCATGAGATACTCTACAACATGGAATAACATGCTTTTCAACAGCACACATCCAGCCTGAAACACAATGGGCTGTCACCAACTTCTGGACTTTTTGGTTTAACTTCGTCGAAGTAGTGGGAGCTGGAGCAGGTCGGACTACAACCCCTGGACGTTTGGCTCTGCAGTGAGGGCTACTTGCTGTCTGGATGGCATTACTCTTTCCACTGTCGATCAGAGCAAAACTAGTCTATTGTGGGCGTCTGTGAGCTCATGTGTGCAGAAAAAGTGTAGGGTAGTGCTTTTCTCCCAAGTGTGTAAAGCTGCCCTATGACGTAGCATTTAAAAAGATATGGTGGCACGTGATAGCCTTTAGCCTCTCTGGTTGGTAGCTGTCATATGCTAGGGAAGAGCTAGAAAGTGGATGAGAACTGGCAACTAACCCAACTGAGTGAAAATGGGGTAAAAATAAAATGATCAAACCAAAACAAATAAACAAAAGAACACGGTCATTGGCTCATAATTAAGCATGCTATTGTCATAAAGGGTGACAATGACCAGGAATCTGTTCTGAAATAGGGATTTACATTGGCCAGTTGTAAGTCTTACATGCAGCTAGGTTGCATGACTGGCAGACTGCGATATGATTCTGTAATTAGCCTTTGTTCTGTTGTCATTAATCAGCTAATGAGATACAAACACTCTGAGAACAGATGTTGTGTCATACTGTGTACTATCCTATATCTCATGCTGAAAGATTAGTGCGTCTGGAATGGTAGTGTGTAGAAACTGGATGCCATTCTACATCATGTTGAAATCACAGTATGTAAACACTGCACACTATGCACTGCACTGGCACTGACAATCTATGACCTTTGAGAAGATGCAGGACCTTTTGATATAAGATAAATTCTTATATTATAATGATTATAAGATACCTTTTAATAAGGCATCAAAAACTGCTGGCATCATCTGATCCTATGAACAAGCATTTCTGTCTGTGTTAATAAAATAATTAGTGAAACAAAAACTGTTGCACTGAGGTATGTTATTATTACTTACAAAATGTTCATCATCAAAAGATCAAGAAAGGGTGGGCTAGCTGGGATGCTGTACTAATTCCTGGGGTTATAAAAAAATATAAACCCAATGGAAAAAGACTGTCTTGCATCACATTCATTCATCCTTAGCGTCCTTTATCATGGTCACAGCGGATCCAGAGCCTATCAGGATCAGATCAGGAACATCAAGCACAGGTAGGTATACACTATCACACACAGTCACACACTCCTTCAAACCTAGGACCAATTTAGAGTCACCAATCCACCTACTTGTATGTTTTTGGCCAGTGGGAGAGCATGCAAACACCACACAAACTTGATAACTTAATCTTGGGATCAAACCGAGGACCCTGGAGCTGGGAGGTAGCAATGCTTATTGATGCATCACTGTGCTGCCTACTTGACAAGACATTCCCACAGAAAATGACCAAAACCTCCAATCACAAAATGTATATAGGAAAGGTTTATAGACAAAGCTGACCAAAGATATTGCATTCCTCTGAGATTTTTACCTGAGATTCCTGAGTCAGTGTTAAAAAAAGAAGGAAATAGTACTTTCCATTTTCAGGGCACACTTTGAAGAGCTTGGTTTGCCTGTGTGTATGTATTGAATGTTGGGACCATTACACCGTCTTTGAGGGGGTGTGTGAGGTCAGCCATTGAATGCTTTGACTACCATCCGGCACTCCTGTGGCTACTACTGCATCTGTCAAATTCCACAGAAAGCTAAACACCACAGCGTGGCCCATTTATTTTGCTAACCCAGCACACGAAAATACATTAACAGTCAGAGAAAGTGGTGTAAATGCAGAGGCAATCATTTTTTCGTGTGGTTTACAACTCTTTAGTGTGGCCACCTTTGGCTGGCTTTTCCCTCGCAGCTTGCTCCCTGGTGAGACCTGAATTGCAGAACTTGCCTGGTTTTTGAGCTCCAAATCCTCCTCCCATGCCCACTCCTGGCCAATAGCTCTGTGCCAGTAGAAACTTATCCATTACTTACCTTCTTCTAACCATAGTCAAATGCAACATCGCTGAAGAATGATACAAACAGGTTGCTACAGACCTGACATTAAAGACAAATCTACACTACTATTTTGTGGTGACCACTGATAAAACCCATAGCCAGCTATTAAAAAAATGGAAACTTTGGCTGGCTGGCAAAGTGCAACAGAATATTACCTCTACTTTAAAAAATATTTATTTATATATATATATATATATATATAGTCATAAAATAATTGTCCCTTATGGTTTAGGCTGAGGCTTTTATTAATGAAGGTTTGATTTTGGAGGGCAATTATTTGTGCTGGGTTCAAAAAGGGAGCAGCCATAAATTGGCTTAAGCAGTACTAGCATTTGACACATTTGAACATTCTTGCCCAGACTCTCTGAACGCTACATTAGCGTGAGCTCAGTTTTTCTCCTGGGTTGACTCAGTCTCTCTTTCCTCAAAACCGTTCCCCCAACAGACTGGAGAACAATATTGTGGTTTATAATTGAGACACTCTCTGTGTGACTGCTGGTTCACACACAGCAAAGCAATTCCCACGAACAGCTCGAGACAGATTTCTGTTGAGTTATTCATTGAGTGCTGTGTACTATGTGCCTCATCCAGCAGACTGATACAACGTTCAGAAAGCCTTCAGATGTTCATTCTTCATCTTTACCAACCACCCTCTATATATTCTGATGCTCCTGTAGCTTTTCTATGCCATTGTCTTTCTTACCAAAGTTTTACCCAGGACACGCAATTAATCCACCTTTATAGCTCAATATGCCAAACACTGATCATCAATCAGAGAGCAGACCTGATGCACTTGAACAAAAATGCACCAGTCATAGGCCTGGCTTGGGAAGCAACTGCCCCTGGTGACCAGAATGCAATTCTTCTTCCACAAGGCCTTATCATTGCGTCACTTTAGCACTTCAAGTGCTAATGAGTTTTGTTACACTCTACCTCATAATTCCCTACAGGAACTTTGTCAAATAACAGGCTCCAACAATCACGAGAGTAGATGCCTTGACCTAACTGTAATATAAATCTACTTTGCTACTTTGTCTGTATTCATGTAATGACAAATTATGGTAAAAGACAAGCACTATATCATAATCCATGCATTCTGGGTGTCCGCGTCTATAGACTTGCTTTGTACGGCAATATGTTGGAATGTGCTGTACCTTGGGAATAAGGGTGTGGACAAGTGTCAGTGATTCAGATGATCAGATGAGACCCAGATGTGGTTTCCTGGGTTGGGACTCCAGCCCGAGACATGGAGGGTTGCTGAATCAAGGGCCAGGTGGGCCACAGATGGTGTTCGAAATCCCCTCAGATGGCTGCAGGTGTCAGAATTACTGGCCCTTATGCTCTGCTTCAGTCACACCCTCTACTAGGCAACGTATAAGGAAAAAGTCAAAGGAAGGGCAAAAACATGGAAAATCTAAACACACAGTTCAAAGAGTAAGAAAAAACAGAGTATTGATTTTCTACAAGTTTCTACGGTAGTTCTATAGTGTGTCAGTGGATTCAAGGAAGATTTCTGAGCCTTCTAAAAGGTTCCAGATAACAGAATCCATTCACTAAGACTATGTGTCACTTCCTTATCCACATTCATGCCACAACACTTGCTGAGTGATGGTGCTCAGGTCACCTTGGAAACATCAACATTGTGGGGGAAAAAATGGTAAAGAAAGAAAAAAAAGCTGAATACAGGTAAAGCACCCTGGTGAGACCGGAGATCAGCAGACAATGAAGTGCAAACAGTCTGTAAACCACCAGTACGATGGGGTTTCCAGCTGCCTTTCCTCTGATTTCCAAGACACGACTGCACAGTCTTCACACCAGCTTGGATGAGCTATAGCCGCCATTGTTGCGTTACTTCCTTATCATTCAACAGAGCGAGGTGTATTAGCGCTACCGACCGTATTTGTGGAAACCTGATCAGTGAGCGATGAAACCTCCGTAAAGGAGTGGATTCCTCTTTTGTTCTTGCTGTTTCCTGGCACATGAGAGCTTATTTTTAGGTTATATTTTCCAGTTGGTGTTTTGGATTCCAGTGATGAGGCTAACTTTAGACAAAGAGGTGTAATCAAAGTTTCCACTTGTGAAAAGATTTCAGTAAGGTGTGAATGATGTTCTTTGATCTTTGTAGCGGTCCTATAAATATTAGCTGAAGAAAAATATTTAAGGTGACTGAATCTTGTATATAAACAAGACTGATTTTGTTAGATCGCTTCATGTCTGTATAAAGTGAACTGACATGCTAAACTTTCAAAAAGCCAATATGAAGCATTCTTATCTGTGGTTATTGAAAACATTGTTAGACACCTATGATTGCAGCATTGCACCGTTTGTTTTAATGCTACATAAAACACATTCTAGTTCAGGGAAGCTTGATGATGGTCCTGGAGGTCACAAGTCCAGAACAGTTTGATGATTTCCTTGTTCAAGCATGCATCATTCAGTGAATTAGTTAATAAACAGGTTCACCAAATTCCATTAAATTCTAGGACCAGATATGGAGCTCCATGATCTATGTGCTACACTTGTATTAACTGTAGAAAATAAGAGCATTTGCTGTGTTCGGTAACATTTCCAGTAATCCTACAAATACCAGGCCACAAACATAACCTCTGACTTGCACAGTACTAATTTACTGCCTTTATTATCATGGGCATTGCTTTATGTTGTGGCATGGGTGTTAAAAATTTCCATGATTGTTGAAGACATTCTCACTCCACCCATGGAGTAGATTTATTTTCACACATGTTGGATGAGGTGTCTTTAATTTCTCCCCACCCGGCTATTGTTTATTCTGCTGTTAAGGATGAATATGAGCAGAGATGGGGTGTAAAGAAGGAGATCTCCTTTTTTGTTCCCTACATTTCACCTCAACCTCATTTACAGTCTGTACCTTACAGTCTGTAGCTTTTACACCAACTTTATGTCGATATGTTTCTGTGCTGATCACTACACAAAGCTGATTGTGTGTGTATGTGTTTGTGTCTGCACTATTAATTTCTATATCTATGTCTAGATATATTCTATATCTATTTTTGCAATGAGACCTTTAATCTTAGTTGTATTTGTAACCCACTTTGAAAAGGAAACCCATTGTAAGTTGACCAACTGTACTCCCAAGCTTAACACAGAAATAGAAATGATTTCTGAATAGAAACAGAAACACAGGTTCCTATAATCCATTAATCCACTGACTAAACAACATTTGTCTCATTAAGTTGCTCGTTAAGTACTTACGATAATTGTCAACTATAATGCAGGTGCTGCCAGAATGTTACTTCACACTGTTTTGTTCTCTTCACATCTAATGAATTTGTTTTAATCAGGCAGTCAGTAATTAGTATATTCAGGTCAAATCCCTTTACAAAGAGAGAAATAGACAAGAATAACAATAAAGCAAATAGACAAGAAATTTCTTAATCACCTCCACAGATTAGTGACCGAGGGCCTTGGTGAATACAAAGTTTCCAATATGTATTCCATCTTCACTTCAAAAAGTGGCATGGATGATGAATTCTCCATCCAGACATTTGAGCATGCAGGGAATGAAATGGGAATGCTATTACGCTCTATTCCGTGTGATTCAAAAAACACTAGTCAGGGACATAAACTCTTGCCAAGGCACCACGACAAGAGAGCCACTCAAGCAGACAGCTTGGAATCTGGGAATGCAATTAAAAATAGACACACGTTCACTCATGCTGTTCTTCTCTCTCTCTCACATACACAAACACTTACTGATTCATTCATATACATCAAGCAGACTAATTTGCCGTCTCATATGTTGTGTATCATAGGCAATATGTCTCTTTACAGAATCACAGAAACAGATGGAGGCTTCATCCTCCACCAAGTGTTCCATAAGAGGTGCAGTAACAACAGGATAATGATAGTGCAGCATGAAGGAGGAATTGAGATTGTGAGAAAAGTAGCCTATCTGTAATGCACAGATAAGACATTTTTCTCCACAGAATGCATGACTATTCCTCAAGGTGGCTTCTGCTGCATGTGGGTTTCCTCCACCAGTACATAGTATTATCAGTCTCACTAAAAGATTTGTTCAGACTTGCCTTTATGAACTGTTTGTGCTTAATGGCAAAGTGTTTTGATCAAGACTCAGTTACTATTATGATAGAAACAGGTGCTTTGTTGTAGAGCAAGGGCTGACAGGCCTTCTTTCCTCCAACAGAAATCTATGAAATAGCAAACAATCAGATAACATTGTTAAAGAAAATAGCTTATAGGTAGCTTGGAAGATGGTAACTAGCTAGGTCTAACTGCCAAATTAAAGTTTAGCTATGATTCATTTATTGACACAGTGTCATTATGTTAATATTCACTTATACCTACTAGTCACAGTTCCTAGTCCTGGTATGCAACATCCTAAAGCTGTTGAAACATTTTGCACGGGTCATCGCAATTAGGGATACCCTTTTTTCAGACTGAGTACAAGTATACATTTCTGGTACATGTCAATACCAATATTGATACGGATACAGGAATGAGTAACCTGTTAACTAATGAACTACATGCATATCATTATCATTTCATGTGGTCCATTAGCATGATAACATACACTAGGCTTAGGTCACATAATATTACATGGTATTGGAAATTGGTATTTGGTCAGTATGTTGGCATGTTTTATGAGTGTAAGTAAATAAGCATGGTATCAGATCAATACTTGACACCAGTATCTGCTTGAGCCTACATAGGCTGTATTTACACCTCCAAGATTACTTCATAACCTTGCTTTCCCAGATTCATATGGTGTGATTTGTATAGACTCACTTCTGCCATGATTCGTTTTTTCCTGGTGGCTAGCAGCAATAATACTGCAGGCCTCTCACAGATGCTCTGTCCTGGGGGTTCCAGATTCCTCTGGCTGACAATCAAATAGAAGGTTTATGGAGGTGTGGAAATCCCAATCTGTGGTGAAAATGTCTAGCTGGGCAGTCAGCATAAGCGTTTCAAGGTCCATCAGTCCTTTGGGGTTACACTGCGGATGCAAGGGGGAGATTCTGGTCTTCCCTATACTCAGCAGTTAGCAGAATCCATGCATCACTTGTTGAACTCTTTTAAATTGAAATGACATATCTTGAGGCAGAAGACCTCAAATGCCTCTGACTACTTTGCAAAATTGTCCGTTGCCACTAAGATGTAGTGCTTATGTACCTCAGTGCATTTCAAAGATCCCAGACCAACACCAGTGCATCTTCCAGATCAACATCCTTACCACCTCTACAGCATGAATATCAAAGACATAGATTAACATTAATTAACCAATAAATAAAAAAAACGATCACAGTAGGAAGCACAAGTCACTGCAAATCAATACAAAGTTCATCTATACATCTTTATCTATGACAAAACATGTCTGTTCTGACATTTGATGTCTTCCAGGAAACCAGTGCTCCATCTATAGGGAGTAAGGGCTCACTGAATAGTTTGATAAGGATGAAAATGATACACCTACAATAGATTTTGGACCAGTGTGCTCAACAATGCTCTCCACTGCCATCATCTAATTCTCTCCACTGCCATCATCAAATGTTCTCCACTGTCATCATCGCCAATACACCATTTGAAAGAATAGTTTTTTGAAGAACTATATTCATCGCTCCAGTACAGGTCTAGAGATTTTTAGGATCTGTGCTAAGATGCATTGAGGCTGTTCTGGTGGCTTGTGGTGGCCTCCCCAGACATATTGGATTTTCCCTTAATTTATCACTGAGTGGAAGATATGAGCGTGCTTGTTGGGTGGTAAGGGAAAAGAATACCAAAAATAAGGACAATTTTAATGTATCTTAAGCTTTATTTCATGGGAAGTCAGTGAAAGTTCTGGTGCGATGCAGTACCGAAATGCAGAACTGATGTGAATTCATTTTTGATAATCTGGATTTTATGTTAAGATTTAAAACGTATGTCACTACCAAAGAAAATAATCCTTAAAAATGCATTAAGTGTGAGTCAGCAGCAATCAAGGTTATAAGACAAACAAGGTCTTAAGACAAACAAATCCTTGTCTCTTGTGGGCAAAGCTTTTGATGAAGAGTAGTGAGCTAGTGAGCTGCTCATATTGCCTCTTGTGAAACTCTCCACACTAGACTAACTCAGGTGTTGGAGTGGGTCTTTAGTAGTAGGCAACTTCTTTGACAGACCTGTCAAGAGAGGGGTGGGCTACTTCTTAGTCAGGCGTAACATTGCACTCCTTTAAGATGTTTATGACCTTATATGTTTCATAAACTCCAGTAAGACAGATAGATTTTAAAAGAAAAAAGACTGTATATTGTATAAAAAAGTCACATATAATACAAAGAAACTCTCTAATAATATAAAGCTAGCAATGAATTTGAAACATTATATTACCAACATGCATTTAGGTACACCTGAAACTGAGATGATGGCAGATGCTGTAACTCAGCCATGTTTGTTGGCGTCCTTGCTCAAGGAACACGTTTTCAGTTCTATCCACAAATCTTCTATGGGATTCAGGTCAACGTTTGTGATGGCTACTCCAATACTTTCACTTTGTGGTTTTCGGTCATTTTGTTACAATTTAAGAGGAATCTTTGGGATCATTATCCTGCGCTTCGATCCAGTTGCAATAAAGTTTTAACTTTCTGGCTGATGTCTTGAGATGTTGCATCAGTGTTTGTAGATAATCCATGTAATAAATAATACATCGACTTGGTGGATGTAAAATCTTGAAATCTGATATAGTGAATTAAAGCTGAAATAAGTCTAATTGATTTTTTTTTTTATGTGAACAAAGTCCTAACCGATTTGCCAAAAGGAATGTATGGTAAAAATGAAATATATGGAGTTGTGGAAAAACTGAGACTGAATATTTTAAGCCTAGGTGCATGTAAACTATTGAAATCAGCTTTATTGTTCTGCATGATCTTCTAAGGAACTTTAATACATTCATGGAATATGCTCTGTGTTAGCCCTGCAATAGACTGGCGACCTGCCCAGGGTGTACCATGCCTCTGGCCCGAAGTCAACTGGCATTGGCTCCAGCTTCAGCTTCCCCAAAACCCTTAATGGATAAGCGTTATAGATAATGATGGATGAATGGATGCTCTGGACATAAATCCCTCCTGCACTTTAAAGAAATGTTTGGTTAACTACAAATAACATCCCATTTCTATGTTTTTATGAAATAGTTTTATTCACCTTTCCTTGTACATACTGTTTTACAATGTATCTACAGAAAATTAAATAACTTTTTTTTAGGTACATCCATCTATCCACCTATCCATCTATCCGTCTTACAAATTTCCTTTAATGGTAGCATGCTTAGTGTGGTAATCTCACTCTCTGACTTGTGGACTTGCCGTTCTTATAAGCATAATAATAATAAAAAAAAGAAATAATAACTATTGTGGGGTTTTAGAACTGTATTCTTTGTTGTCTTAACTTGAACAAACCAAACTTTATTACATTTAATTGAACAAAATCTAGTTTAAAAAAAAAAGAGAAGAAAAAGCTACGAAGTGACAATGACAGAAACATATTTGGCAATTTTGCAAAGACTTATTAATTTATTAATTCATTTTACAGTAGTTTATGAATTTTCAGCTATGGCTTGTCTGAGAATGACCAAGTTGTTGTATTTTATCAGTAGACGTGTAGTGACACCTTTTGGTTGAAATGTGTAAAGCATAAGTGATAGGTCAAAACAATGCGTCTTATTGGGAATTTTAATAGGCTGGAGAAATAATGATATATTAAAAACAAAATAATGTTAGAAGTAAATTATACTGTGGTACTCACAACCACTGTAGCGTGCAACTAAATCAAGAATCAAATATTGTTTTTTATATCCACTGTGTAATGAGTTATCTTACTCTGTAGGTCTATGATAAGTTTATATTATAAACGACCGTGGATACTAATCCTATATGAACCTATAGATGTGTTCATGTATGCATCGTATAGCTGACTGCATATGGCCTGTTAATGTGACCAGAGATGTTCAACTGAATGTCAAACACGTCCTTATTTATTTATTTATTTATTTAATACTGCAGGTTTACGTATAAGACGGTCAGACTTTCTTGGCTGACTGTAAAATGTATACAGCCTGTGTGTATGTTCGCATCAGTCTCAATCAACGGAGCTCAGAACTGCTTCCGGTTTCAAAGGTGAGGCTTAGCAGTAGATACCAGAGAACACGATTGTTGTATTGGTTTGACTATGGCTCTGTCGAGAGGACTGAAATGCTGTCAGAGAATATTTTCCTGGATCCCCGTTGTCATCATTTCAGCCGTGGTCCTGTGGTCTTATTATGCCTACGTGTTTGAACTTTGTTTCTGTGAGTATTGTTGTTGTTGTTTTTCTAATTTAGCGCGTTAACCTTGGCTAGCTTGATCTCGCGCTCGGTCGACTGCAGCTGTGTTGACATTTTCAGTAAGGAAGTGATTTGCCACCTCAGTCTAATTATTCAGGGCAACAGGCAATGTGTTTTCAACAGTATTAAATAATGAAGAAAAAACAGGTTGAACATTAAAATGATATTCACTGTGTTTTTATTACAAGTTATTTTAGCGTTCTGTACAACTATACAATTTGCAGTTCAATCACATGAATGGGCTGGATAATAAACAAACAGCATTTAAACACAACATATCTCATTCTTCTGTTTATTCATTACTTATCGTCCTAGTTTATTATTAAGTAATTTGGGTCCTTATTTGTTTTGCAGTTACTCTCAACAACACGTTGGAGAAGGGTAAGTCCTTGTACCTGTTAAATTAGTCAGGTTTTTCAGTACATGTCTCATCTTTGACTTAGTTCTGAGTCAAGAAATTACCACAATATTGCACTTATGTGGGTCTGAGTTCATGAGTATAATTATCAGCAGAATATGTCTGCTCTCACCGTAATGACGACATGTGATTCCTCTGCAGCCGCTTACCTTTTAGTCTTCCATGTATGCTTCATGATGTTCTGTTGGACCTACTGGAAGGCTATATTCACTCCAGCCGCCACGCCGGCTAAAAAGGTTGGCATCGTAGACATGTTTGGCTTGTTTGATTCACTTGGTTTACCAAACGGGCTTACCAGTGTTCAGCATGTGTGTACTCTTCTTTTGCGACAGTTCCACCTCTCCTACAGGGACAAAGAGAGGTACGAGATGGAGGAGAGGCCAGATGTTCAGAAACAGATTTTGACTGACATAGCTAGCAAGCTCCCCATCTTCACACGAGCTCAGTCAGGAGGTAAACGTCCTTAAATTGTCTCTTGTCAAAGCTCTGAAGAGTTTGCTGTATTAAAAGCCTTGCAGTAAAATGTGTACAGTAATACATTTATACTATGATTAAATAGTAGATAAGATAAAGGGACTTTCATAGCTGTCTCTTTCTTTCTGCTGCTGCAGTCTCTCTTGAATAGCCTATATGTTGCATCAAATAATGGTCTGTTTGTGTTAGTTACCGCAGTACTGTTCGCAGGCATTTTTGCTGCATGAAAAGGCGGTGAATATGCTGAAGTGTGAGGCTCTGTTCAGACACTGGCAGATTTCTGTTCATTTTTGTGTGTTTAGCTATCAGATTCTGTGATCACTGTCAACTAATAAAGCCAGACCGCTGTCACCACTGTTCAGTTTGTGAAACGTAAGTTTCCCTTTCTGTCTTGTACCATTTGATCTTAATGACTGGAAAGAGGTTCACTGTACTCGAGACACGTGTAATAATCAGAAGGTGTTTGTCAGACAGTAGCTTGGGCTTATCAGAGCAGATATTTTGATTCTGGTCAGTTGACATTCACAGCATTTTAATTTTCTTATTGTAGATGTGTCCTGAAAATGGATCATCACTGTCCATGGTAAGTTAAAGAATAGAGGAATACCTTTTTGTGTTTTTCTACATCTGTAACATACAGTCATGGGGAAACGAAAGTACACCCTAATTCAGTTTTGTTGTTCAGAAGTCGGTGAGGACTATACAATTGTTATTTAGGCCCTGATAAATAAATACATATTATTGAAAGATTCCTTTTTCACATGAATGTATGTCTGATCCTCCCAGACAAGCATTTCCCTGAACTAAGTCAATTAAAGAAACTCTCTTACTCGAAACTCATTTAACGGAAGTTGTTGAATTCCTAATCCGATAAACATTTTTGTAAAAATTTCCATAGACGTCTTATAGTTGTATTTGTAAATTAAGCTCTAAACCATGCTGTTTCATGCTTTCCGATGGGTCACGAGGTGTCGATTAATTTTCTGTAACGGCAGCTCTGCCAGTAGTTCCAGCTGCAAGGATTGTATTAATGTGATTGCTGTAATTTTGTAACTTGCACAGGAGCTTGATTTGGGAGAAGATCCACCTAAACGAATTTTAAAAGTGTGAAATTGTTGATGTGGTGAAGTTTTCAGTGAGTAAGTGTTTACTAAGCAATTCTGGGAGAAGTCTCCAGTGTCAGCGCTTTGTAATGGTTTGGAATGTCTTGTGGTTTCTTAGTAACGTAACATAAACTCAGTTTTTTCCTGTCGTATTCATTTTACAAGAGAGAGAAAAGTTGAGGCGACTCATCTGTTTTTTTTTTTTTGTGTGTGTTTTTTTTTTTAATAAACATATTCTGTGTATACGGTAGTTTAGATTGATAAAACTGAGTGTTCCTTTAATACCATACATTATTAATGGAACCCAAGTACATTTACAGTGTAAATACTGCTAGGCTGTGCCTGATTGATTTTATTTCTTTATTTTTTTTCTTCATTCAGGGTGAACAACTGTGTCGGTTTCTCAAACTACAAGTTCTTCCTTCTCTTTTTGTCTTACTCCATGCTCTACTGTGTCTTCATTGCATCAACTGTGTTCCAGTATTTCCTCAAGTTCTGGGTGGTGAGTGTCATAAAGTGTGCCTTCTAAAACAAACTGACCTTTGTCTTGACACCTTCGCTTAGTGGCCAAGTCAAACATGAAATGCAACAATGTTGAGTTCCCGAATCTGATTAGTCAGAAACTGTTGCCTAGTTTTCCAAAACAGCAGTTCTGACAGTAATTCAAATCACAGGGTTATAATAATGCTCTCGGTCTAATTAGTACAACAAGGATTGTAAATGATCGTTGATAAATTGAGACGTCTCTTTAGCACTTTCGGAAGGAGTCTCCAGTGTCAGCGCTTTGTAACAGTCTGTATGTTAAACTATAACTTGAAGTTTTCTACAATGGGGAAAACATTTTGAATAGATGGCTTTGTGGCATCATTGTGTCTTACCTTTGAGAGAGAGCGCGCGAGAAAAAAGAGAGGCTGATATGGTCATTTATACTGTTTATAGCTGTTCTAACTAAATGATAACAGGAACTGATGCCATTGTTCAACGGTAATAATTGTTATTCACAATGGATAAAAGTATGATTTGTTTAACAAAACAAGGCAATCGGTGGCAAGTCTCTGCATGGGGCTGCATCACACCAGCACAGTGTTGATTATTTTCCTGTAAGAGCATGCCCTGTCATGCTTTACACCTTGCATATTAAGTTTCTCGGTGAATAACTACTTGAAAGAATTTTTTTTCCCCCTTTCCCCAGTCAAAAGAGTAAATTTTCCATTTCCTTTGTGTTTTTCAGGGCAAGCTTCCAAACAGCAATGCTAAGTTTCATGTCCTTTTCCTTCTGTTTGTGGCTGTCATGTTCTTTGTGAGCCTCATGTTCCTCTTCGGCTACCACTGCTGGTTGGTGGCTAAGAACAGATCCACACTGGGTATGATGGCTCTGCTGTGTTCTTGGCACTGTTTTGTTTAGTTAAATGCTAAATTACTAGTAATGCTATATTATTTATATGCAGAAAGCACTAGTGGCAGCTCAAAAAGTCAAAATAATACTAATAAAAACTAAGAACCTGCTATTAACATGCAAGTGTTAAAAAACTTGTCTTCAGGTCTAACAACACTATTTATTTGATTAATATAGTTAATTCTTAGATACAGTTTCGATTAAATACCATATCCGTCCATCCATGCCACTTATTGTGGATCACAGGGAAGCTGGAGCCAATCCCAGCAGACTTCAGGCAAGAGGCGGGGTACACCCTGGACAGGTCGCCAATCGATCGCAGGGCTACGTCAGACAGACAGTCATTCACACTCACATTCACATCTATCTGCAACTTTAGAGTATAAAGTTGACCTAATTCGCATGTCTGGGATCGAAACCGGAACCTTCTAGCTGTGAGGTGACCGTTCTAACCACTACACCACCTCGCTGCTTTAAATACTATAATGAAACATTATTTTTGAAAGGTTCTTTTAATATTCAGATTTATTTCATACAGCGCTTTTTCAGTGCCCTTTGACCTTTTACATAGATATAATTTTTACAGTTTTACAGCTAGATAGACAGACAGACAGATAGATAGACTATATGGCATGAGGTCCATGAAGACAGGATTTGGAAGTCTGATGTCCGTGCATGGCCTCACTAATGCTCTTGTGACGGAATGAGCAAATCCCCACAGCCACACTGCAAAATCTAGAGGAAAGCCTTCCCCGAACAGTTGAGGTTATTATAAAAGCAAAAGGGGACAAAGGGCCTGTGTCTACCAAATGCGTGTTCTTGCACTGGCAGGGTCTGTTTTCTATACAAATCCAGCGCTGTAAAAAAAAATAGCTCTCAGCGTTCATCTTTTTCACGCTGCGCTCCGGGTTCTTTGAGTTGAAAATAGTTCAACTTTGGGAACGCTGCCGAGCTCGTCAGTGTCGCATCTCTCTCACTGACCAATCAAAATCAAGAAGGGGTGGGACTTATGATAGCAACTGTCAATAATGGAAGAGGAGAAACTGATCCTGGCCGTCACTGACAACCCAGTTTTTATGATCCAACACTGAAGGGTTACCATGATCAATATGTGAAATTAACGCGACTTCTTTCCATCATTTTAGCTAACCTTTCTAAAGCAAATAGAAACTTGACCTTCATAACAAAGGAATTTTGAAGTTTATCTATTTTGTAACATAGTAGCAACCAGAAGGGCTTGAGGAAAGTGCTCTAGCAGCATTCTGAAAATGAGGGTGTGGGAACTGCCAGTGCAAAGCATCTGGTGCATGTGGTGGTCACGAGTCCTAAATCTGGAATTGGATATTCAACACGGACATATGGGTCTGATGGTCGGGTGTCCAGAAACTTGTGGCCATTTAATGTGGATAGACAGATAATATAGCACATAAACCGAAACAAATATGCATCATCTTTTCCTTGTGTTCCACTTTCTCTGTATTTCAGAGGCTTTCTCTGCACCCGTGTTCCAGAATGGCCCCGACAGGAACGGCTTTAACGTTGGTTTCCGCAAGAACCTTCTGCAGGTCTTTGGGGAAGACAGAAAGCTCTGGTTTTTCCCAATCTTCACTAGGTTAGTACAACTGCAGTACCTCATGTTGCATATTATGGGAGGAAAGGTATTAAAATGAATAATATAATTATCATATCATATGGCTTTCAGAATGCTGTGTGTATATGTAACTAGTGTTCCTTGTGGTCTTCAGCCAAGGTGATGGCCACTATTTCCTTCTGAGGACCCGAAGCGAATGTCGAAACCCCTTATTGGCCAGTGACAGGAGATGGGGGGAAGATGGGTCAGATGAGGACAGCACAGGTAAGGAGATTATAACGGAAGTGAAAGAACAGCCTCAGCCCAATTCCGGCAGAGTGATTGTTTAATCAATTGCTTTTGAAAGAATGCCCAAATTAGGCATATCCGTGTCTCCTCTAAAAGGGATCAAGCATCAAAGATAATCAAATGCTTAACTGTTCTCTTCAATAAAGAGAAAACATGCTAAAGGCTGATAAAGATCAATAAATCATGGCAAGTTTTGATCCATCATCTTGTTTCTATTTCTTTGCATAATAACAGGTGATGAGATCACAAATACTTACATTTTGTTTTTGCAAATTTCTTAAATTTGTAAAACCACGTATATAAAACATCTTTATTGCTCCTGTAGAAAATCCTGGGTTTTTTTTTTACTTCATGAAAATACCACCACACCAAATGTTTGTGGAAATCTGACCATCACAACCATATGTGGTTCCTCCACAACAAAAATTGGAAGCACACAATAAAGCAACCCCACTGAACAGCTAGATGGAAAGCCTTCTCAGAAGAGTGGAGGTCATTATAAATACAAAGGGGGGGAACTGAATCTGGAATGGGATGTTCAACAAGAGTGTCAGAGGCCACAAACTGTATTTGAGGCCATATAGTGTGTTTGAGGTGTTTCTGATGTTTACTAGCCAGTTGCTGCTACACTCTAATAATTAAAGCAACGTTTAAAAAAGTAGTTACAATGAGACAATTTGGGACTGAAGCTGCATCACGCCACCATGTTGCTTATTTTCCGATCGCAACATAACCTGTTGTGTTTTATTCCGTACATATTCATTCTAATATCCATCCATCCATCCATCCATCCATTATCTATACCGCTTTATCCATCTGGGTTGCGGGGAAGCTGGAGCCAATCCCAGCATCTT
>JAQQZR010000002.1:8608831-8625263 GCA_030068235.1 Notoglanidium macrostoma
ATAACGGGAAACTCAAGAGAGCCATGATATTATGTTCTTTACAAGTGTATGTAAACTTTTGACCACAACTGTATATAATTAGGTTTCAACATCGAGACAAAATGAGCAGTATTCTCTTCACTGAGATGCTGGAGGCAAGTCTGTTGAATGCGCCGAAACCACACCCAATCGTACCAAACTGTGCCCAAAAATACTTGTTCATTACAGACATCCCACCTCTTCTGGAAGTTCTGGAAATTTCCCGCATGTTGATAGCGGCTCTCTGACTCCTGCAAATTAGATACGATTTGCCAGAAATATTTTTTTTGAGAGTGAGCGAGCATGTGAGCGAGAGAGAGAGAGAGAGAGAGAGCGAGAGAGATAGTACGCACGCATGTGTGTGAGTGAAAGACATAACGAGAGCTGCTGCCAGGGCTAGCTACGTTCTAACCCTCACAGACCCTCCGGTGTCCATCTGCTATAGGAGTCGAACTGAGAGAAAAAAAATAGCACCATTTCGGATCCAGAGTGGCTGCTGTGTGCTAGTGCCACACCTAGTTTAATAGGGGTTCAACCCAGAGATGCTAATGCACTACAATGTTTATAGGTTGCAGTGTTAGGGGAGGGGTTATGCTAATTAGGTGGCTCCAGTGTGTCATCAAGCCATGTTTCAGACCCGTCCAAAAAATCCGGAACACAGAAATGATGAAAAGCTAACTCCACAATGCAGTAATATACAGTTTACAGACTTTTCGAGCTAATTTCTAACATTTACAAGGTGATTAGAGACAAATCTCTGAATTTGCTTTACACAGTCTTTAAATGACTTTGATGCTAGTTTACCATTAGGGGTGGAGAAAAGGCTCAGGAGAATGATGTGTGAAGGCTGGACGCCGTGATCGATCAGCACTTGGACTGCTTCGATGACAGCATTCCCATTACCTACAGGGCAAAATTATTGACACAGATTTGTTAGGTCATGTTTCACTCATATCACATCCAAATGACAAATTTATATTTTGTAACTATAGAATTAAAAGGGTCAATCTGACAATTTTAAGACGTTGAAGCATAAAGTTTAGAGCCTCAAAAATTCTGATAACTACATATATTTTTTTAAATTAGCTGTCTACCAAGTATACTTTAGTAAAACAAATATGTATCTTAGGATTAATATTAGCCTGTAGAGAAAATCATGAATGAGTTAATACACTAATACATCAAAGAATCATGCTGTCACTGGAAATCAAAAAAGGAAATGTTTTAATTGTAATTTCAGATAAGACATTCAACAGCATTCACCAAACTGAGAAAATGTGAATACACCTTTAAAAAACACAAAAAACTAAAAAAAAAAAAAAAAAAATCAACGAAGAAGAAAACAATTTTTCAACTTTATATAAAACTTTTCATATATGTTCAGTGGCATGTAATTTACTAATAACATTAATTTATTTTTTGCCTGATCTTTACTATTAAGTTATGTTTCAACCAATGAATTATTCAGCTAACTAAACTGATAGGAAAAGACATGTAATATTAAACATAAGGAATGTTCAATACCAGTCAAATATTTGGACACATTAAACTGATTAGTTATCAGGGCCTAAATAACAATTGTGTTGTGCTGAGCAACATCTATACACAAACACATAACCTCAGGTGACATCAAAGAAAATAACTGATTTCAACATGTCATTTTTTCCCCCAAAAGAAAATGAATATTTAGAAACCAGGTAGGAAACAGTAAGCCCACCCTATAATTCAGTACCATGTAGAACCACCTTTAACAACAGTAAATTGATGTAAAGGTTTATCAGTCTCACGTCGTTATAGAGCCATTGTGGCTCACCGTTCTTTACAACATTGCTTCTGTTAATTGATTTTTGAGGACATTCATTTGTGCACAGCTCTCTTAAGATCCCACCACAGCATCTCAATGTGGTTGAGGTCTGGACTTTGACTTGGCCATTCCAACACCTTCATTTTTCCCTCTTTAGTCATTTAGATGTCGAGTCGCCGAGGTACCTGGGATCATTGTCCTGTTGCATGACCCAATTTCGGACCAGCTTAAGCTGCTGGACAGATGCCTTCACATTTGTCTTAAGAATATTCTGGAATAAACTGTAGCTCATTGTTGTCTCAATGACTGCATGTTTTCCAGGTCCTGTGGCTGCAAAACAAGCCCAAATAATCACCGCTCAACCACCTTGATTGGCAGCTGGTATGAAGTGTTTGTGGTAATACGCTGTGTTTGGTTTTTGCCAAACTTGGCGCTGTGCACAATGACTAAACATCCCCATATGGGCTCATCAGTACAAGGGATATTTTTCCAGAAATTCTGTGGGCTGTTCAGATTTTTGCAATTTTGCAAAAGTAAGCTGTGCTCCAGATTCTTTTTAGAGCGAAGGGACTCATTCCTTCGCACCCTCGCCTGAAAGCCCTACTTGTTCAGTCTTTTCCTGATTGTCCTGTCTTAAACATAAACAGTTAATGTGCTTACAGAGGCCTGTAGGGGACATGATGTAGCTCTTGGGTTTTTGTTTACATCTCCGAGCATTAAATGGTCTGACCCTGGATGGAATTTGCTGAGACGCCCACTCCTGGGAAGACCGACAACAGTGTTGAAGACTCTCCATTTGTAAATAGTCCTTCTTACTGTAGAATGGTGAATTTCAAATAGTTTGGAGATGGCCTTATAAACTTTCCCAGATTGATGAGCAGCAACAATTGCTTATCGGATGTCATGGCAGATATTTCTACCTTACTTCTTGGCATGATGTAGATACACACGAGTGCTCCAAACATCCAAGAGTTCTGCTTTTATACAGGTAGTCACACTTTTTGAAAATGAATTAATCTTGTACATTTCATTAGTAACACCTGGCTACTAAATGATTGTAAAAGTAGGAAGGGCGTACTAATTTTTGTTCATTTCATTTTTGGTAAAAAATATGACTACTGAAATGAAACCTGTTGTGTTTTTTGTTATTTATTTGTTAATAGACATTGGTGAATACCACACAGTTGTTATATAAGGGCTGGTAAATAAAAACAAATTTGAAGGATGATGTACTTTCTTTTTCCCATGACTGAATGCTTCTATGTCGACATTTTCTGCTATATTAAGCTCTGAAAACTACAGTTATTTACAGACGCCTTTAGGTCATCACTTACAAACTGAATCTTCAGTATTTATGTCTTTTTTGCTATGGCATGTAATCAACATCTTGATCAAAACATGACATTGACTGTGTGAGGCTATGAACAGACTATTTGCACTAGCTCATTATTTACCTAATGTTATCTCTGCATAGAGCCTAGGCAAGTTTAGAGAGTAAATAAAAAAAAAAATGTCATTGTTTTTGGTGAAATATATTTGGAACTGGTGTCTTGGCTTTGCGCTACTATCGAAAGGTCCTGAATTCAAAACCCAGTGCTGTCAAGTCGCCACTGTTAGCGCCTTGAACAAGACCCTTAACCCTTATCTGCTCAGCTGTATCCTGTCTCAGTTTTAAGTTGCTTTGGATAAAAGCTTCATCCCACTGAGCGAATGGTTCTGAAAAAATAGGCTTAAGAAAAGCCTCCTGTGCAAAGCTCCTTAATAAAGCAGGCTGAGAAGATTCAGAGAGTGCAAAGCTTTAACGGGAATCCTGTTAAGAATTTAAGTTTGACATGTTTTTTATTTGTTTCACAGATTTCTGGGTCACCGCATAATTACATATCAACCCTCTACTTCTCAGCTTCATGACTTTTTTGTTAAAAGCGCCTACAAAATGTAGAAATGTGAATCCAAATGAATAACACAGTGCCATCTGAACATTTTGTGTTTCGCTCTCCGACAAAAGATTAATCTGATGACACCAACAGCAGGACAACAAGTACTTGGTAAATATATGTTCCTAACAGCCCAGGAAATGAATGACGAGCACTGATGAAGACATTATTCGCTGTGGCATTTGACTTTGAACAGCGCACAATGGTTAAGTGTATTAACGTCCGACATAAACCACCCATTACGCTGCTATTTCAAGGGCCCATCCTCGTGCTATTCAGCACTTTGTGCCTAACTGGCAGGGCCTGTATAATTTCCTTCCGAGACCCATAATTATCCTGGGTGGCTGAACAAGCTGGAAACGTGGAAAGAGACGCAAAGGTCAGCTCAAAAAAGTGGCTAGGCTTTAGTGCTCTGGGATTTTCACTGTGTTGTAGAAGGCGATGTGGAAATTGCAGGTGTGCGTATGCACATGATGGACCAAATATCTGTGGCACATATATGGGGAAAACCCATCGGATGTCACTATGGCTGTATTGTGGAAAACTTTCAGAAAGCATAAATATATTTTAACCAAAACAACCTGGAATCATTTTTACTTACACTACTTTTTAAACTTGCCTGCAAACTTCATGTCGATTAAGAAGCCAGTTTAACAAACACAACGGTAAGGTGTTAGACAGCTGCGTGCCATAGGCTACGCTCACATTACCATGCAGGAGTGATCAGATTTTTTGCCTTCGTGTGACACAGATCCGATCTTTTCAAATCAGATCCGAGCCACTTTGACTACGTTCACATTACAAGCCTCATTGTTCAATTTCGATTTTTTGCTCAGATCAGATCTTGACGGTTCAAATTCATAATTACAAGTGACCTGTAAGTTTAATAAGGATACACCTGTCCTCTGAAACAGCATGCATGCGCACATTGACACGTTTTTGAGTCATCCGTGTTACAACAACAAAAACATATTTGTGAGACGACTCATGGCATTAAAGCCGACAAAATGGACACGCTGGTAGCTAATGCATCCATCACATTTTGCTCTGGAGGACAGCTAGCAGTTCCTCAGCTGTAGCTCCCCTCCGTCGTTGTTTTGCCTCTGACGATTTGTGTTACCTTGACAAAAAATGCTACCTTAGCGTGAATAAATGCTAATGATGGCAGAGCATAAACTCGATCTTAGCCGTAGCCCTTAACCTAACCCTAAACTTAACCCTAAGACTTAAAGCTAACTCTAAAATTTTTAACCTTAAACCTAACACGCATATCTCAAAAGGTAGCACAAATTGAAAGAACACTGTGCGGAGTAATGACAACACGGTCAGTGCTTAGTGAATGGGTGTAGATAAAAAGCCACAAGAATTCTGATCTGAGCATTCTCATTCATGTTGCGTGGCCAAGAATCGGACATGTATGACCAAATATGAAAGCGACTCAAATCTGATTTGAAAAGATCAAATTTGTGTCCACATAGCCCTGAAAAGAGCAGATCTGTCACATAGTGGCAAAAAAAAAAAAAAAAAAAAAAAAAATCAGATTTGAGGCACTTCAACATGGTAATGTGAACATATGTGGTCCTAAATCTGATACGTATCTGATTTGTGACTATGCGCCTGAACCGAGGTCAGTGGAGTGTAGAGATGACAATAAGGCTTGGGTTAAAATGCTGCAAATGATTTTTACCTCAGGCGGTGTGATGGAGACTGATGTGGATGATGCATGCTGATAATCAAAGTGATATCTCACTGTTAAATTATGACTCATGTTATGTTGAATTAGGCAGCAATGTTGTTTATCCATTAATGGGTCAGGTTATAAATGTAATATAAAAGTGGATAAGGTGTCTAAATGCAATTTTCTCCTTTTTCGGGGAAATCAGACTTTAAAATCCAGGAAAATTGCAGGTTTCAAAATTATACATATATATATTTTTATTTATATATAAATAAAAAAGTCAAACATTTGATGAGTTTTCTCAGGCTGTTATGCGCAAACGTTCTTCCTTTACTCTGCTATCAATTTGCAAGCTCACATGACTCATATTGACGTAGTCTGAAGGACATGAACACCATGGAAATCATTTCTTCATCATTGTTCCTCCTACGAAGAGCAAGTGAGTTCTGCTCTGCACTCAAGACATGTGTACCGTAAGTGACGCATACTTCTAAACCGCGAGGGGAAGTCGAGAGCACTTGGGAAAAGTACTACGATGCATGTTAGGTTTAATCGGGGTTTCAGAAATGTATACACTGAATGAAATAACAGAGGATGGAAAGCTCTTAACCTCCTATAATGCACACTGTAGGATTTTCTTTTGATTTGTGGCCCAGTAAGCCGCAGAACAGCGAAGCCTGGTTTTTTATTCTTCCCTCAGAACTATTTACGTAAAAAAAAAAAATCAAAAAAAAAATCATCTGTTTAATTACATAACACCAACTAAACATACACAATGAATTATTATATGAATGATAAACATACACAATGTTTATTAATTATATAAATGTATCAGCTATTCACACATATTTTAACCATAGAGCAAATGTATTTATAATGTAACTGTACATTAAACATAAAACCCATTACACATTAATTGTGTTTTCATTATAGAGTTGAGTGCAACAATAGGATAATGTGAAAAAGCTTAAAGACATATAAGTTATAGCAACTACATGTTTAATATGTTAGGTTTCACTTACAAGCATGATAAATAACCAAAATCGATGTTAGTAAGGTAATAATTTAATATTTTCTGCTCAAAATTACTTCCTATTATCTCTGTTCCAACTCTTTGCTAGGTCAGCTTAAATGTAAAATCAACTCTGAAGCAAACTGATGTTTTTAGTAACTCTGGTTGTAATATGTGCTGTATTTTCATTATTCCTGTGAGACGTTAGTGCCTAGATCGGAAATAATAAGAGAAAATAATTCTGTGATCTCTAAAATAAGGGATAAGGGATTTGTTTAGCGAAGTGCAATGTCATATTAATGAGAAATTCAACATAGAATCACGGAGCCAGAAAACTTTAGACTCGGAGATGATGAGTGCACTGGAGTTGATGGAGGTATTAGTATTAGATTTCAGCTTTGGATTCTGATCTGTTTGGACGGATGTGGTGGTGTGAGAGCTGCACAGACTAAAGGACTAAAGCGCTGCTGCATGACTTTCTATAGGTAGAGACGAAACAAAGGCCAAGTCCGACTGGTTTCAGTCAGCATGCAGTCAAACAGCATTGTGTATAATGTAGGAACCTGTTGACTAATAGTAGAATGCTATGTTAATGAACCAAATTTAAACAAAAAAAAAAGTCAACTCAGAATTTAATTACAAATTCCATTTTGGACGCCAATGAAAATCCTATGTTAATTATAAGTATCAATAAGGAAGCCGATTTTTCCATTTAGATATCTGTTACAACGCCGTCATGCACTGTACACTTGACCGGTTGTAGGTTTTGGAGTTTTCATTTGTAAATAACCTGTAAACTAGAGGTACAAATTTCCTTTTTTCATTCAAAAAGCCAAGAGGGATACAAACTTTTGCACACAACAGTAATATGTTGTTTTTTCTTCCTGCAATTGAAATTGGTTAATTCAGCACTTACTCAGGATGGGATACATGAGCAGGATTTTGCGTCTGTAAATATCCGGTGGGAACTTTGCGTAGTATACTTTAGCCTTCATTGTCTCCTCATCACTCTGTATAAGAATCTTGCCGATGCGGATAGATCGGCAGCAGTCCCTTAGGCCCTGCTCCATTGCTTCGCCTGTTTAGGGGTGACAGAAATGTACAGTGTCACACTAAAATTCGGAAAACCGATCTGTGTTTATATATCAAGGTACAATTTTGGAAATGAGAAACGTGACAGACCACTTCTCATTATACTGACGCCACAATTGCCTCTCTTAAATTTCACACCTTCATACTTCTGTCCTGGAGGTTAGAATGGAAATGAATTATTCTTGAAACTTGACATTTCAAAGGATATTTACGGTGGTCTGGAATCATAAAACACCTAAACAAATCACCACAAGCGCAAATCAGAGAATATGAGAAGAAGAAATCATACACAAAACAGGAAATTCGGAAACACGGGCAGAACAACGATAGCGGATCATAAACGCAACAGCAAAATCAAAACCACAACAGCTAAATTAAATACATAACAGCAAATAAAAAAAAACCCATGACAGCAAAACCAAAACACACGAGCAAATGAAAACACAACTTCAGAACCATAAATACAATTGCAATACTAAACCACAACAGGAAAAAAAAAGAAAATGTAAAAACAGCATATCAGAAACACATCAACATGAACTCAAACTGCTTAACATAAAACACAAAGGGAAGATCTTTGCATTAAATCCTTGTTGCTGATTTGCTACATTGTGAGACACTGTGGAAAACAGAGATCTGGAGGATGATTACAGTCAATGGAAATATGAGCCTAAATTAATATACTGATGCTTTTATTTGTGCTTATTTATATTAAGGACATTGACATTATTTCAAATATGCTATCAACTTTGCATAGCATTAAGGAAAACGTCATATAGGGAAGTAACTTCGTATTACTGTTTTTACTTGGCTGACAAAATAACAAATTGAAAAAGTGTGATAAATTTTTCTTGTGATAGTCATATGGTGACCCGAATCAGCGATTTTTGCAAGCAAAGCGGCCTATTCCTTCCGTTTTTAGCTCATGTTGATTCGTTTCTGAACAGGCTGCAGTGTTGTCGCTGCATTTTTTTGGCACTTACTATAGATGTACAATAATTTAGATATTAACACAGGCGTAATTAACATTAAGTTGGAATTAAAAAAAAAAGTGGAATGAAACAAGACTCAAGATGGCCAGTTGGCTCTATGTACATAAATGAAGATCATTTATTCAAACTGTGGAAAAGCGGCTTTGCTAGGAAATCATATGAAAGCACTCACCTGTGGGTGTTGTCACTATGCACTCAATATAAGGCAGCTGGTTTAGTCCTTCTTCAACTACAAGTCTAATCTATAAACAGATCAACAGTGTGTCTTAATGCAATGGCAGCTCACAGCACCAACTCTTTTAAGCATTTCATGGTTTAGTTCCAGTAAATTTTTGTGAAAATAAAACAATTAGTATGATTTATTTATTTATTGGTTCAGTTAATACGTTTTTCCTTTCTGTTGTCTACGTTTCAATACGCTTTGAAAAATCATTTTTTTTGGTTCATTTTGTAGTGGTGAAATACTTTCGAAATATCTTTATTAACTGCTTATTTTGTGGTTACACTGCTTTCACAAAGTGTGCATGTGAGGAGCATGCATTATTTGCAAGACAATTGTATTAAAAATATGCTTGTACTATATATACAGTGAGCAACACAGTTTTGGTTATTTTGCCTCTGTATGCCACAACAATAGATTTGAAATAAAGCAATCAAGATGTGATTGAAGTGTAGTCTTTCAGCGTTAATTCAAGGGGTTTAACAAAAAATACATGCATTGACCGCTTAGGAATTACAGTAATTTTTTTTATACAGTCCATCCACTTTCACAGGCTCAAAAATAATCGGACAAACTAACCATTATAAATATAAGCATCATTTTTAATACTTGGAGGCTAATCCTTTGCAGTCAATAATGTCTGGAACCCAGTCTGGAACCCTTGAGATGTTTTGCCAGGCCTTTACTGTGGCCGCTTTCAGTTGCTGCTTGTTTGTGGGCCTTTCTGCCTTCAGTTTTGTCTTCAGTAAGTGAAAAGCATGCTCAGTTGGGTTGACTGACTCCGTTTCGTTGCCTTATGAAGCTCTTAGGTTGCGCGCAGTGTATTTTTTAAATCATTATCCATCAGTATTGTGAAGTCAGTATTTGTTTTACAGTATTGACTGAATCTGAGCAGAAAGTATAGGTCTATACACTTCAGAATTCATCCTGCGAATTCTATCAGTAGTCAGATCAGTAATAAACACCGTGACCCAGTTCCATTGGCAGCCACACATGCCCACGCCCACCATGTTTAACAGATGATTAATTTGCTTGTTATGTGCCATTCCTTTTCTTCTCCATACTTTTCTCCTCCCCTCATTCTGGTACAAGATAATCTTGGTTTTATCTGTCCAAAAAAATCTTATTCCCGTACTGAGTGGGCTTTCTAGCAATGTCTAATCTGGTCTTCTTGCTGATCTCACCAGTAGATTTTAAGAATGTAAATTGTTGATTTGGCCACTCCTAAAGTTTCTACTGTCTGTCTGATTGAACTGTTTTTTTTTCCAGCCTAATAATGGCCTCCTTGTCTTGCATTGTCACCTCTTTAGACTACATATTGAGAGTTCGCATGAGTTCCCGGTCAACAGTCCAATCACTTTTGAGTCTGTGTCGATGTACGGACTATGAAAAAATGCCTGTACTTCCTCAATGCAATGCAATTATACTTTATTTGCATATATACTTTATACTATACTAAATTAATTAATTAATTGCGGTTAATGCAACGTTTTTGTAAAATGATTTGAATTAAAGCTGAAATTCTACACTTCAATCACATATTGATTGCTTCATTGCAATTCCATTGTGGTGGTGTACAGAGGAAAAATTATGTCACGGTCCTGAACCTGACTGTATTACTTTTTCATTAGCAGTGTATTCAGAGTTCTATTTTTATACTTGATATATGGAAAGTTAAATGTGTCCCAGTAATGGATATTATATATTATGTATTTAACTTGAAAAAGATTATCATACTTGCTTTTGCTAATTTGGTGCTGATAAATGGATGTTACTGAATTTTATACCACAGCACTGTTGAAGTCTCTAAGCTGACTGGTCAGAAGGTGTTGATTAAAGATCTCTGTTAGAAGCTCTGAAAATAGTTTTGGCTGTAAGACAAATCACATGTTTTTATTCATGCACTTGTTCTAATGCATTATTGTTTCTATAGTAACAGCTCATTCACAAGGCGAACAATATATATAGCCTAAGGATGATAATGAACAGATTAAAAAAGAAAAATATAGAGGTATTGAAACCTTCAGTAAAGAAATCTCCAGTAGGAGTCTTCAGTCCTCCTGTATCCTGTATTCTGTACTACGTGTGGTCCGTGTCCATTCCCCATGTTTGCATTCGTGTAATTAATCTGCACTTTACCCTTGTAGTTGTGTGTGTATGTACAACCCATTATATCTCGTATGTTGCACCGTGTTTCTGGGAAATGACATCTTGTACCATTGTATACTTGTGTATGGCTGGTATGACAATAAAATCCCACTTGACAGTGTCAGCGCTTTTTAAATATCAGTGAGTTTTCAGGACAGAGGACTTTATGCTTTCTTGAGTAAATGAAAAGCTGCATTTTTATCTTAGTAACCTACAGAGAGTGGAAAAAAGAGGCTGCTGAGGAAATGGCTGTTTATAGCTCTTATGAGGTGCATGAATGTAATGACTTGCATGTAACTACAGTTATGGGAAAAATAAAGTACTAAATAGTAAAATATTATGTTTTTTTGGTGATATGTTGTGTTTGGTTTTCACCAAACATAGTGGTGTGGATGATGACAAAACCGCTCCACTTTGGTCTCATCAATCCAAAGCACATTAAGTTGTTGGAGAGAAAGGCTTTTTCCTAACCACCCTTACATGAAAGCTGTACTTGTTCGTCTTTTTTCTGAATGTTCTGTCATGAACATAAACATTTAACGTGCTTAAAGAGGCCTGTAGGTCACATGATGCAGCTCTTGTGTTTTTCTTTATATCTCTGTGCATTAAATGCTCTGACCTTTGACTGAATTTGCTGGGACGCCCACTTATGGGAAGATTTCCAACTGGCTTGAAGGCTCTGCATTTATAAGCAATTCTTCTCACTGTAGAATGGGGAATTTCAAACTGTTTGGAGATGGCCTTATAACCCTTCCCAGATTGATGAGCAGCAAGAATTGCTTCTTTGATGTCATGGCTGATATCCTTACTTCTTGGCATGATGTAGATACACACCCGAGTGCTATATCAATATCAAACTGCCAAAGGTTCTGCTTTTAAAGAGGTAGTCACACTTATTGATGATTAACTAATCTTCTGTATTTTATCAGTATCACCTGGCTGCTAATTATAATCTTTATGATTGTGAAAGTAGGAAGGGTGTACTTATTTTTCCCAGCTGGTTCCTGAATGTTAGTTTCCTTTTTTCAGATTAAAATGAATACATATTGAAACATGTTGTGTTTTTTGTGTTATTTAGGCCCTAAAAAAAAAACATAGAATTGAAGGAGGATGTACATTCTTTATCCCATGACTGTCAAAAAGCATGACATGTCATTCAGTAATAAATAAGGCATTTTAATTGTTGATAAAGTGCTGTGGTATAAGAAGAATAAAGCACTTTAGGACATTAGAAAATATTTCACTTCACCTTCACGCTGTTGCTGATTATTTGCCTATAACAGCATGTCCCAAAATGTTTTATTCCTTCCATAACTGCCAATGATAACTTTTCTAATACTGTGTAATTTTAAGATATACAAAGGTACACTAAGAAAATGCTAATTTTGTATTTGAACTGTATTACATACTTAATAATTACCTATAGTATACTTGACCTGTATTTAACCTGAGCATATAAAGCCTTATACAAAAATAATGAAATAAAATTAAATAGGCTCCACACTACACACAGGGTTTTGTGATGGGGAAAAAAAGAAACCAAGATAAATCAGGTCAGAACTTAAAATTACAATGTATAAAAAGTATGTGAAAATTTTTTTATAGGGAGAAATAGAAGAAATACAAGCATTACAATAGCCTGGGTGTGTAAGTGTGCTCAACCTTTTATATTTGGGGGTGTTGCTGTGTTCAGAATGAAGCAATCACATTCAGTCTCATGTTCAAAAGTAATTACCAAACAGCTGCCATCAATAAAATTATTCTGATTAACCCCAAATAAAGATCTTGGTTTCATCTGACTGCTGAAGCCATGGTCCACAAAGAGGTTAAAAGCAGGCACAGTATCTCACTTGTTGAAAGGTTGCAATCAGGACAGGGGTGTAAAAGAATTTTGAGGATGTTAGAGTTACCAAGGAACACTGTGAAGGAGACCAACAAGTGCAGAAAATCTGAGTGCCACATCGCCATGAACAGAATGTCCCTCCAAAATTAAAGGAGCTGCAGGAACATCTGACAAGTAATGATTATTTCTACCTCTGCATGTGACCAAAAAAATCTCTTGTATTCTTGACATGGCTGGGTTATGGGGTAGGGTGGCTACACAGAAGCCCTTTCTCATTAAAAACATCCAAGTCCAACCAAATCACCCTAAACCATGTAGGAAAATGCATTATGGTCTGATGAGTACACGTCCAAAAGGTATAATAATTCCAAAAGATATGTTGGGGACAAAAAAGCACATCACTAAAAGATCACCATACCCAAGGTGAAGCGTGGTGGCGGCAGCATCATGCGTTAGTCCTGCTTTCCTTCAGCCAGAACTGGGGCTTTTATCAAGGTGGAAGGAAGCATGAAAAGCTACAAATACCAGTCATTTTTAGTGCAAAACATACAGAAGTCTGCTAGAAAGCTGAATATGAAAAGGAATTTCACATTTCAGCACAACAAAGACCCAAACACACATCCAAATCATCAAAGGAATGGCTTAACCAAAAGAAGGTCAATGTTTTTGAATGACCGAGCCAGAGTCCAGACCTGAATCCAACTAAAGATCTGTGGGGTGACCTGAGACAGGCTGGGACCAGGAAATGGCTCTAGAACATTTTTGGAAGAAAGAATGGGAGAATATTGATAAGTCAAGATGTGCCATGCTGATAGACTCTTACCCGAACAGACTGAGCGGTGAAATACAATCTAAAGGTGCTTCAAGAAAGTATTAGTTTAGGGGTGTGCACCCTCATGCAACCAGGTTATTGGAACTTTTTTGTTTTTCCTATTTTTCATTAAAATGTTTTTTTTTTCCCACTTAATTTTAACACGTAATTTCACACCGAGGGTGGAAAATGTTCTAACATGATTTATCTTAGTTTCATTTTTTTGACTTCACAAAAACCTGCCATTTTAAAAGGGGGTGTAGACTTTTTTTTAAGCACCAACTTAATTAAGGAAACTTTATTGGGAATCAATCAAGGTAGTAGACCAACTGTATTGGTCAGATTTTGTACTTGACTGACTCAGAGTCTTACCAGTCTGTCAGCAGAGAACACAAAGTCCCCTCTACTTGTGGTTCTATGGGGAACACATTAAAATGTTAGAGTAATACACGAGGTAACTTCAGGGCATGCATGATTCAGGACACGGTTAAAGCTCACTTGTCCCTGATTATGGTCTGTAGTTCACGGATTTGGTCAGTGAGGGGTAAAAGCTTCAGCTGGGCCGGGGGGTCGCTGTTTACTGCGGCTTCACTCTCTTTCTCCGAGGACTCGTTGTCAGAACCATCGCCATTGGCAAAACGCACCTGCTTCATTGTGTTCTACTGACAGTTACTGCCACATGCAACCTGTTGATCATGCAAACGCATGCTATTACACGTAACCACGTCTAATTATAAAGTGCCTATGAAACGAGCAATCATTCATAGGATCCTACAACACCTAAACTAGAAAAAGAAAGAAAAGAGAAATGGACTAAGGGTCAACGTGTCCTCTAACACAACGGCAGCACGTGACAGAGCAATCTGAACTACGACTTGTGTTTTGGCCAAAATGGAACGTCACATCCTTTAGTCGTTGCTTCGGCGCGTCAAAGTTGCGTACATTTGCGCAGAAGATTTCTAAAATTGTAATTCTTGGGGTAACAAAGTGTCTCATTACACCAATTTAGATATAGTTATCTAAAAAAATCTGTTACACAAATGTTACTCTGATTTGAAAGGCATACTTTCAACCATTTGTATTGACCCAGGTTTATGCGCAGAGGAATGTGAACGTTGAGTTACTTAAACGCACCGTTGAAACGAGCGCAGTATTATATTTTCAATCAAATGGATTAAACAAATTTCCGCAAAATAAACATTCTACTCTAAAAAATTGTTACGGCGAGCAATTAATTAGAAGATAAGCTTTTAAAATTTTTTTCTAGTGTCTAAAACAGCCGAGCAGCAGCTTTCCACCCCTCGAGCGCCTAGTGGATATCACGTAAACCACGTATAAACACGCACTCAGATTTATCCCGGGGTTTCATTTCGAGGTTATTTTTCGATAAATGTGACTTAACCGAAACTTGATCTGACAACTTTGGAATACAGTATGTAGAGGAACACTTTAACATTAATTGTAATTCGTAATTTCTTAGTGTATGTCCAAAAGTTTCTTAATAGTGCAACACCAGACGAAACCAATGTGCCTTGGCTGCAAACTCGCCAGTGACTTCCGCGTGATCACGTGACCAGAGTCTCTCTATCATGGCGCCGCTCTTGGTCCCGGTATGGTGCGGGTTCCAAATTCAGAGACGAAATTTAGCTCTTCTCCTTCAGAGGTCCAGCTCTTATCACGCCTGGACCTATAACAGTAAAAAGGGTGCTGGGGAATTCAAAAGGAAACAGAGGAGCGCATATGAGGTACGCTGCAAATGAAATGTGACACGCGGCAGACTTTGATGTCACCCAACTGGAGCTAACGGCTAACAACAAGGACGAGCTAGCTGAGCTAACATCTCTAGCATCTCTAATAGAAATAAAGTGCGTCAGTTAAGCCGTTGGTTACTGCTAGTGTTCTGAATAAGCAGTAAGTTGTTGTTTGGGGTTCGTGTAAATACAAATAAACAGGCTAACGTTGTAAAATGGCTTCACCCGTCTTTGGCATTTAGTTAAAAAAGTAAAGTTATCAGTATTTATGGGTGGATGAAGCATTTATTTGAAGGTTTCTCCAAATTTCTAAAACGCGGATATTATTTCATTGACACGTGCACTCGGTTGAGCAGAGTTTTACGGCTGGGCGATATGATGGTGTAATATCGATATCGTGGTAAATTGTGTCACGATACTGTTTTCTGAGAATCACGATATATTTGTTTTGGCGCCCCAACCTACAGAAAACTTTTCTTAATCGAGAAATATCTTTTGTGCGATTCTAAAATGGACTGACTGTCTACTGATGACCCTCAGCACTGTACCTCAAATAGCTCTCTATCTCTCTCCTCCTTACACAAGTGTGGTGTAAAACCCTAGTTTATATCCTTCCTAGTACACTATGGAGTCATTCAGGATCCTGCACTTCGCAAGGAAATTAACTGAATCAAAATTAACTGCTCAACAGTTTTGTCACCTTTCTTCACAGGAAAGTAATGAATGCATGGTTTAAAAAAAGTCTCGCTAAAATAATGGATTTGAACTTATTTCTCAGAAAGATGTCATTCTTGGCCATGGCACCGCATACTTACTATTTATATATTGAGGCAATGCTGTGGTTTCTGTTATGAATGTGTACAAACTGAAACTGATAGTGAGTGCTTGGGGAAACCAGTTGCAGATGGAATAACTTATTACTAGTTATATATTATATATATTATTACTAAGGCGAGGTGGTGCGGTGGTTAGCACTGTCGCATCACAGCAAGAAGGTCCTGGGTTCGATCATCGGGTCACCCAGGGTGCCTTTCTGTGCGGAGTTTGCATTGCTCCCCGTGCATGTGTCGGTTTCCTCCCACAGTCCAAAGACATGCAGATTAGGTCAACTGGCTACTCTAAATTGCCC